>VZRN01005839.1:748904-838841 GCA_013397935.1 Dasyornis broadbenti | reverse complement strand
AGGAAGGAAGGAAGGAAGGAAGGAAGGAAGGAAGGAAGGAAGGAAGGAAGGAAGGCCCTCCACTCAGTCTTTTAAGGATCAAACCTGCTACTTCATGGCCACCTAATTTAAAAGATGTGCATGTTTCTGACAGTAGACGTGTACCACTATGCTGAGGCAGTGACAAAATTTTTCACAGGTGCTTCCAATAGTGACAGGAACCAAAAACAATGGCTAATGGAGAGCAGAATTGAACACCCATGTGCCCAGTGAGTGCCATAGACACCAATAACTGCCTGGTTTGTGTTATTTATCTCCTTGTCTGAAAATCAGTCTGGGTTTAACAAAACAGTTATCAAGATGTAATCACCTCCTGGAGAAGTTCCTCACACTGAGACACACAGAAGTGACATCTCTGGACTGCTTAGGAGCCCATTTCTTGTCAGGCACACCGTCTTGTGTATCAAAGTGTTGCTTGTGTCAATTCTGTTTTGCTTGTAGCTAGCTCAGGTGGTTTCTCAGTTAGCTGGTTTTTTTGAAGATTTTTCTCTGTAGGAAACATATTTCCTGCAGCCAGTTTATGGAAACACTTTGGAGTCCAGCAGGATGTGATGCCCTAGCAAGGTACATGGACGCTGGGTGCCATGCCTGTTGTCATGGCAGTGTCACAGTGTTCTAGGATTTCAAATCCTTCATATAACTTTACCTACTTGTCGATTTTCTGAGAACCTTGAATTGCTTAGTAGTTCTCTACTTCAAAGCTAGTCTGCTCAGAGGGCAAGTAACAGCCACCAGGAGCTGTTCTCACCAGCCACAGTCAGCCAAGCTGCTCATGCCTAAGTCTCCCTGCCTCCACTCTGGAATAGCTCAGGATAATCTATGCTAAACATAGATACAATATTTGCATGTTTGCTCCACTCTAAACTTCCACATGAAAAATGAGATCATGCTGTGGTCTTCACTGGTAAAGATCTATTGACCACAAAAATGCAAACTAACAAGCATTGCTAATTTAATGACATAGTGACCAACTTCTTTAATTGGTGTAACTAGAAAATCTAACACATACAGAAAGTTTTACTTGTAAAACATCCAAGTCAGTCAGATGCAAGAGAGAATCTCTAGATGAAGTGCCTTCAAAAATTGTATCTGGATGGACTAAAGTGTTCTTTCCACTGAGGTTGATTAAAACAATCCCCTAAAATATACTGTTTTGACTAGCTACTAAAACTCATAATGGATATTTTGATGTTAATTTTTGTTAGCATGCTTGTGCAGCAAGAGGTGGACAACAGTGAAGATGCACATCAAGGATATCAGACCCGCCACTGTAGTAATACCAATGCAGTTACTTTCTCCAAACTGAGAGCTAGCATCTTGCACAGGCATTTATCATGACGCCACCCAAATGGGACCGTGCTGCCTGGTAGGGAACTCCATAAGATCTTTCCTTCCACTCCACCAGTGGTTCAGAAAGCAAACCAGTGAACAAAGGAAGGTTAAAAATTGTGTTTGAGAGCCACAGCTTCTTCTGACACCTTGGAGACTTCTCACCACAGGCAGTAAGAGCTTATTTCATCACCCTGGTGCCACCCCAGACTGCAGTACAAAATGATTTATGAAAATTATCCCTGCCCCCACCCCATTCCAACCCACAGGGCACACAGAGCTATAAGGACAAAACCTGCCAAGCTCCACATTGTGCATGAAAGCCTGGCTGCACACACCCTATTTGTTTGCTGCCAGACCTATCTGTGGACACATATACCTCAGGGTGGTCGTGTACATCCCCCTGGAGCCTCTAATGATGAGGCACAGTTGCCATGAGCAGGGTTTCACCAGGGGGCTGGAAAGCCCCACAGACACAGCTGTTTTACTCCTGGGAGCAGCTGACATGGCTCTGCCCTGGGCAGAGTGAGCGTGTCCTCAATAGGTTGCAGTGGGACTTTGTCCCTAAATCAATGGGTTGTTTTCTTGGCTTTATGAGTAGATTGCCTTTAGAAACCTGTATTCTCACGTCTCTTCTCTGAGCCATTTTCTGTCAAAAAAGGAGTGGCTTCTCATAGCAGTTCACTCATATGGATGTAGGGCAAGGTACAAATACGTTAGTACAGTACAACTGTGGGAAGTCCACAGATGCCACTATTTGCCCACAGAAGAAGCAATCTCTAGATGCTATTAGAGGAATGGTGTCACTGAGTGACAGGCCAGGAGCTCTGAGCTCAGAAATAACCACAAATCCTGATAGAAAAAGTTACATACAGACAGGCCAATGTGAAGAGCTCCAGCCAGAAATTGCACCTGCGCACTTGTTAGGGCAATGGTGTGCATTAAACAGTCACTTTCATCTCCACAGCCAGCAGATGTGCTGGCTGCAGTGTCCTTGAGTGGAGTCAAAACCCTTTGAAGTTCCTTTGTGTCGGAGAGCAGCTGCAGCAAAGTGCAGCTTAAAGCCCAAGCCTACCTAAACTAGTCAGAGCTCATATCTGGTAATACCAGTTCCAGGTGGCCCGCAGTGGGGATTTCAGGTTTTGCCCTGCTTGCACAGCAAGGAGGGTGGTGGAGCTGGCACTGGATACACATAACAGGTAAAACAGCATAACTGACCCATCATAAACAATCCATGTTTAAAAACTCACTGAAGACTAAAACTTGTTGTAGGTTTTACTGCAAAAGAGCTAAACACAGTGGCTGAGTCAAAGATTCTGGGTCTGCCTTGTAACTAGTTGGAGTTTCCCAAAACAGTTGTGAGTACATATATATTCATGTCCTGCATGAAATAATCGTGGCATCACAGGAGTAAGGACAATTCCTGCGTTAGGAGGAGAGAATGAATCCAGGGTTAGTCAAGTCATGAAGGGGACCCCAAGGGCTATTGCAAAGAGCTAAATCCAAAGAAAGGAGATCCTGCTTTCCAGTGCAGAAATGTCCAAAATTAGGTCAGGGAGAGCGAGCCCCAGCCTAATATCAATTGTGTTCCATAATCTAAACTAACCTCTGAATGTTTCCTTTCAAGTCATCCACTTTACTCCCTCAGGACTCTGGGTTTATAACTGCTATTTTCTACATCAGATATAAAATGCAAATGCATTGGAAGGCACAATGAAGTTTGAAACTGACCCAGAAGGAGACTAGAAAAATGGAGAACTCCTTATATCTGTCTGATAAAATGGAAAAGAATCAGTAATGCTGAATGTAGGCTTGGTAGATAAACACTCTGTTAAATAATCATATCCTTTCTTAGCCCCTAAGCTAGCAGAGCACAGAAGCACGTGCAAAATCAGAAATGTTTGAGTAGTCCTGTTTATTTCAATGGAATTACTCCCATGCTTCAAGTTATGTATATGTTTAAATTATCTGTTGTAGTCCAGTCTTAAAAAGCAGGCATTTTTTCACGCCCTGTAAGTTGTCTATAATGGTAGCATCCAAGGATGTTCCAGGGGTAAGTATTAATTTTGTGATTATTGCAAATCAGAAACTGAATAGCATTGCAAGGGTAAAGGTAGGCCGCCCATTGCATGAAATAATGGCACTGAGACTGTAATTCCTAAACCATGCTGTCCTGACTCTTTGAGTTTGCTTTACTTGATTAACTACTACTAATAATAATGTAAAAAAAATAGTTGCACCATGAATAATTTTGTTTGCATTTCCTCTAAATACTTCTACCAATAACTAACAGCTAAACCCTCAAAGCAGTTCTCCAAAGACACTGGGAAATGATATCCACCTTCTTGCCTAAAAGTCAGTTTAGGTTATGGCACTCTAGAAGTGCTGATTGCAGTTTCAAATGGGCCCAACAATTGCTGTCCAAAGCCTTGTCAGCCCTTGCATATCTAATCATCTGCTGATTGACACACCTGTATGGTGTGCAGAACTTATCCTTGTTTCATGGCATGCCTGGTACCAATACTGAAATAATGATAATTTTTAGTTGGTTGAGATCTTGCAACAGAAAATGCACAAGATTTGTTGTAACCACTAAGACTTCTTTTATATTGATTTACAAGCCTTTATAATCTGGGGTAGTGCAATGCAACAAAAAGCTGGCAAGTTTTAATGTCAATTTACTAGGGCCTGAATAGAAGCTTTGAACATCAGCATAGGAAAACTGAAGTCTATAATGGGCTGCTGCAAGCCAAAGTGTTTGATAAGACGAGTTCCCTAGCCACAATGCTTGAAAACTCCACGGCATACTGAGCACAAAGAGCCAAATCTCCTTTCCTCTTTGGAGGTTGCTCTCCAGGATTTACCCTGACACTTGCTGAACAGACTGCTTGAAAGAGATGTCTTGTCTTGTTCTGCTGGTTATCATTCTTGCTTTTTTTTCCCTCAGAACGATTTCAGCAAAGACCATAAGCTTGTGACAGAGTGAATTTGTGATCTTATCCAATCATCTGGGCTGTTTGCAAAACTTCAGTAGGTGGCAGCGTTTTGTTGATAAATGTTTTGTTATCCAAGTGATCTCATTTAGTGCAACTGTTGCAATATTAATAAACTGAACTTATGATTGCATTTGCCAGAACTGAAAATATTGCTATCCTATCTGGCATTTGCTCTTATCTGAACTGACAACAACATCCATTGTATTTATAAAAGCGGAAAGTCTCTGTGTTTGTATGTGTTAGGGGCAGAGGGGAAAGAGAAAACAAGGGGAGAAGCAAAGGGAGATTAAGATTAAAACACTAGGGGTTTTGGCCATCTGGTTTGTGATTGTAATAGATGAGCATTCTGGCAATTCTGTTAAATTATCGGTGCTGGGGAATATGTAGTACAAAAGAATAGTTAGTAAATTATTCCCTCACCTCTAACTCACCGGTTCATATCAATCCAATCTTGACAGCATCTGTAAGTTGTTACTACTTGGTAACAGTTTGGTGATCTACAGTCAATTCCTACTGGGTAGAAAAGCATATCAGGGAAAAATTTCATCGCAACTGCTTTTTGAGGAGCCCAGATTATAAAAGACATTAAGATTCAGCCCAAGAAAGAGTTCAGCAAGGGTGAAGAGGGCAAGTGCTCCATAGTATCCTATTAGAAAAAAACCACTGAACTTAATTCATCGATACAGCCCCTGTGTGTATGTGTAAATATACATATATATACACACATATGTAGACACACATGCATATAATTACTGAGCCTTAATAGAAATAAATTATTATTTCTAGAGTAAACTTTCTATGTAATGTATCCCCAGTTTTGCCTGTAATGAAAATAGTTTCCTTTTCAGTCCAAACTACTATGCACTGTTCTAAACTAAAAGAACAACTTGTGCAGAAGACAACTGTCCTCACAGTCACCCAGCTAACATGCAGTTATTTGAGGTTAAAAAAGAAAAATTAAAGTCTCTGATTCAGTTGAACTCCCAGAAAAGAAGATCAAAGTCATTGGTTTTATTACAGGCCCTTCAGATTAAAATTGACTTAAATACACCAGGCTTTGGGCTAAATCCCACGGCCATTAAGATCTATCATGAAAGTGCCATAGACTTAAACAGAAATTGGATCAGGCCTGCTAAAGAACACATTTGGACTAATACAAATCCTCTATAAATTAGATATAATAAATAGAGAAAAAGTGCCAAAAGAGACCTTATGACCACGTTTGCATATATGGACATAATTTTTATTATTCAGGAAATTCCCTAAGATTGAGCAATCAAGAAGGGAAAGACAGAATCAATGTTGCCAAATATCAAGGTGATTTAGACCTTGCAGAGGAAATTGCATAAAGATTAGAAGGTATTTCAGCCTTGTGAATGAAAGAGAATTGGAAAGAAGAAAGAGACAGCTATGCTATGATAATGGCATTGAGATCAAACATCATTTAGGTATGGCTTAAAGCCTACAATAAATACCTGCTCTCAACTTTCAATACAGAATCCAGTGTTGATCCTAGGGGCAAAAGTACAAATAACATGAGACTAAGGTGTCAGAAGAAAATTACATAAATAAAATGGAAGCACACTGTGGTGGCATTAACAGCAGATGTTTCTGACAGCTCTGCTTCCCACCATGAATTTATGGGCAGAGACCAAGTCCTTACTCATCCCAGACCATAGACATCAGATGTATTCCACAACTGGCACTCAAAAAGTTATGAAGATTTTAAATATTCACACTAGGTCTGGAGTGATTGTGAATAGCAGCTCATCCAGTTATAAAAGGAAAATATAAACTGGACAACAGAAAGGACTACAAGGAGTTTAATTGTCATGTTCGACAGATGCTAAGAATCTGAAATCAGACAGACTAATCCTTCCCATCTGTGAGGGAAGGGAAATGCCAGACCACCACTGGAACAGGGATGCCCACCTACATAAGGAGATGCAAATGTTTAGAACCGAGTCACTGGATCTTGAGGTCATTGAAACCAAAGGTGAACTAGACATACAAAGTGGTCAGAATTTCACCCCGAACAATTCACTGCAAGGTCATGAATTTGTTCCTTGTCATAGGCACGCGAGAAAGGACAGCAGTGTGAATGTTTTAATACCAATCCAGATTTAGCCCAAGAAGAGTGGAGACTTCCAAGAGACATCTGACAGCACCTAATCAAAGGAGGGTTGGAACTGTGCCTGAGATGTAGGCCTAAAAATGTGCGGCCACTCGATAGCATGCTTGGACAGCTATGGTGGTGCCAGCCTCCATCAGCCACTCACTACACTTCTCAACACCTGTCTCTGTGATTTCACTTAAACTTCCTGCCACAGTCACAAATCTGCACTCTTCTCTGTCTTCAAATCTGACCTTAAAAATGCTTCCCCTCAAATGAAGCTTGGCAGCCCTTTGACACAGTTCCCTATAGTCATGCCTATCATCAGGTGGAAGGTGGGAAGTGGGAGTGGAGGAAAAGCAGCATTCACATCACTTAATTTTAAGCATCCAACTTCAATTCACCATGTTAGCAATCTAATTTCTCTGTTTAATCCATAAAGACAGACAGGATCCTTTGAGGGATGATTAGGAGTTCTCTGAACTGCCCCCACAGGAGCCTGACAGCAAGGTCTATCGATGCAGCTGTTATTAGCACATTGGTAGATAGCATATAGTACAGTTAGCTCTCTAAAGTTAAACTCAGTGAATGTTTCCCCATTAACCCTTTGCATGTCCCCTCTGTCAGCATTTACTTGTACTTCAAGGAGAAGTACTTTGGGACAAGCAGCAATCTTTTGTCCTGTATTGGTTTAGCATCCATCCCTCTTGGGTTGTTTAGTCTGGAGAAAAGGAGGTTCAGAGGAGATCTTAGTAGTCTCTACAACTACTTGGAAAGAGGTTGTTTCAAAGTGGGTGTCGGTCTCTTCTCTCAAGTCACAAATGACAGGACAAGAGGAAGTGGCCTCAAGTTGTCCCAGAGTGGGTTTAGATTGGATATTAGGAAAAGTTTCTTCATGGAATGGGTTGTAAACATCAGAAAAGGCTGCCCAGCAGAGTAAGTTGAGTCACCAACCCTGGAGGTATTTAAAAGACAGGTAGATATGGTGGTTAGGGACATGGTTTAGTGGTGTACTTGGCAGGGTTAATGGTTGGACTCTGTCTTACAGGTCTTTTCCAACCTAAATGATTCTATGATTCGGTTGCATGCTAGACCATGCCAAGAGGTAAAGAGGTGTGCGCTGGCTTCCAAGCTACCTCATTCACACCTAGCCCTGGAAGTGCATCTTCTCACAAGGCACAGGGGCATGTAAGTTCACTGCCACCAGTTAACTGAGTTGTCCTGTTACCCTGACTGCTCCTGAACCACCAGCATTGTGATACCTGAGATGATAACAAACATTAAGCTAGGACAGAAGTAGGACTCTTTTAAGTGTTGGCACAACTGTGTTTTATGACTGGGTTAACGAGAGTCCGCCTTCCACTGCTGTGGGACTCACAGTCTGTGAGGAAAGATGGTGTGACATCTTTCTGCCATTAACTGTGAAGGAATACATACAGAGAAAATCTATTATCTAAGATAAGAAAGGACTTGGTAGCTGCTTAGCCAGAATTAAAGATAAAAGGCAAAGAAGCTGCAGACACATCAGCATAGAGTCAAGAAAGCTAAAAGATATAGAAGTGAAACTCCAATCAAAGTAATTTAAATATATTACGTAAGCATGCATTGTATTCAAAGGAATATTAAAAAAAAATTCTAAAGTCATGAAGCAGCCCAATGATGGAAAAGAAGCAATGATGTTAATAATGATGGAATATGCAATAACATGTTTAGATTCCTAATCTGCAAGGCATTTAGGCCTGTGATTGTTTCTGCTGAAATCAATGGGAAAGTTTTTGTTCAAGTGCCTTGTTTCTATTTAAATTTGTCATCTTCAAGATATAAGGATGAAGGTGATCAGTTGAAGCTGAGATTGAGTAGGTAGACTGTTAACCAGCCTAGTTCCAGAGTCCCTTATTGCACGGAAAAACTATAACTGCTGTGAAAAGGTACTTCTTCTTGAAGGGATTTGGATGACCACTGGTATTTATTTGCCTCTATTAGCTGGAGAGTAACTATGCGGCATCAGCACTTTGAGATTGAAGCACTTTCTATTCGCAATATTTAGTATGTGAATACAGATGTGAGTGTGTACACAGGCTTTAGAGAAAAACACTACTTAAACACGAAGACTTTGCCCTGAGTGAGGAAGAACACAGTATCCATAGATGGCCACTAAAAAATGTCCCAGCCAAGTTAGATCTCTTCAAGATGGTGGAACTTGCACTGCTTACTATGCCTTAGAGTTAAAGTAAGGTGTAATCTGATTCAGGGGTTTTGCTAACCAGAGCTTTAATCATAGATGGATGGAATGCTAGTACTTGCTACATGCTGGAGTCTAAGCACAGGCATCTGTCACCTGTCTTTCCTATGATCAACCTGAAAGCCTTGGAGATTTCCCCCTATCTTACTTGCACAAGAAGAAGGTTGACTCTGTTTTATTTCACTTACACCTGTAGCAGTAAGCAGAGCATACGACAGGTGAGGTTGAGGCAGTGCCTAACTACTTTGTTTGGTGTTCAAAGGCAGCCACTTGGAAGAAACCAACACATAGTTTAGAAATAGAGGGCTAGAGCTCAGCTACAGTAGCATAAAATCAGATTAACTCCACAGAAGCTGGAGTTATCGCCCTCTCACAGCCGTGATGCCATTCTGAGTCTAGCCATGATGCTGTAAGTACCCAAGCTAAGTTCTGTCTCTGTATCAGTGTATGAATACTGAAAAGATTTTACAAAGCTTCAAAATAACAGAAGGGCAAAGAATGCTCAATAGATAAGCATAAAAAATAAGACTTTGCCACTTAGTCTTCATTTTGAGATGTTTTATCCAAGTCATGAAGGACCAAGCTAAAACTCATGGCACATGTTAAATATGCAATGCCATAAGGTGTGTACGTCAACAATGTGGACCTGACTCATCTCTTGAAAAGGAATGGACATTGAGGAAAGCTGTGTGGCTCAGAGAGAGAAATGTAAATGCAGATCGACCCTGTAATGAAAAACCTTCTTATTAAACTGTGTTTTATCTTGGAGCAGTCCTTCTTTTCGGAACACATCCAAGCAGAGATAAAGGCATCTTACCGTACTCATTAAACTGTGCATGGTTTGATTCAATCAGACTCAGATCATTTGCATATGGATCAGTTTAATCTAGTTCTTCCTGTCTCACACCTATTGTTAATCATGCCTAGACTCCCTCCCCGCTTACTAATACCCATTCCCCCTCCTCCTCCATTCCTTTGATTCAAGTAGATAAATGAATAGGCATAAGGACATCAACATCTTTCTGAGTGATCATCTGCCTTGTATGCTCAGAATGTCCCATGTTTTGCTGATTATGTCCTGGTTGGCATCCCGTATGTTCTTATAGTCCCTGTCTTTGCTGATTTAGGAAGACTGGGAAGACAGAGGAGGAATATTGACTCAGGCTCTAAGCCCCAGCTTAGGTTTACCTCTAGCCTCAAATTAAGTGAGATTTGTGTTCCCAACTTATTCAGTATCACTTATTCAGCTACTGTATGTTAAACTTAACAAAGCAAATCCTTTTTTTTCAAGAACAGTATTATTTCTGCATTTAGCCAGCAGTGGTGATAGCTGTTTTTACATAATCGGTCTACAGTGTTGGGGTTACCTGTTTTATGTACAAGTAGATATATTTATGTATCAGAGGCAATACTGTTTGGGTCTTTTGGTAGCAGTGCTAGAGCTCTGTAAGACTGTCCCTCTGAATGACTGAGTTAGTGCTGCTTTTTCAGAGAATAATTACAACTACAAGTTGAATGATTCTGCCCCAGATATATTGTCATGAATCCCAAACCCTAGCTTTGTTTTTTATTGTAGGGTTTTCATTTCATTGTTCAGGATTTTCTGTCCAGTTTCATCACAGTTATGGCCTTGGGGAGGTAATACGCTTTATGATTGTGTGAGGAATGTGAGAGCAACAGATTGGGCAGTTTACACAAAATGTCTAACATGGTGATTTTTTCACTCAAGGCTGATGCTGTTCAAACCTGTGGAGGAGACATTCATATACCCATATTAAAAACAGGATCTTTATTTTCAGTTGTTTTGTTGTATTCTGTCTGTAGCTTTTATATAAATTCAGCTGCAGCTAAACTAATGTCCTCTAAAAAATGAAGGTCGGGCTCCCAGGAGGAGCTGCCTTTCAGGAGCATGGGGAGATTTTTTTTTTGTGTAAGGACAGTCATATAAGTGCAGTTGGACCCATCATTCATTCAGCCAACATCACACAAAGTGACGCCCATCTTTCCTTTGTAATGATGGTGACCTGGGTGAATCCCCCCAGCCTGCAAGGGATTTTGTCATAGACAGAAAGTGTGTGTAAACAGTGAAGGTGCTGAGGGAGAGGATGGAGGACAGTACCCAGATTCAATGTTCCCCACTATAACTCCTCAGGGGTTATGTATGTGTTGTGATTAAGACAAGTTTGACCACAGTAATTTATCCCTGATGGTCCTCCCATTCTGTGCTGCAAGGGAATGTACAGGCCAGAGATCTCAGCAAAATGGGACAGTGTAGACAGCTAATAGAGATGAACATACACGTCTCATGCATTAATATTCAAATTAATTTCTGCTGATTATATTTCAGTTTAAGATGATGCATTATTTATATTAGAAGTCCTTTTATAGTATCTTGTGAGTAAGGAAGTCACAGATCGTGATGTGGAGAAGATGAGCTCTCCTTAGCAGTCTCTGTTGTGTCTTCATGGCATTTAGCACATGAGGCTGTGAAATCACTGAGCACCTGTAATTCCAGACAATACGAGACACAAGACTTAATCTCTGACAGATTTTTCCACAGGACATAGAGAAATTTATTAACTCTGCCTTCTTTTCTGGAAACAGGAAAGAATTAAAAATTCATGCTAAAAATATTAACAGAATAATTTTTAAAGCTTGGGAAGGGGTGGAAATGTTATATTTGATTTTAGTATCTGGGAAGGACTAAGGACCAGGTCAGCAAGATTTCAGACAAATCTGATGCAGCTCTCCCTTTTAAAATTTTGTCCCTGAAACTACAACAGCCTGACATTTTTCCCTTGTCTGAAGCACAAGTTCCTTTCAGAGAACTTGAGGATTTCAGCTGGCTGAATGAAATGATTCACTGTCAGCAAGAACATAAAGACGACTGTGGCTTCACTAAGCCCTTTTCTGCTGCCAAGGTGGCAGTTTCAGATTCCTTGTCGTGACATAAGTGAAAACAGCTTTGGAAAGCATGCACTGAAAAAGGCTGATCTAAGGTTTAAGTACCTTCAGAGCCATATTTGCTAATTTCGAGCAATTGATTTTTCTCAGTCTTCATGTTCCTTTTAATTTAATTTATTTTTAGTGTGCAGTTTTTTAGAGAGGAGAGGTGAGGGGAGGAAGGAAGTGAATTTCCATCTCTGGCACCACATTAACAAAACAATATTCCTACACAAGCCTCCATCTCTGAAGTTAGTGGATTTCCTGGGAGCAGCAGGATGCTGTCCCTCTCTGAGGATGGTGTGGGGCAGAAAAGTGGCATATAGGGGTGTCAGGGAGCTTCACAGGTATTTGTTAAAAAGAGAGGAAGGCCAAGAATGCAGTACCGTGAGTTTCCTTCAGATGGTTGCGGACTCACTTGTGCACCTTTACCTTCTAGTCTGTCCCAAGCCTGCTTGTTGTTATCTAGGCCTCCTTCCTCTTCTTCCCAGACAGCTGAAGCTCTCATGCAGCTCTATTAAACAGTGTCTATTTCTCCATCCCATGTGCTGTCAGGACACTAACAACAGGCACAGCAGTGGGACTAGTCACCCTTTGTACTCCACTGTTGTGTCCAGGGTCACCTCAGCTGCTGGGACCAGGCAAACCACAGCTCCAAGATCCCATGACACAGCCTGCTCAGGGTTAATGGCATCTCTGGGCAATCATTGCACAGGATGAAGAAAACAAGACAGTTTTTAAAAACAGCTTTTTTAGCTAAATTGGACCATAGTTTTACAATTATGTCAAAAGAAAATGCCTCTGGTACCCCTTCATACTCCAGCAAATTCATAGCTTTCCTTCAGAGATTGGAGGACCATTTGATAAACTGCAGCTTGTGTGCTGCAGACACAGGAGAGCAAGTGAGTGGAGTTGGAGTTGGGAAAAGTGAGGCAATAATAACATGACCTCTGCCATCTGCACGTTAATAATAGCCTTTAGCAAGGAGTACTCTCAATCACCTTTGCTTTTGTGCATGTTAAATTCATCATTCATATGTGCAGGAAGAGAAGAATAAGCATAAATATTCAGCCTGCAAATAAGCAGGGATTACATAAGAAACTGTTGTGTTATTCTTTCCTTTTGTTTGTTTGGTTTTTTTATTCCTGCTACGTGCTTTGCGTTCTTAGAAAGTCTAAGGATTCTTCCTAATGCACTTCCTTCTAGAACTAAAATGTGTCAAGACTGTTTTTTTTTTTTCTGCTGGGAAAGTACCTTGAGACCACAATACCATAGCAGGTCATGATATAAATGTTTACAGGCACGTGTCTTAAAAATCTCCATCACTTCCAACAAACCCTACAAGTCCAGTTTCCTCTTCAATGACAATTTACAAGCAAATTCAAACAAACTAATTTATTCTCTGCATATGAATGCTCAGAGAAAACTTTATTTAACTTACTAAAACTGTGGTGTAAAGTGGCATTGAACTTAAGAAGATCTCTTTCAATGTTATCTGCTTTATATCAATTAACTAAGGGAATCTGAATCTCATTACTGAATGGGCAGCCTTTATTATCATTGTTCACTAAACACAGATTAAATGGTTTAAAGATAATAATCATCCTTCCTACTCTTACCTTTACAGGGGTACCACTGTGCTTTGCATTTAACATGTCATGCATAATACCCAGTATTCAAGGACAGGTATCTATTTAGCCTGTCTTAATTCTTAGGTCATTCCTGCTGTATCACAGCACTTTATAGAAGTATGGCTTAGTGATAGGGCCTTCTTTTTTCTTCTTCTTCCTTCAGTATATGGACAGTGGACTTTGGTTTTAGGGTAGACTCTCTGAGTTTAGTGTAGGAAGAATATTTAGCGCTGTATTTGCCATTTGCCTCAGGCTTTCTCTCATCCCGGTTATGTTAGAAAATCAGTCCTGGAGATGAAGGGTTGTGACACAGCAACCTGAGTTTCTCATAGCCAAGAGCCTCCCTGTGGGCCTCTGCTTGCCTGGGGACAGGGCAGTGGAGAGAGCCCCACTGCACTGGAAGGAACAGGGGCCAGCCAGAGCAGCCTGTGGGAGGGGGTGATCTGGACACAGGGCAGCAGACTGCCAACTCACAGAATCACAAAGAATTGCAGAATGGATCAGGTTGGAAGGGACCACAGTGGGTCATCTTGTCCAACCTCCCTGCTCCGAAGCACATGGCAGAGGATTGTGTCCAATGGTTCTTGGGTATCGCCAGTGGGGAAGACTCCAAAACCTCTCTGGACAATCTGTTCCAGTGCACACAGTAAAGAAGTTCTTCCTCATATTCAGGTGGAACTTCCTGTGCGTCATTTTCTGCCCCCTGCCTCTTGTCCTATTGCTTGGCACCACCTAGAAGAGCCTGGAAACATCCTCTTGGCACCTTCCCTTGAGATACTCATAGACATTTATGTGGTCCCCTCTCAGCTGTCTTTTCTTGAGCTTGAACAGGCCGAGTTTCCTCAGTTTTTCCTTGTAAGAGAGGTGTTCCAGTCCCTTAGTCGTCTTCACTGCCTTCCACTGGACCCGCTGCAGGAGCTCCATGTGCTGAGGAGCCCAGAACTGGACACAGCACTCCAGGTGTGGCCTCACCAGGGCTGAGTAGAGGGTCAGGTTTCCCCCCTCAACTTGCTGGCAGTGCTCTTCCTAATGCACCCAGAATGCCATTTGGCCTTCTTGGCCATCAGGACACAGTGCTCATGGACGGCTTGGTGTCCTCCAGGACCCCAGGTCCTTCTCTGCAGAGCTGCTTCCCAGCAGGTCAATCCCCAGCCTGTGCAGGTGCCTGGGGTTTTTCTTCTCTAGGGGCAGGACCCTGCACTGGCCTTTGCTGAACTTCAGACAGTTCTTCTCTACCCTTCTCTCCAGCCTGTTGAGGCCCTTTTGAAGGGCTGCACAGCCCTCTGGGCTATCGGCCACTCCTCCCAGCTTTGTTTTACCACTGAACTTGCTGAGCAGGCACCCTGTGGCTTCACCCAAGTCATTGATGAATAACTTAAATACTGGGCCCAGTATTGAACCTTGGGGGACACCTCTAGTGACAGGCCTCCAACTAGACCCCGTGCCACTGATTACGAAGTCCATCCCAGTGGTGAAAAGTGTGCAGGTACTTCTGCAGAAATAGTAGTTTTGCCACGCCTGGTATAATCAAATGCTATTTTTTCAAAAGGACATCCCAGCTAATCAACAAAGATGAGGTCAGTGCCATTAAAGCAGAAAGGTGTGGAAAGGGTCTTTTTCCTCACTGAGCCCATTCCTTGAAGTAATGGATGTGGGCATTATGTAAAGCACTTCACAAATTGATCCAGTATATAGCCAGCTTGGTTCCTCCTACAAACTGGTCCTTACCCATCCTGATCATACTAAAAAATATATGTTCTAACTCCGGTTTAGATTCATATCCATGCAAAGCAGACACAATGTGTTTGATATCTTTCACTTCCTTGTCAGAAATCACATCACATACTCACAGTAACTGTACACAGTTAACTTCTAGTGCACAGAGGTTTTTCTTCCCATGTCACTTGTAACCAAAAAACTCCAATGTAATAAATTTTCTCTGTTGCTTTTTGTACTCTAAATAGCACCCTGTTTCCTTCTGCCAGACCACCAAAGTATTCAGCTTCTTCTGTGCTGTCTTCTAAACCTTCTCTGTGTTCACAATGTCCCCCAGCCTCATATCAGCAACAAAATGCATTAGCAGACCTTAACTTTTTGTCCCAAGGTCATTACTGAAAATAAGACTGATCCCCAAATCTCATTCTTCCTCCCATCAAAAGTCATAGTCTACAGCACTTAAAAAAGGAAAACAATTTTGTCGTTGGTGAGGGAGATTGGCCCATCCTACCTGTGAGCAGATACCATCTTCCAGGTCAGTTAAATGAGAAGCCATGTTTTCACATGTAAGTTGCAGCTAGGAAATCGAATCCTTGTGTCTCTCAGTGTCTTTCTTGATGTGCTGAACCCATGAAGAAAAGAGGAGACTGGCCACAGCACACCAGGCAAATCTTGTAAACCTCAGAGCACCTTCTTGTTCTGGAGCTGTAACTGAATGCAATCATGCTTGTTCATGTGCATAAATGTACTAAAGCAAAATAAGGTAAACACTCTGGACTACACAGGGTACATTTCACTGGCCAGTGGTTTCCAGTCTGGATATCTGAAATTGCAGTAGATAAGGAACTGCTTGTCCTACTAGTGTCCACATTTTCTTCTCAATTTTTTTGAAGAGTAAGCTGTTTTTTTGAAAATCATAGAGTTCCATGCTCTGGTTCAGCTTCAGGTTTCTGCTTGCAAATTGATATTTTGCAGATTACATCTGTAACTGCACTATGCTGTAGGAATATAAGAGGGGAAAACACGTGCTTTTTGTAGAATCAAGATTAATAATATGCACCCACACTCAACCAGTTTCAATGTATGGAGAAATCCATTAACAAATTGATTTGTAATCTAAAGGAATTATTTCAAATGATGAGTGTCAAGAAGTTTTGTTTAACACAGACAATAAATACCACAGGCATGTTATGAGTTCATTCCAGGCTTGGAAGCAGTATCTCACAGCTGTTGTGCCACCAGGAATACCTATATTGCTTGAAACACCTAACACATGACGTATTTAAGGAACATCCTGTCTTCATTATAGAATAAAATCTAATTTTGTTGTTTGGTTTGTTTTGGTTTTGTTTAATTTTTTTTTCTTTTTAATCCACAGCCTTTCTTCTACAAACGTGGAAATGTGTCTCATATCAAATCAGGGGTTATCTGTGTGTCTGGCTTGGAGTTTTTGTAGAGTGAGTGAAAATAACTCCCAATTTTTTCTGAAAAGCTGTGTCTTATTGGCTTCTCTGTGCACTTTTCTACAATTCTATCCCAGCACATGCTAGCCAAGGTCAGAAAAGGTCAACTGTTGAAGTAACAGCCTTTAAGGTAAACTTGCCCAGTAGAGAAAGCAGTACTGGTAATTCTAGATGGGATAGAGTTTTTTTGATTTGGTACTGATAGAGCAAGTGAATCAGGGTGGTGTGAAAAGTCAATGAACTTAGAGGACTCAGAATATTTGGGAAACAAAGGAGGTTTGATCACTTGTGGTAATAAAAATGCCCTGAGTGTATAGAGGGGGCAGTGATGATTTAGTGTGAGCAATTACATTCTTCCTGCCCCATGATCCTAGTGGTGCTGCACAGCTCATAACCACTCGTGAGTCACTACCTCCATTCGAGTGCATTTGCTTTTCCAGTAAAACTCCCAGGTCTGTCCTGAAATTGCTGTGCAGCAATGCAGAGAACTATGAGCACAGTTGCCACATACCACATCTGCAGCTATGCCCCAGCAACAGATAACGTGGTCTCTGCATGTTCCCTTCAGCCTGTCAGCACTCAAATACCATTTGTGCTGGTATGGGGTGAAAAGTAATAACAAAATGTGGGATGTTATGAGAAACACATTAGACCTTTTATGTTGAAAGTCTAATACAATATGTATTTTAATTTATAAAATCCTTCCATCATGTATATACAGTCTCTCTCTCTACATCTGCCCCTGCTATTCAGTTTAGTCTAAATCATGAAAATCTGAAATCATATTCTTGTTTACTGCTGCCTTCTCCTCCCCCTCCCCATTTTTCTCTCTAAGCTGCTTGAAAACATTCAGTTACCCAGCCCTGGAGGTGAAACTACTCAGAGAACTTCAAGGTTATGAAATGCAAAAGCTTGGCTTTTATTTGTTTCACAGTCAGCAAAAGCAGTGCACAGGATGAAAACCTCTGTTGTGCAGCTCTGCTAACACATAAAGGAAGCTTTAATTGAGTTTAAAATGCAAGAGTATTTTTACGTAGTTAGGAAAAACAAAAACCCTCACAACAATGTTGAACAAATAGTTGTGGTTTTTATATAAATACAGTAGAAAGGTGGTTTGTTTTTTTTTTTTTTAAAGGCAAAGAAAGCACTCAATGGCCATAGCAGATTAACAACGTTCAGGGTGTTAGTGCTATGTTTGATAGAAAAGAACCATTGGTGAGAATTAAGTACTCACTGCAGAGAGGGAGAAATATTTGAAGTTATCAAAGAGAAAAGTCTTGATGTCAAAAAGAAAGAGGAATCTTGGTATAAAGGACGGTTAAAGCTTTAACTGTGGAACGATCTGAATTTTGAAAAGTCACCCAAAAGAGGTAAAGAACAAACTAGGAAGTTCAAGAGCCAATAGCTGTAAAAAAATAATAATAATAATAATGATAATAAAAAGGAATCATTGATAGGATCTGAGCCATAGATGGAAATTTTTTAGGGAGCTGAACTTAGAGATCTTAGAGGTGCTTTGTCTTGAACTGCTTGTTAAGTCATTAGGACTCTTTTCCTTATAAGTCTTGTAGCAGTTAGCTCAGACATTGCAGAAGAAATTAGAATAAAAACTCAGTTTTTCTCTTTGCCTGGGTTGTGCCTGAAAAACAATACATATTTATGTGTGCAGAGTTGTCAACATGTTACACAGCACTTGTAAGTGCTATCCATATTCAGCGATATGGTTGCACAATTATACAGCACACGTGCTTGCATCTCTCTTGGAGATGTACAATAGGAAGCTGTTTGAAATACTGCCACAGCTATTGCACCCAAGTGCATTTTTATGCAGCCCTCTTTGTCAGCAATTTGTCCTTGTGCTCTAATAGTGACAACAATTGGGTGCACTGAGGTGTGCCAGAAGTCATACACCTCCAGACAAACTGGAGATGGAGTCAGAGTCTGTGGGGCCTGATCCCCACAACACACCTCCTGCAAGGTGACCTTGGCTTCTGTGGGGAGGGCTGAGGGCACTCGGCTCTCTGAGGGCTGGAAAAACATTAGGCAGTTTCCATGCCCACAGGCAGTCCTTTTGCAGACTTATTACTGGTAATTGCCACCTTACACCCCAACTTTCCTGAGCCACGCTGCTGTTGGTGCCCAGGCAGGGGCTGCATTTTCTTTTGCTGCAGAAGATGCTGGCAGCACACACTGCTGCCAGGGGGCACAGCCTTCCACCAGAGGCAGCTGCCAGGGTCTCCCATGGCACAGGTAGTAAATTATAAAGACCTGTTTGGGGCAGATGTTCCAGCTGCTGCGCTTAGATCTGGGTGCAGTACCTGACCTGCCCCAGTTTGGTTCCGGGCACAGTAAAAATCAAAGCACAAACTGCTGTGACAGTGAAACTTATGACAGAGGTGATATAAAATGGCTGCCAGCAATTGCAGAGGATGGGACTGGAGCCAGGATACATTAAAATATTTGTAGTAGCCCCAGAAAAAAAAAAAAAAAACAAGCTGAGTTCCAGAGGATAGAAAGAGGCTGTGTATTGGTGTTTGTGTGTGTTGTGGTATACTTGTGGGTTCATTTTTAGTGAAATCATGTACTTCCATCATTTCCTTGACGGCTTGATTTTGGGAGGATTTCCTGATAATTTGTGCCAAATGAAACTTCCTTTAGTTATCTCCCTGCTGTATCTTCTGATAACTTGCCCTGTTTTCTAGCTCCAGTCATGGCTGATGAAACTAGATTAAGCTTCCAAAATTACATTGCAGTGAATCAAAGCTTGAGAAAATAGCAAGGAAGAATTAAATATTGTCCCTGTGCTGTGCTTCAGCCCAGCTGAATCCAAATCACAGAAAAAACAGAGTTCTCAGAAAGCCATTCTTAGGCTGGGCAGGGGAAATGCCATCTTCCCAACAGGTAGTGGTTTTGGTCAGAGTGGGAACTCTATTTTGAGGCAGACTGCTTTCCTTATATTCCCAAATAGATGGAAGAGGGAAGCTTTGCAAAGCACTGGAAAGTCTTGCATGACTGCCATCCCAGAAATGCCTGGGAGAGGAACCACACTTGAGCTATTCTATGGGAAATACAGGAAAATGCCATGGAGGTGAAGAAAAGAGCTCAGACTTCACCTAGTTAATTCTAACCAGATTTGGGTTGTGCTTATGTCTAGCAAGGAAATTAGCTTCCTTACCACTGGGCTGGTTTGCTGATTCAGAAAACACTGACATGGCTAAACCTCTCCATCCATATGGTCATACACAGTACCTTGGGGAGCCATGCTAATGAGCTCTAGTTGAACTAATTCAATCACCAGTAGCAACATTCCCACCTCAGGACTATTCCCCTCAGAGCAGCCAGCGTTCCTGGCAAAAAAAGTCTTTTGCTGCTGTTAGGTGCAGGCTCAGAGAATACCCAAGACATCCCTTTATCATTGCCTCAGGCTGCAACACAACCCTGAACTTCCTTTGTGAGTTGCTCTAGGGAAATAAGTTTTTCTGTCCATGCTCTTACCCTACAAAGTTCTAGGCAGATATAGGAGTGATGGAAAGCTGTACTTCCTCTGGAAAGCCATGGCATAGCTTTGCCTACAGGTTGCTGCTTGGTACCAGCCCAGTCTGCTGTGACCATCAAACAGTTGTATGCAGACAATCTAGAGCTTAAGATTTCTGAACTGGTATTAACACCCATTGTCAGGGTTATTTTTGGATCTTCTCCATGTGGCTATTATTGGCTTAAGGATTTAGATTAAACACTTTAAAATACCTTAGGGAAACAGTGGAGAGAGGTTAGCAGAGAAATCAATTGCTGAAGGGGATGTGAAACCTTTACTTCTGGTGGCTCTTAAAAACAGGCTGCACGAATGTCGTTCAAGGGTAGTTTAGGTGTAGTGGGTTCAGTCTGGATGACCTTTTGAGATGCCACAGTTGCAACTGCTACTAAAGCTCACAGAATTTTTACCTATGCCAACACGGCTCACCAGCAACTAAGTCATAGCATCAGCAAACACATTTATTTGGAAGAACTGCAGCTGACTTGGGCTAAGCCAACACACTCAGTCCAGAGCCTAAGCAATAAGCTAGTTAAATCTGTCAGTCTGAAAACCCCTCACTGGTACATGGAGAGGCTGTGAGGCATTCTTGCCTGCTTCTGGCAAGCCACCTCCCCTCAGAGCACCAGTGTAGGCATGAGGAAATGGGAGAGTCAAGGGCTCTGGGGAGGATTATCCCAACTTTGCTTCAGCTCCCTAGACAGCTCTGTCTGAGTACGAAAGTTCCTCCACATATTCTGAAAGGTTTAAAAATGGTCTTTCTCCCTCTGATGAAAGTTAACTGCTGTGCAGTGGTACCATGTGAGGGATGTCTGAGGTGTCTCTGCCTATCTGGGCTGTCTTTGGTGTGTGGTTAAGTTTAGACAGGATGATGCCCAGCAACTATCTGAAGCCTTAAACTCCATTTTCTCTAAATTTTACACTCCTATCAGGAAATAAATCCCTCTTTGATTGGGGGTAGAATTGAAAAGCTGGCAGGTCACTGTCTTCATTGCTGTTTCTGCAGATACAAATTCACTCAGTTACTGCATAACTGTGAGTGACACAGAGGGCATCGCAGGCCAGAGCCCAGCTCAAAAGTGAAAGAATCACATAACTCATGGTAAGAGTGACAACAGGCATGATCTCACTGCTGATATGCTCAGAGAAGATAGAGGGGACAGAGTGGCAAATACTTGCTTTATCTTGACTGCAATACTGATAAGGCCTTCCTATAGCTCCTTTCCTACATGCCTTCATCGTTCACTTAATACTGCCCACCATTTAGCTAATACCATTCTTTCTGCTTTTTCTAATGAAGGAAAACATTTTTGCTTTCATTACCTTATGACCAACAGAGCTAACAAGCCCCTTCGACTGTAGTAAATCCTCTTTTTGTTTCGTGGGGCATCTGGTGCAGGTTTTGGCAGTGACAGCAACAGCAATGCTTCTCCATATGGCCAAGCCTTTCCTGCCACCTGTACTGTAGGAGTGCATTTGTCTGACATAGCATCCTGGTGAGCTTTCAGCGAAAATACAGTCACGTCACACTGGCAAGCCCACAGTGTCCAGGTTTGCTTTGGCTCACTAACAGCCAGCTGTTTCCAAACAGTTTCTGTTCATCCAGAGCCAGACTGGACTTCATAAAAGTGCTCGTGGTAAAAGCAAATAAAAAGTGCTTAATAAAATGTTTTGTGCACATCTCATGTACTGCCAATTAACTACCAGCTACGAGGATCCTTAGAAACATTTGGTTACAGTTTCCTATTGTCCCATGACAGAAGCTACAGATGGTTTCTGTGCATTTGTTGTTTTATTGAGTGGATTTGATGTATTTCTAGAAAAAAAGCAGATAGCAAAATCTAGATTTCAGCTTTCCTACAATTCCAGTTTATTCACAGTTGGGATTCTGGTCCATACTTAGCTCAAGGCTCTTCAACTATGAAATGTACTTAGACCAGTTGGGCACCTTAGCAATTGTTATTCACTAATTTCTTCTTTTCCAGTCCGTTCCACTTCTATCAATGTACTGAGTTAATTTCTACTCCAGTCCACTAACTTCACAAGAGAAAAAACACTCATGAACAAGCTCATAGCTAGTTCCAAATTGGGAGCAAAGTGGGACAATCGGATAACATTGCACTTGCAGGGCATGAATGGCAGGAGAGAAGCTGACTGTGAAGAGGTAAATTTAGGCAGGCACAGTTCCTTACAATAACATTGGGAAATTAAACTACATTTGTTTTGATGCGCTTTTAAAAGAAATCAAGAGAAACATCCAGTAGTAAGCAAGGAATATAAGGAAAGGAGAGAGTTTCAGGGCTGAAGGTAGATAACAGGCCAAGGAAAATGAAGAAAAGTGGTGTCAGTAGTGACCACTTACACACATAATTCTTTCCTTACGACCACACATCCTGGTGGATCACAGTACTTCAGAATCTTAAAATGCCAAAAAGTTTTAGGTATTTCCCATGACCTAGCTTACAGTGGATCTGAAACTAATGTTCCTCATGACAACCCACCACAATGCGGTTTAGCAGTATGAAACAACTATTACAAGTGAAAGCGGCTGTTGGTGAAGTGTAACAGCTGCTCAGATATTCTACTTGGAGATTCTTGACTAACTCTTCTACATTAAAGAGATTGGTGAAGTCGGATACTTTTATTGCTGTATGTCTTGCATCTGTTCGAATCCAGCAAGTCTGGTGGGAAATACGTGAGTTTGAAGAGTGCAATATGTGACCACAAAATTAGAACCCATTTCTCCTCCAGGTTTTCGCTCCCTCAAATTTGTGCCATGTTTTNATGAAGAACATTGTCAAATGACAATTGAACACTAGCATAATTTTTTTCATAAAAAAAAAAAAAAAAAAAAAAAAAAAAAAGGGACAATGATCATTATCCAATTCCTTCTTATCAAGCCATATCTATGTTGGATGTCAATTCAGAGTTTTGTGGCAAGAAATTTATGTAAAATCCCTTAAACTTTGTTCTCTCTGATTCAGACTCAAAACTAAGGAAGAATCAACTTATATGAAGAGTGGCAATTAGGAGAACTCCTGCAGCACATAAATGGGCTGTGCACCTTTGGAGGAATGTTTGCAGGTATTTGGGGGGAGTTATGCCTTCTGTTTGCCTATTTGAATATTAGTTTTAATATTTGACAATTTTACATTTTCTTATGGTGACTTGGTCTCAAAGTTATCTCAGAAAGTCTTACATGCCGGAAGCACCTCAGAAAATTTCCCACTTATCTATGTTGTATTGACAAATATGTTATAACCTTCACTATGTGGGAGCCTTAATCAGGCAGAACTTCTGCATCTCTAGATTCCTCCTCATTCCTGATACAAATGAAATAGCTCTTCTCCTCAGTTAGCCTCTCAGCACTTCTTACTCCCACCAAGATTTTATTGTCGTTCTTGTCTCTCCAACATGATACACATACTTAGCCCAGCTTGTAGCATTACTATTGGATTGAGAGAAGTCTGACAGCATCTTTGACTTTCCTAATTGAGCCAAAGAAACCCAGCATGCCAGGTACTTCTCAGAGTAGAGGATTTTCTCTGCTTCCAGGATTGGACCATGCCAGTCTCAGCAGCCACAAATAGTATCTGCAATTGGTGTGTAAAAATCTATCATGGAAAGCTGCATGCTGGAGTAGTTTGTGTCTCCACGTGCCATATGTTTAAGTGAAAAAGTGTGACAATCACAGCAGCGCACTGTCCAGAAGTCATAAGCAGTTAACAAAATGCAACATGATTGTTGGCAAGCCTGCTGGTCTGGGTCATGCAGCCAAAGCTGAATTTATAAAACACAGTAAACAGGATGGCAAGACAGGAAAGGCAATTGGCATGTGAAACCATGCAGCAGCCTGAAAGGAATGCTCTGAATCTGCCTCCCAGTTTCTAGGGTGTCATATTACCATTTCTTTCTGTCTGTCTGGCCCAGGTGAGGACTTATCTATCTGCCCTTCCACCAGAGCATAGCTCTTGAAAAGTTTTGACAGGGGTACTCCAGATTTTTACTCAGGAGAGTAATGCCCCACATCTGAGGGTCATCAGGAGGTTGCAATTAGACTTCAGAGCTAGAGGTAAGCTCAAATGTTTTACAGTAGAGAGAAAAAGGGGTTTACAGGTAAGCTGGAGCCACTTTCCAATTATGAGTGCTGGGCCACATTTTCATGTATAGCACATGGTGGCACAGACATGTAGCTGCACAGTCCCCCATCCTGTCCGTGCTGGGTTGTCCCTGCAGAAGACAGGGTCTGTCTTCTTATGCTGGGCAAAAAGTGCATTTGATGGGGCTCTGATCTCTGCCAGAGAAAAAAAGGAGTGGATTGGGTGTTTTATGCAGGAAGGAGGGAGTTGTTTGCACTCAGGCAGCAATTATACCCTGAAATCCAGAGGCTGACGGTTGCTGCTCCAGGGCAGTCGACTGCTTCCTGCAGCTGGCTGCTTAATACTGCAAAGGTGATGAAACCTGAAGGGAGCCACTGAATAGGTGGTAATTATGACTGACACAATGACGGCTTGTGCAGACATGTAGCTGTGAAACAAAACACCGCAGTTAGCTAACAAGAGATCGCTATAAGTTTTTTCCCGGCACCCTGTCTCCTGTCTGACACTTCTGAAATTGGAGGAAAAAAAGCATTGTGAGCTTCAGCATTCAGAGACAGAATAGGCCAGACAAGCTGAGGTTGGAAAGCCAACATCCGTCCCTTTCAGGATGATTATAGCAGATTCTGTTTTCATGTTGATTTCTGAAAACCTGCTTTTCTCACTTGCAGTTTTTCCTTCATAAATGTCTCTTTTGGGTTGTCTCCCTGTTATATGGTTGACTACTCTACACCTCCATCTCTCTCAAGCACAGAATCCTTTGAAGAGTTTCAAATAACTATAATGGGGCATTTGTGGATCCAAATCAACGTTATCAAATTATTCTCTTTCCTTTATCTAGGGGACAGAGAGGCTTTCTTGAGTTATAAAATCATGGTTTTATACTGAGGGCTGAGGTAAGGACACTGGGACATCCTGTTCTATCAGCACATCTTTGGAACTTCTTAAAGTGTTAATGGACAAAAAAAAAAACCCTTTTTCCTGCCCAGTGAAAGGAACTGAGATAAATCAGAAATCTCCCAAGTTTCTATAATAATAGTAGTATCTAGGAAACAGGAGTATAAGGACTCAGATTCCTTACTAACAGCATAAGCACTGATCTATACTCCTGCTTTCTTTCCTCCCCCTCTTTGAAGAGAACATGAAAATGCCATGGCACAAGACCTGCTTTTAATCCCTGCTTTTAATATGAAACAAATGGCCAAAGTTCACAGCTGAGATGGGAAATAGACAGAGTAGGAACCTGTACCAGATGAGAGTCCTAAGACCATGCGTGCTGAAGGTGGCAGAAGAAACTATTTCTGTCACCCCAGTGTGGAAAAAGAGACCGAAAAAAAAATTCATTTTGTTGTTGGAAATCTTATGTCGTGGAAGTTTTTTCAGAAGTAGTATAATTCCACAAAAGATGACCATCTCAATCCATCTATACTTTTTAATGAAAAACTTTTTTTCTGAAATTTTCCAACTCTTTGCTGATTCTGCCAACACTGGATTTTCTATCCATGGAAACTCTTCACTAATGTACGGCTGGAACTACCCATTTTATAAACATCTTTCATCGCCTTTTCATCTTTGGACTTTTTCCTACATAGAAAAGTGGAAAGTCTTTGCTTTACCAAGGAGCCATGCCATTCCTTGGGAAGAACCTCCTAATCCCCAAACCCACCAGTCAGAATTCAAAGACGTCTTAGCAAACACTCCAGCAAACATATAAAAATCATCCATTTTACTTATGGCCTTTGCAGAATGATTTTATCTCTTCCTGTCCCACTTGTGAATTTTTTCTATGGTGTCAAAACAACTAACTGTACAGCTCAATGACCATACTTTTTAATGTCCACTTAATGCAAAGTTAGCATAATGTAGCTTACACAAAATGGAATGGAAAATGCCACATTTTTATGCAACTACAGATTATTGTTCAGTGGTTTTGTCTATGCAGTTTGTCTCTTGTTCAGGAGATATACATGTGTGCCAGATTTGGGGCTAATAATATTAGGGATAAACTGTTCGAAGGAAAACTGTAATCCAATTTATATTTCTTCAGTTATTTCACTATGTTGAAACAATATGATTCATCCACCTTTGTTTCTGAGGCCAGAGAGTGGCCTGTGAAAAGCAGTTGCTGTATAAATAAGCATACAAGATTTTGTTTGTGTCCCTCCCCGGTGGCACATACTGACTTTGGTTGCCAGCCACTTATTTCTCCTGCTGTGCAAAGCACTGAACACTGAGAATTAACTAAAAGCAGGTTTTCCTTTTCTGGCTTTTAATAGAGAAAAAAAATAGTGAGTGTGCCTTTAGGGCTGCTTTCTAAATTCTACTTTGGATTCAGTTCTTACCTAGATGTTGTTTAAATGCATTAGGCTGTCACTCCATCTACTCTAGCATACCGTCTTCGGCAGTGACCAGTGCTTTCCCAGAGGAGCTTTACATGCCTGAAGGAGAAATGGATGGGAGGAAAATAGCAAGGTGTATGATCAGTAAGAGGAAAGACACACAGCTAAAGTTATTTCCTCTTACTCACAGATCTCCTTACATCACCTGGAGCAAACAGTATAATAGCAGGTGCATGGAATGTACAGCCACAGCACATGGACCACTGGAAATGCAGTGCCATGAGGGAGATGTTGGAATATGTCTGCATAATATTGCTAGAACCCTGGAGTAAGCCTGCACATTTGAAAAGGCAGAAAAATCTAGATTGTCCTCCACCATACTTAAGAAGAACAAGGAACAATGATATAGGAGCTTTAGCTCTGTTTCAGAAAATCCAGGTCTGCTGCCTACTTTCTCTCATCCGTTGATATGTGATAGCCATAGCTGGAGGATCATACTCATCATACAATCCACAGTAAAAATAACTAGAGATTTATAGAATAATGGAGGCATGAGGGGCCCCCCAGAGGTCTGTGGTTCTCTTCTGCTCAAAGTAGGGCCAACTTCAAATGGAAGAAGTAACATTAAAAATTAGGCAATCACTTTGTGTCCTGTCTCATCCAGTGAACACATTACCAGAAATCAACATTACCATGCTTGGGGAGAGCTAAGATGTTCCACGGTCAACATGGAACACCTTGCAGACCACTGGTGTACGGTGATAGACAACACAGATTGGATATAAAAGTATGAAACAACTTCATGATCTTCAGTGTCACTCACAGTGGCATTACATCTCCAAATGGGAAGGACGGGAAACGTGGCCGTCACAGAAGTTGTACAGAAAACATTAAAAACAACAAAGGTGGATTTTCCTTTTGTTTTCTTTTCTTTTAAATTTCTGTACATTTCAGATGGATTTTGATGGTATTACCAAATCCTTCATTATAATCACCTGGGCTTCAATTTCTTTCCCTCTTTTTTAATAAATATAAAACCAGATTGTTACATAATCCTAAAATTCCAAGGTAGGGAGGTTTATATGTATAATCTGCATAGATGAAGTATCAGAGCTCACAAATTAATCACCAGAAGTTAGTGACATCTGAAAGTGGGCAGGGAATCCTAACAGGCCCCCAAGAGGGTGTCTAAGGAGACACTTTGGCAGAAATCTGTGCTGACTTTCTATAAAAAGAGTGCAGTGTAGTTAATTTTAACCACACATTATGCCTAATTAACTCATTATGCAAATATGTACATAATAAGCCACTATCATCCAAGGGCCCAAAAATCCAACAACTGTGTTCTGAAAGGTCACATCCTAAACCCTTAATACAGAGAATGAGAGAAAGGAAAAAAGAGTCAGGAGAATGAAAAACGCTCAAATAAGGGGCTTTACTGCTGGAAGGAACAACAGCAGGAGCTTTTCAAAACATAACCACTTACCTTTATAAAGAAATAAATATGTAGTCTGTTCTGACTCTACAGCTGTGCTTGTTCTGTCTCTTTTTCCAACACCTACTCATCTCCTTTCATTTCTCTCCTCTAGTCCTCTCAATGTTTTCAGCATGCTTTTTTGTTCCACCTCCTCTCTGGGGCAGCTGAAGCCCTGAAGACCTTGAAAGAGGTATGACAGATAGCTGTAGACCAAAGAGGGATCAGAGTTGCAGAAAGCAGAGGTGGGCTGCCAGCACGTAGAGATACAATCAGGATGGAAGTGTGGAGGGCTTGTTTGGGGTTTCTACCTGGCAAGAACTTACCAAAAAGCGAGGACTTACTGGAAAAAAAAAAATATAAAACATTCTGAGTTTCACTGCATTCATCCCAGCAAGAAAGTACTAGAACATTGAAAGAGTTGATCACAACAGTGCCAGCACATCAGTCAAAATCATGCCCAGCAAACAAAATTATTTCCCTAAATAGGCACATAAGCACATCTCCCACTCAATTTTAACAAGGACAATCTTTTTTTTTTAACAGCCATAGGCCACTGTGACTCTGCTTTGTTTCCTTGGGGTTAGACTACCAGCTAACAACATCCATCCCTTTTTGTTTGTCTTTCCTTCCTCTTGCTTTGAGGAATGAGAACCAGGATAATCAGCCCAGTTGTGTCACATCCACAAGTTCTTAAGTGGGCACCTAACCCTGCTACCAGCCTCCTTTTGCTGCCATGGGCCTCAGCGAGCAGCCCTTCAAGTCCTTTATCCCACAGCCTCCTCCAGTTTTGGCACTATTCAGTGTTTTCTGTGCAATATTTCCAGTTACCTTACACATTTTGCCCCAAACCTCTCAAGCCTTTAATATATGTTGAGTATCCTACTTACTCTGCAGTCCTACCGGAATAATGGTGATAATGTTTTATCTGTCCAATGAAGCTTGTCTGGCATCATATACCATCCAAACAAGATTTTGAATTGTATTTCCTTTGGAGATGATACTATCACACTTTTGACTTACTTACAGATACAGGCCCAAGTCTTATCTCCCAGATCCATCTGCGATTCCCACTCCTGTTTCTCTGTATATTTATGTTCATGTGCTCCCTCTGCATTCCTCAGAGCACAATAAATCCTGCCTGCCAACCCCTTCGTCACCTCTGCCTCAAAACGGATTGCTTCAAGGTCAAGCAGTTCCCTTGTAATGTACAGTTTAACCTGATTTGTGGAGGCAAAGCTTTGAAATTTTTAAAATAAGGCTAAGGTAAAGCAAAGCTTGCAAATGAAACTCTGACGGTAAGCTGGAGTATTTCCCTCTCCAAAGAGTTCGAGCAGAGGGCACTGTGCCATCTGAAGCCATAAGAGCTGGAATTATGTTATTTATTACACAGAAGATGTGCATCAAGTAGAAAAGAAAACAAATGCTGACAACAGAAAGTGATCAAACTCCCATCCATGAGCAGAAGAGACACTGAGGGAAAAATTCTCTTCCAGTCTGTCTGCAAACTCACACCACTGAATACCGGCATTAGAGCAGGCACTTTTCAATACCTTCATTGAGAAAAGTAGAAGGACAAATTTAGAGGGGGAAACCTTAAAATTATCAATACAAATAATTACAGGGTATAAAAGTGTTCTGTAATATGTTGCCAGTTTTCACCTGGATTTGGCTGCCATGTAAGTAGTGCTCCGCTGTGGAGATGTTAGCTATTCTTTTGGGAGAGTAGCAATGGAGATCTGAGACAAAATTTTAGTATGGGGATTTAAGGTGTGGAGGTAAAACACAAAAGTGATCACATAGATGGCCTATGCACATTGACCTTGCTTCATTGTCAAGAGTGGATGCTTTATGCTTATTAACAGTGTGGTAAACATGCTGAAGTGGTGTAGCCCCTGTGGTAAAGAACTACTAATATGTAATCCCAAAGCATGGGTCAGTAAGATTTCAACAATACAGGAGATATAAAAAATAGTATGTTATTAAAATTGTTACAAAATCCAAATAGTCAAAATCTTTTGGCCTGACCTCCTAAAGCCATGGGAACAGCTTTGAAAAATATGCCTTTATTTTTTAAAAAAATTAAATTTTGTATTCTGCTTACATTCCTTTTGAACTCAAAAAGAATCTCATTTTCAGCTTTCTTCTGTACAATGAAAACTTTTGTTTTTTTAATAAAAAATGCAATTTTCATGTACCCACCTGACTCCAGGAGTCAATCTTTAAAAAATAAATAAATTTCCAAAGATCATGAGAAAGGGCATAAGAACACGTAAGGAATAAGCTGAAAATACTTCTTGAAAAGGCTTATATTCCAGCAAGTTCCACTTAGCATTGGCTAAATGGATTAAAAACTGTCAGTCAACTAAAAATCTAGTAACAGATGCCCATACTGTATATATATATATTTTTTTTTTTTTTTAATTTTAATGAATAGCTCCAATGATAAATAACAGATTTCCCTATTTATAGAAAACTGGTATTACAAGAATATCAGATTGTGCTATTACACCCCCACATGCATACCAGTTTTCTATATGGAAATTTGATAATGACAAGAATTGTTGTTTTTAGAGATTTGGAAATAACAAAAAGACATGGATTTTTTTGTTGTTGTTGCCAACAAACAAACAAACAAAAGAACCCCTACCTATTTGATTTTTCATTTTAATTAATATGAAACATAAGGATATATTTTTAAGAAGAAGCAGAATTTAAAGTCTAAGAACAGACCATGAGAGGGAAAAAAAAAAATAAAAGCAAAACACATGTAAAGATTACACTAAACTCTTTTTTCTTTGCTGCTTTTTATTTCTTCCTTCCAAACAAAAGAAGCATTGGAAACTTTGCAGAAGTGAAAAAGAGACAAATCAAATATCCTGGTGATTTTCAAATTTTCAGGTTTGCTACCCTTCCTCACACATTTCACAAAATATGTCACAGTATTTACCAAAATGATAAAAAAGTACCTAAAACCAACATTGCAGTGTGTTAGGAAAACTGCCCAGAAGAACTAGTATCGAAATNTATATATATATTTTTTTTTTTTTTAATTTTAATGAATAGCTCCAATGATAAATAACAGATTTCCCTATTTATAGAAAACTGGTATTACAAGAATATCAGATTGTGCTATTACACCCCCACATGCATACCAGTTTTCTATATGGAAATTTGATAATGACAAGAATTGTTGTTTTTAGAGATTTGGAAATAACAAAAAGACATGGATTTTTTTGTTGTTGTTGCCAACAAACAAACAAACAAAAGAACCCCTACCTATTTGATTTTTCATTTTAATTAATATGAAACATAAGGATATATTTTTAAGAAGAAGCAGAATTTAAAGTCTAAGAACAGACCATGAGAGGGAAAAAAAAAAATAAAAGCAAAACACATGTAAAGATTACACTAAACTCTTTTTTCTTTGCTGCTTTTTATTTCTTCCTTCCAAACAAAAGAAGCATTGGAAACTTTGCAGAAGTGAAAAAGAGACAAATCAAATATCCTGGTGATTTTCAAATTTTCAGGTTTGCTACCCTTCCTCACACATTTCACAAAATATGTCATAGTATTTACCAAAATGATAAAAAAGTACCTAAAACCAACATTGCAGTGTGTTAGGAAAACTGCCCAGAAGAACTAGTATCGAAATATCATGTAAAATTCATGTGCTAAGAAAAATTCCATTCAGACTGAGTCACACAGCCTCATGCTGTATTTGTAAAATTCTCAAACATGATATGAGAGCATTATTGCCTTCAGGCTTGTTATTTCATCCCCTGGACATACAGAGAAGCATATCATCCTTTCATAGGATTGATCAGCAAATATCCTCCAGAGCAGTTAGATAAGAAGGCATTCCCTTCTGCTAGCTGTAGGTTTTTGCTGTGTTGCATTTATTACTGTGGTGTGAAAATCTCCCACTGAGTGCAATACCTTTAAACTCTTCTCTGGGTTGTTTGGTTTTTTTGTTGTTGTTGTTGTGAGGCATTTTGCCAAGTGGTGTGCTGTGTTATTTACCTTGGAAAAGAACTGTTGCAGCATAATTTATTTTGGTCTGGGCAGAAATTAGCTATGGAAGAAGTTCTGAGACCTGTTTTCTCATTACGAGCAGGTCTTCCATCTGTTTAATTAGAAGTGCAAATATTTGGAAATCTGAAATCCTGCAGCAATGTCTCAGATAGCATTTCTTTGTTGCAGGATCTGAAAAGTGATCACTGATAATTGTTGATTGTGCTCTGTGTGACTGTAATTACATGGCATTGATCTGGTGTTCAGACACCACAGTGATGAGCTTAATACAAGAACCTAAATAGACTAGATACAATTAGACCAATAATCACCGAGAAGAGGTAGTTTAAAAGGGCAGAGGGAAATCACAAACAAATGTGAATGACTGAAAGGAAAAAAAAACAACAAAACCACAAAAAAACTGCTGAATATTTTATCCAGCAAAGTCTGTTCAGTCATTTAAGCTGCAGATCAAATACCAGTTACCTCTTTTTGTGATTAAANAAAAAAAAAAAAAAAAAGACTATTTAATCCTTGCCTGCCTGGAAAAATAAAGAGACTGCTCTAAACTAAGCAAGCATCAGGCTGTCTGCAGGCATGGGCGGCTGGCCAGGCACCTCAAGGATTGTCCCAAAATACCGAGGGACTATCGGATCAGCCGGGTAGGGAGGTGAGAAAGCAAGAGACAAATGTGAGAAGGGAGAATTCATTTCCACAAGAATGTCTGCTTGGCATTGTATAAAGTACTTTCACATTAGCATTTAGCACACCAGCCACACAGCTGTAAAAGGGTAGAAACCTGAGAAGGAAATGAGATAAAAGGGGGAATATTGCTTCTTAAGTGGGCTGTGAACTTTCTTGCTCTAATTGATCTCTTACCATCCCACGCAAAGGAAAGCAAACTGGCACATTCTGCAGATGGATCATTACTAGCTCATACACAGGAAAACCTTTGTACCCCTCCCTGCAACTGCTGAAAGTCGGGATCACTCACAGGCCAGCACGGGCATACCTATTCTCGTTTTTAGGGAAAGGAGACACCAGTGCTGATGGCATGGTGACAAAATAGCCACCTGGCATGTGGGCTAGCCACACGGCTAATGCCTCTGCATCTTCCCCTCATTTTGTACCATAAAGGAAGGAACAACTTTAATACAGTTGACAAGGAGGAAAAGCTTTTTATTCAAATGCTTTCTCTGGATCATCAGATCAGTGTGTTCAAACCCCCCATATCCAACTCAATCCAGTATTTGGTCCTCAAGAAACCTCCCCAAACAATTATTCATGGATGAAGGAGACCAGAGGTGAACAGGGATGACGTGGCTGTGACTGCAGAGGCTTGGGGAAGTACTTTAAGAAGGCACAGACTGGGGAAAGGGAGGTTACACTTCTGTCAGAGCAGATGAAATGGCTGGAAAAACAAAACAACTTTTCAGGCAGGAGTCTCTTTCCATCACTGTTTTGAAATGTTAAAGGAGTATTTTACCCCTGTGTTGGCAAAACATTAAGAAACAAAATGGTCAGGAATTCAGACTCGGTGCCAAAAATGCTGATTTAGCTCCTTTCTGAGAAGCTGTCCCACTAGAGAAGAACCCAAATTTTCATGGAGCCATGCGGAGGCAGATGGGGGCCAGGGAAGGCAGCATCACTCCAGTCAGCTCACAAAAGCCTGCTTTGTGGAGCTTTTTTGTCAAATCAAAAGCATACCCACTTTCTACAATTTAAATTCACAAACAACTTAAAAGAATTGTTCAGTAAATAATTTCACGTAACAAGTGAATCTGAGAAAACAGCAATCTGTTTTAGAATTATTTGTGAAGAGATAAGAGGAAAATTTTGTTGAATAAATTATCCATTATAAATTATTCTCACACCTGCACTTCCAACTATCCTGCTTCAGTTTCTGCTGTTACTTTCTCCCTGTTCTAAAGCACAGGGAATATTCAACTTTCATGTGCTCGGCAGTAGGCAGAATACAAAACTGTATAAATAATACAAACTCAGCTCGTATTTTGTTCAGTGCTCAGTGGCTTTTTACTTCCTCTTCCAACGTTTTTCTATTTTTTATTATGTTTTTTAGGCAGGTTGAAATTCGTGACCTCTGTGTCAGCACATATGTTATAATGCAAGGAAAAGAATATAATGAAGAGCAAGAATTAAAAGAGAGCCTAACACTGACAACATGCAGCACTTTTCATTTGTAGATTTTCAGTGATTTGCAAAGGCAAATGCATTTTATTATTCCCAGCTTCACAGATGGAGAATCTAAGGCATTGCACATATGTATATAACAAAATCTTCCACTCACTTCAAATCCACCTCAGTTTTGCCCAGGGAGGTTAGCAATGTGAGAAAGGTGACAGCTCTGCCATCGTGCAGAGCTCAGGGCAGAGGCAGCCAGGGTGGCTCTGAACAGGCAGCACCAGAGCCATGTCAACCTGCTGCTGCACCTGTGCTTGTTAGAAGCACCACTAATTAGCTTGACACAGCAACATGCTGCCATGCCTATATTGCTTCCAGGACCCAATTAGTATCTCTGTGAGGTACAGCACGAGACGATGTAGACACACAGCCTGTTCAGAGCTGCTCTGATACCGCCAGCCAGGATCAGCATTCATGGCCAGACGTGCCCAAGATAGGCCACTAGTAAGGCCATGTAGATCCTAAGCCTCCCAACATTTGCTCCTGAGTTCAACTCACTGGATTATGAAGTATTCTCTACCTCAAAGGCTGGATACAACATATAGAAAAGTACTCCTTTATTTATTTTTTAACTCAAACAATAATCATAATCTCTGTAAATACACCCCACAAGGCAATGTGTTTGCTGTGGATGGGTTTACACACTTCACTTCAGTCACAATTTACCCCAAGTGTACCTTAATAATCTGCAGTGAGCTGATATGGAGACATGTCAGCTGAACCCAGAAAGCATAAAATCCCATTTTCCTGCCACCTTTTCATTGTGCAGTGAAACAACAGTTTTCTGTGACTGTTGGGGAATGGGATCCTGCGAGATGCACCTGGGTGAATCATACTGATCTACTCTCTGATAAGAAACATTACATTAGCATTACCTGCAGAGCCAAGTGTGGGAGGAGGCCATGGATGTTCATCAGTTCTGAATTGGAGATGCTCTTGGGATTATATCGACCGGGTTAGCCGACCCTCACTTCTTGCTTTCTGCATGGTGTACCTGTTACAAATACTCTCAGGACAAGTACTGATCCCAGCTTTCAAGTCCAAGAACATGGACTGCAGTCAGTCTGACTTCTTCAGGAGTAAAGTCTGTAATTCTCCAGCTTGCAGATCCCTAAAGCTGGGTTTGTCTCAGGGCAGGTGACCCACACAGACTCTATGGACCTGTAAAGCCACATTCTAGAAGTGAAGTTTGCTCCAGTTTTTAACTACCAAGACAAATGTGAGGGCTAACTTTTGATTCCCCAAGCTGCTGTTCTTTACTACAGACTAGAAGAGACTGCTGGAACAACCCAAGGATCACACCAGACAGGGATGGCTGGGGGCTGTGTTGCCCCCCAGATGACAGTGGAGATTTCAGTTTCATTGTTCTCTGTGGTCTGCTTTCCCCTTCAGCTAGGAAATTCCATGGAGGAGAGGCCCTGTGTTATCCATGTGATAGAAGTCTCATGCAAAATCAGCTCTTGAGCTCCTCAGGAGCTGTGGTTTTCACTTACCTCTCCTCATTACCTCTCCATTTAGACTTCCAGAGTGAACTGGTGTTCTGGGTGGCTATTGTCTAAGGAACTACATGTGAAATATCTAATTAAAAATCACAGAATCATTGAATGGCTTGGGTTGGAAGGGACATTAAAGATCTGTTGGTATCAGATGTAGGCAGGAACACCTTCCACTAGGGCCTTATCCAACCTGACCTTGAACACTTCCAGAGATGGGGCATCCACAACTCCTCTGGGCAACTTGTACCAGTGCCTCACCACCCTCACAGTAAAGAACTTCTTCCTAATTTCTAATCAGGCATGTTTTCTTCTCTTTAAATTGTCTTTATGGGAAAAAACAAAAACCCAGAGATCCCAGTACTTACTTAGTGTTCTAGTCTTCCCAATGTTCATGTTTAAATAAGTAAAATGCGTGGGGGAACGCGCACATGGAACTAAGCACATCTGTAGTATTGGCTGGATCAGACCACTCCAGGACTGAGGGACCATTTCCATTTTCTCATGACAAGTGTGGAATCTTATAAGTCATTTCTGATAGAGCTGTAAAAGTGAAATAAATTTTCAAGTAATTGGATTGAAAACGCACTTCTCTATTATTTTCAGGCTAAAAATTACAAGTGAACTCACACTAACATTGTGTTGTCAATTTGGCTTCTTAACATGTGCTTTTAGTATTTAGAAAAGCCTTTTCTCTTCACCTTTTAGAAATCTTCTCTTGATTCCATTTCCCTTTCTAATTACAATCCCATTTCCTTAGTAAGTCCTTGAAAAAGCTTCCCCTATGCCTCTAATCATCTCTCCAGTTATAATCTTCCAAATTATGTTCCGTTCAGTTTTCAATTTGGCAGTGTCCAAAGACAGATCTCCATGTGGTTAACAACCTTTTATTTGCTGCCAGTTAGGACTGAGGTTTTTGCTTCTTCTCTTTTGGGGCTTCACTGATGTACTTGAACATCCTTCTTCAGCACACTTTTGTTAGGCAGGTGTTGCTTTATTTTGGACTCCTGGGTTTTCATTTTTGCTGCTGCAAATTTATCCTGTATAGAATCCCATAATCCAGCCTTTCCTCTTTATTTCCTTCATATTTCTTCAAGGCAGAAAGCATGTTTTATTTTTGACTTGACACAACTACCAGAAAACCCTTTTCAAGACTAAAATTTCTACTGAAAATTAGGGTAGCAATACTAAAATTAACTAAACAGTGCTGACTTAATCTGCAAAGGTCCCATTAATAACGTATGGAGGCACTCAGCTTCCTGCTGCTTGCAAAAGGAGAGTTCCTGTCCAGTCACCCCTAGGATGTCATGGGATGGGTGCCAGGGCTATCTCCTGAACAGTTCGCCTTGCTGGACCGCTTTCTTCAAGCCCATGGAAAGAACCAGGGGCCTACAGCAGATCTCTGCATCCCCGATGGTGGCAGGGTACCCACCAGGCAGGCGTGACGCAAAAAGCATCGTGACTTGTGAGTTCTTCTGCAGAACTTGCCTGTAGCTTTAGAGAGAATGTTGGGTTGTAATGGAAACACAAAGGGGCAGAGCTTTTGGTAAATATCTGGGAACAGAATTTCTCCCTTTCTCCCACCTCATCAAATTGTAATTTTAAGTAGCATTTCTTTGCCCAGACAGTTTCTAAGTACGTTATGTCAGTTTCAGAGAAATGGAAAAGAAAAAAGGACAATGGACAGAAAATTAACTGTCTCCTTTCTCCAGCCACTTAAAAACAAAATTCAAAGATTACGTTTTTCACTTAGTTCCCCCAGAAAGACAGGCGTTGCTGTGCCAGCTTCCTGGGAGTCACAGAATAGAGAGCAGGGTACAGACACTCCCTAAATGCCTCAGACCATAACATCTGCGGGGCAGTTCAACTCCTTGAGTGCTGGCCATGAAGTCACAGCTCTGTCCAAGTCCACACTGTCACAGGTGGATTAACCTGCTTGGGTCCAGGGTGAGATAGATGTGCCTGCTATTGTCATGTACCACTCATGCTTACACAGAGCCTAAAGCCCCATCGGCAATATGCAGATGATCCTGTCCCGGGGGACAAAAGGCACTATCAAACATTTGCTATTTTATATGTATAAATACATTTGACAACTTTAGAACTGTGTGAGCAAGTAAGCGTCTGAAGTAGAGGGCAAATTCATAGCAATTTTCTCTCCTTGAGTATCTTCCCGTGGGAGGGAACTTTTTGAGAGGCTGTGTTCATTTTCCTGTGACTACAGAGAACAATAGAAACCAGAATGATCTTTACAGAGCCCCCGCCTCCTTTGTGGTGTTAGTTAGCATGCAGAGAGCTGCTCTGTGGACAGGAGAAAGACATACATAAAGAGTCCAAGGAAGGCTCCTGCATTGCTCTTCGGAAATTACTGTTTAGAGCAAGGTACAGAGCAGTAGGCATGAAGATGCCAAATACAGCCCTTTCATGTATCTTTTAGCAGCAAGGACACAGATGTGCTTCTGCTCCCCTCCATCACTGGATTAGGATTTTAAAATTTTCAAGTGAGGGCTGGAATATCTCCACCTTGAACTGTAGATAAGAGTTGCAAAGTTTGTTTGCCACATTCAGAAGAAAATAGAATGGACGTGTATGTTGTCATCTTCTCTTTCATTGTTTTGTGACGTATTTGTATTTTATTTGGGCACACAAATAAAGAGACAGTGACCCTTTTTATTGCTGCACTATTTATCAAAATGAGAGTTGCTTTTCAGAGACCCCAGCATTGGAGAAAAAACATTTAGTATTTTTTTGGTGTGAAGAACAGATGTGTTGATTTCCCTGTCTTGGAAAAAGCCATGAAATCGATCCCACTGTGATGAGGAGATCCACTCTGGTCAAAGCAGCATGACTGCAAGCACTGAGGGTTAATCTAGCATCTCCTGTAGGTGAAATTATTTTTATAGGGTAGGATGTCATTAAAACACATGAATAAACTTAAAATTATGGCAGAAAGGAATGGAAATTAACTCTTCCATTGCAAAACAATAGCCTTGAAATTTGCCCACCATTGTTTGTATGTGTTATCAGGAAATACCACATTGGGTGTCCTAGTTCCATTTACTTATACAAACCAGAAGAGTAAAACAGGCAAAACAAAACAAATAGGTACACAGACAGATATCTGTATATGTATATGCGCAAACACACACACACACACTAAAAGGCTCATACACAAAGATCTGTGCCCAACAACAGACCAGGATTTCTGTTGAGTTACTAAATATTTCCCAGCACTGCTACATCATCTCCATAGGAAAAGTTTGTGTAGCTGTAACAAGCACCTCATAGTAAGTTCATTTACTTTTCCTTTCTTTAATTAGAAATTACAAATTGCACCCCAAGGTGCAAATCAACTTTAGAAAAAAAAAAAAAATAAAAGAAGTGTAATACCTATATTAAAAGCTGTGGCTACTCTTATTTGTCATAATTTAGAGAAAAAGCAATGCTACTAAAAAATTCTCCTTCTGTTTGTTGGCCATGATATAGAGTGCTTTTCTACATTATCAATCACGAATGAGTCAGGAAAGTGCCTTCTGTGTCTTCCTACATATCTGTAAATCAGAAGCATTGCCAGTAAAACTGGGAGGTTAAAACCTGCCTGACAAAACAGTAAAATCCATTGATTTGAAGGCAAAACACCAATGACTGCAGACATTTCATGGCTCAAAGAGACAGTCACAGACACTGGGAAAATTCTGTGCTCTTTTCCACCCACAAAATGCAGACACTTTCCTTTCTGGGTTTATTTTCCCCACTATTTTACCTAAGCTGTCACTTCTGTTAAACTGTTCATTGTGAAAGTTAAGCTGTCTCTAGAGATGCATCCAGACTGCTGCCTTCTACAAGTTTCCCAAAGATAAAAAGAAAGCTATGGGTACAGATTACTAATGCCTTCCAACCTCACAACAGTTGCTCCAAAACACAAAGGGCCACCTGACTTGCTTTTAGTCATGTCCTTGCCATTTCTCAAGGACCTGGAGTTTAACTTTGCTGGATTTTAGCCCAGTGCAGATTGACAGTAAAATCCCCACAATTTCTCTCAAAATTTTCCCCAAAGATACTCTTTCTTGAAGTATATTTTGAGCTCTTTGTTCTACCCACCACCTTTTCTCAGAACACGGAGTCCGTTTCTGTAAATCTGCTCACTCCAGATTTCCTGATCACACATCAGCTCAACTCCAGGGCAGCTTTTTCATCCTCTACCACCAAGAAGATCTCTGTGGTTTTGATGCCCCTCTGCCCAGTGTAAACCAAAAAAGCGTATTACTAATGTTAGTTTTTCCTACTATTAATAATCTCATTGCAGATTAACAGTCATAATTATAGCAGTGCATGCATAGCCACTCTGTTAGAGCTTATAATGTGATGGGTCTTTTCTAAGACTATTAAAATGGTTCTGTGTCTGCCTCTTTCACTTTCTCTCTCACGTTTATAGGCAGGTAAAAATCACTATTCCAAATCAAAGCCCTCCAGGGCATTTTACACTCCAAACTCATCAAGGATCAGTTGCCTCATTTTTTTCTCATTTCCAACTGGAAAAAAAAAGTACAGTACATACATCCACAGTTATTCAGCAGTATTTCTTGGAGACATCCCACAGTTTTTTACTCTCTGTGTTTCTGCTGGGTCCATTCCAATGATGTTGTCTGGCTCATGGGCTCCTTTCTACTAGCTTTTGAGATTTCACATCCATCTCTTCCCATCAAGGGAAAAAGGAGAAGTGTCTCTTCTTGGTCCAACACATCAGTGCTTGCTTATCAGAGAGAAGAGCAGCTCCTCATGACAGCAGCCTTTTGTGACAGTACATATATTACCTTTATATGCAGCCTAGCTGACTTGGTTTGCCAAGATTTTGTTCCTGCATTCATTAATACAGTACATTCTCTATTTATTTTTTCACAGCAGTTGGACATCCCTTACTTTACCATCATTGACTACACCGTTGGATTGTCTTAATCTAAGTTCGCTGCTGAATGCTTCAGTATACACAGCACTGCTCTGGAATTAAATAATTCTTAAATGGGATATGAGTGGAACTTAGCAGATTGTGTAAGTGGTCTTCCCTCACTACCATCAGACTGTGGATAACCTGAATAAGAAGTAATGTGTTTAAAACTCTGTTAGAAAATATTTAAATTCCTAATAATTGGATTGTGGCTCATTATCTGACATAACCATGGGATGTGGGCTATGGCAGACAAACACCAGCTTTGTATGTGAGATCACACATTCAACAGATGACTTCTGCAACAATGTTATTTCTGGATACCAGCAATTATGATCTGTAAAGAATGTGAATTTTTTTTACAGCAAACATAAATAAATTTCTTTCAGCTGTGGAGTATGAAGCTTAAGTTTCAAGAACTACCATCATTGCTGGTTTGTTTGGTTTTTTTTAATTTACCAACACTTCTGAAATTAGCTCTTTTTTCATTCTTTCACAATTTCACCAACGCTGACCCATAGTTAATATTTATAAATTTAATATAAAACTTTTTGCATTTTCTGCATGCAATAGTATCATGCAGTCTGTTTACCAGCACTAGGCTAATGCTCAGAAAATATACTCCGTATTGTATAAAATCATCTTTCTAAATTGTTTAAGGACCAGTAAATGCTGTCCAGTTAGTGAGACTGATAGCTTGTATTACCTTCTGCAATGTCTGACCTAGAATTTTGGTTTTCTGCAGTGACAGGTCTCCACTGTGACATCCTGTTTGAAAAGAAAAAAATTCTTAACAATTTTTGCATGCACGTAAGACTTGGTTTCTGTACGAGTTCAGTTCTATTGAAAACTCTGGACAGAATGCCTGCTATATATATTTGAGTTGTAAATCATATCATATTTACAATGTAGCAGATCTGCCTGCAAAAGCCTTTACAGCAATTGTTACTGATGTCTTGTGATCGGTTCCTGCTAGCACTGGTATTCCAGATAAAAAAATAATGGAGGTTTTTTGCATGCAGAGACTACAGACAGAGCCTCAGACTCCTTTGTGCATGCTGACATGCTGTTCCAGTTAGGTATCCAGAAGCATATGCCATGGGTCTCCAGTGATCACCATTCCTTGTTAAAAGTGTTGCCCCAAGGCCTTGCTTAGAAGCATCAACCGCCAGCTTTGTTTGGTGCTTATTATCATACGCTCTGAGGACAGGTTCCTTCTTTTTCAACTATTTGAGATTCAGGAAGTCCCTGTTGTGATTACCAGCCCATGCCCATTATGCATTTTTACACACTAAAGACCTTCAGACAGCAGTTTAAATGGTTTAAAGCTGTTTGAATATAAAGTCCCCCCAAAAATTTGCCTTTTCTTTATGTTTTCTGTATGGTTTTTTATGTATGTATAAGGATATATTAGTAATCAGACCTATTTGCATCCTCTTCTAAGCTTTTTTTCACCCTGCTACATTTTCCTAGGTTGGTTATATCTTTAACCTTGAACTCACATTTTTGTCTTCTGCATTTCAACCTCCTAATTTGAATCCATTCCAGGAGCTTACCAGAGCCTCTGATTGCAACATTTTTCTATTCTTTTTCTCCTCCATGGTTTCACGTCATTTATTATGTATTTGTGGGAAATATTAGAGTTTTTAAAAAGCGTTTCCAAATAATGTGGTAAACAGAGGCCTTCTAAATGGTGCATTAAAATTGCACAAATGTGAGATTTTTTTTATTATTATTTCTTTTTTTCTCAAGGACCCTGACAGAAAACAGCTGAAGTATCCAGTTGTCCCCAGAAAAAATTTCCCAGCTAGGGGTTTGCTTCCCCATTTTACAAGCTTTTTAGGTCAGACTCCCAGCCACAGGGAAGTACTCATTTTTCTTTTGCACAATTATTGTGGAACAAATTCATTTTGGAAGCTCTCTGTTAGTTTCCATTGTATCTAACTAGGCCAGAATAACTCTTCCAAGTTTTCATTTCAGCTCCAGAGAGAGATTTCTAGGAACATCTATGACAGGACAACTGATTCAGTCATTCTTACTTTATGTTTTTGTTGGCTTTCTTTGGCAATATTTAAAACATCTGGAAAACAATCTGCCAACTTACGAGCTGCTGTCCCTCCAAGGAATGTACTCCCTGAACCATCAGCAGGCCAGAGATGTTTGCAGCACAAGAGTAGGAGCTCCATTTGTGACAGCAGTTATATAGTGTGTCTGCTAAAGCTGCTGCTTACAAGAAGCTCAGAGTGAAAAAGCACAATTTTGTCATCCATGGAACAGAAGTTACATGTGTGTACTCAACTAACATTTATTTTCAGTTTCTGTTTCCTTTCACATAATTTGCAATTACTTGTATGATTTCTCCCAAACTCACACATAAAAATTTTGTAGGGTATTTTTTCTGTTTTCATTTTTTCTCCACATGTTGCTAATCTATCAGAAGCTTCACATTTCCTAGGGTTTAAACTTCCTGAGCAGGTTGCTATTCCTGAATCAGCTGTGGGTTTCTAAAGAAATCTCAGCTTTCCCACTTTGTTGTATTGAACACATAGCAACCTTTTGCTCACCTTTCTCTTCCACCTGCTATCATGAATTAAATATATCTCTTTTTTTGATGACTTCATTTTTGAGAGATTAAGCTGGTTTGGAGTTTTTAGTTCCATATTAGCCTTTTGCTACCTCTTCTTTTCCTCCTTCTCCTCCTTCTCCTTCTCCTCTTTCTCCTTCCCTCTTTTGTTCTAAATTGAGATGATGATTAATAAAGGACTCTGTGAGACAACTGAAAAAAGTACAACCTATTCACGTGGTAGGTGAGCAACCATTATACAGAAAGGCTTAAAAATGAAAGAGCTCTGCACCTTTCTTTGCCTGATAATCAATGAGCAACAGATGTGACATTTCATCCTTACATGCAGAAGCAACTTCAGGGTTTGCTCTTTTGACAAAATATTTGCCTGGAGATTCTTTTGAACTGCTCTGAATTTCTGAGAAGACACAGGAATTTGCAGCATTTTTTATCTTCTGCTTATGAGTTTGTATTGTAGGTGTCCTGTCCTTTTACTGCTGGTGGTACAGGGCAGTCTGTGTTTTGGAGAAGAACAGGCAAAAAAGTTTCTCTCCTTTATTCCAAGACAATGATATACATGGAAATAATAATCTAATGAAAAATAATTATAATATTGAAATAGATAATGAAGCTTTTAACTGAAATATAACTCCAGAAGATAAATGAGAAGTTTTGTTGAGTCAAGGAACATCTTTATTAATAAATGGTGCTCTTTTTCAGGGTAACGACCTTTTTTGATTGCCCCTCTATAGTGAAACATAACCTTATTGATTTGAATTTGTAAAACACCTCTGTAACTACCATGCTCATGGGAGACCATGAAATCATTCTGTGACCTTCTAAGTCTCTCACAAGTATGAGGAACAATAATTTTGAAATAGACAGTGCAATAATTCTAAACTACTGATTTGCAATATTTGGAATGAAAGACTGTGGGCAAAAAAATAGAGATACAAAAGGCTTGGGATGCTGGTAAACTACACAACAAATCTGCCAACTTATGTTGCTGAATGATGAATTATTCTCAGCCTATGTCTGCCAGTTTCTTCTGGTTTTTGTTCCATCCCTCTATTCTACATGCTGCAGGTTGCTTTTACTTTTCATTCGAAGTACATGCTGCTGGGCAGTAAACAAACTGTAAGTCTGTATACTTTGCTTTTTATTCTGAAACTTCAGCTAGTCAAAAATGTTGGTTGAAAAATAATTTTCTCTAAAGAATGATGTTTTGTCAGAAAATTTTTTATTTTGTGGGAAAATACAACTTATTCTGTTTTCCCTTTCATTTTTCAGTGGCAAGGTCTATGATGAAACTAAGTTAAGTTTCAATTTGCATTTCTAGTTTTTCATCAACTCTAAATTCAAACCATGTTTGTTAACATTTAAATGCTATGCAAAATATTTTGTGCAAAATTTCTCAACCCATTTTATTAAAAAGAGGTGTTGCGAGGATGGAAGTGGCACAGCATGTTTAGTTCTGCTCAGACTCTGCTCTCATTGAATGGTTGCTTTAGCTCCAGCCCTGTTGAATCATGGCTTTAAATGAGAGCCCATGAGATAGGGTAAGGGACGGCTGCATGCCCAGGAGAAGGCACTGGCTCTTAGAAAGAGGCAGAGAGTGGCCCCCAGGCGGACAAAACCCCTGTGCCAACAGCAGAGCAGGAGCTGTGATCATGGCACAGAGCTACTGTGGGGGCTTTCCAGCACTGACAGGCCAGCACCCAGGGCAGCACTGCGGGTGCTGTGGGACCACAGAAGGTCTGCTGGTGTTGCTCTGGTTGGCTAAGTTGGTTTACTCAATGCAGGCAAAAGAACAAATGCTGTGAAACTGGATAGTAACCTCTATTGGCAATTTACACGCATTCCTGCTTCTTCCAAGCTAAGCTAACATTCAAGTCTCTTTGTTTGTTCTGTTCCTGCAACATAAGGTGACTAATTTACCTATATGAGGTATCCTTCCTCTGACAGGAGCACTTTTCTTTCTTTCTCCCATGTTAGTAGGACCCACAAGCCCAGTCAATCTTGTGGTATTTTATTGCTCAAGTGTCTTAAAAACAGTGAGAAGGTTCTTCTACTGCTGGACACACATTTACAGTCTCCATTTGACCATCTTCTGCTCCTCTACCCCTAAAAGGCATAGCTCTCGTTCATGCTAATGTGAGGCACACTTCAGTGCTAATTAACAAGACCATTATCCAGTGTCTATATTTGACAGTAGAAATCACATCCATCATGTACAGATGTGACAGTGCTATGAGTATCAGGAATCAGACACTCTCTTTAGTATACCTTTTACATCTTTTTTAGTGAAAAAATATTCTTTTCACTGACAGCTTTCAGGTCTTATAGAACACTCTCTGAGATCTTTGAAGAGGAGTCATCTCTTCTATTCCAGCTTTTAAAACTCACCACTGTGGTTCTTTAAAAGCATGTTGTATTTCTCACTATACTTTAGAAACTAAACTGCAATGCAATGAAGTCACTGCTGTATTTGTTCTAATACTTGCCAGTCCTTTAAACAACTTTTATTATTTGGCACAGACCAGAAACAGTTACTGGGTAGATATATTTGTGCCAATGTCTGGTCTCAGCCATTCACCAAGCAGAGAAAACAGGATTCAGACCGAGAAAAGGCTCTATTTGGTGGCCTTATGAATTACTGTATTTTATAAATTTTCCACAAGTTTTCACCATGTAGAAACATATGGTTTGGCCATTTCAGCACAAAAGTATCCAAAAGAGGGATTAGGAGGAAAAACACAAACTCTTGAATACCCCAGGCACTGAGTCCTCTGTGACTTCATTGGGATTCCTGGATGCTGGCGAAACACCAGTATGACATAGAAAATACCAATAAGAGAAAGAAGTGATGCTCCTATGCAGCCCAAAGTCTTAGGCAGTCCAGAAACTTAAACCCTCAAGCTGTCTGGCTGCCTATCTGCCCAGCTTTCTGCGAGAAACACGAAAGGACATGTGTGATTCCAGCCAAAATTGACAAAATGGTGGCAACAAATACATATTAAAATCCTACAACTTCAGGAAATTGCAAAGGTGGGCAAAGAAAAGAGGTCATTTCTACCCTTCTACTGTAGAGTATAGGTAGATCTTCTCCATTATTTTTCTTTTGTTGGCAACCAGTTTGTCTGGTAGCACCCTGTAGGCAATCCCTTCCTCCTGCTACAGCTCAGCTACTGGAGCTGTCAAATCCTGCACAGGCTTCCACAGGGTGGAAACAAATATGGGATAGAAATTAAGACAGTGTCTAAAGACTGGATAGGAGAGATTGCTTAAGACCATGGGAGGGAGGAAAGGAGACAAAGGACATTTTGAAGATGCTGGGAGGACCTAAAGCACTGATTATGGTAACAGTGGCAGAAGGGGCACAGGAAGGACAACCAGGATTGTTGAAAAGAGAGAGTGAGCATGAGTTGCTGAGAACAAATCCACAAGGACCCTCATCTTGATTAGCACCACAGTCACGGAACCACTTGTTTTAATTTGATAAGGAAAGGAGGTGAGATAGGCAGCTACATGATCTGAAAGGATGGCTCAGGGAGAGTCCCCTTATCAAGCAAACATTCAGAGGAATACAGCTATCTTCATTCAGCCTCAGTCAAAGGGAAATTGTAAGTCTGCCCCTGCTAGGACCAGGAGCATTTGGACTCTGCATGTCCCCTTCCCTGCTACTGACAGGTATTCAAACTCAAAAAAAAAGAAACTCTGAAGGAATCCATAAAACCATTCATGCCAAGGAAAAGAATATAGGTTGGCCAGAGGTGAAATACAAATACAAGAAAACTCTAGAGCTTCAGCTTCCTCCAAATCCATGTCATACCAGTGTTCTCTGAAGTATTGGTACCCAGTACCTAAGAGATGGCTTTTCATAAAGATTTTACTTTGTGTAGGAATAAAAATTACTTTCAAAAATCACAGGATGATCATTTCCATTTTCTTCCAATCCATTTTCTTCCAATTCTGGTTCCCAGGAAAATTAGAAGATACAGCGCACCAAGCAGCATTTCCCCTGTGCAGCAGGCTGACACAACCAATATGATAACCAATAAACTACTGCCAGAACTGAATTTAGAGCTCAAGGATGCCACATTGGCCTGACAACTCTGATTCACCTGCTACTGCACTGTAGCTTCTGCCTTCAGCCATCTGCCCTGCCTCTGTCTTCAGTATTTCTGCTGCCAGTGCATAGGTGGCTCCTATGCTGACAAAGCAGTATCTGGGGTGGAGCAGCACAGCTGGCACCTGTTTCGTTTTTTCTCTTAATACTATGTTCTATTGTGCAGGAGCTCAGCTGATGCTGCTGGAGCAGCTGAGCCATCCCTGCAAGAGGAATGGGACAGACATGCAGAGATGAGAACAGGTATGGTGTCCTGGGATGAATCATTTCACACATCTATTTTAAATCAAACTGTCATAATTTACATGACGTGATCCATTTGTCCTCCATTTACATCTCCAAATTTTGTCTCCAATACAGAAGCCTGAATTACCGCTAAGCAATAGTTGCTTTAACATTGTTTTCCAATGGTTTTGTAAAATGGAAGTACCACAGCTCAGCATAGCAGGATGTCTGCAGGCAAAGTCCGTCATAGTTATTTACACTGCAACCTTCTAGCCATTTATCCAAAAACTGAACTGTAGAAGAAGGCATGACTTAAAGACTCAGTAAAGATGTTTCCTTCCATCTTGACTCATCAGCTGACATATTCCATATGCTCTGTTTTGCTTATTATTGATTTAACTAACAATAGAAAATATATTTAATGAGTTATGATCCTGTGACAACAAATTAGCTAGACTAGTACATATAAAGGTCTCTCTTTAAACTTTAATTAGTTTAACAATGATGTGCAGGCTGCCTGTGTTTGCGTTTCAAGAAAACATGCAGCAGCCTAGAAGCACAATGCTTTCTATTTAACATAGAAAGTGTCTCTCAGTCCAGGCTTATTTATAAAGCAATTTTCTAATAATGATCTAGATTTAGTGGAGTTCAATCAGGGATGGAGTTACCCTGGCATACATAAAATGAATATATTAAACCACCTATCAGGTACCTGACTGCACAAATAAACATAAAGAATGGGGGTAAGGTAAGAGAGGTGACTCTTGAATTAGATCTCTCTTTTCTGAAAACATTCTCCTCTCCCCACCCTTTGCCCAAAGCTGGAAAAGGTGTCAGGCTGCACCACTAGAGTACAGGCTCATCCAGCCTTCCTCTGAGAACCCTGTGGGTTGTACACATTGCCGCTTCCATAGGTCTGAGTGCAAGAGGTGTTGCTCATCACACAATTCCCTGATGGTGCCTCTGCCCTCTCTCTGCTTCAGGGATTCCCCACACCTTCTCCTGCTGCCTCTTCTCTCACCCCACATCTCCGTGTAGTGCCCCATCCTGTTACATGCATGGCACATGCATGCCATCCCCCCACAGCACACTCCTTCCCTTGAGGACAAGGGGAGGAGGATGCACCACTGGCCTCTACCACTCTCCCTGTTCTCCTTACTCACCCTTTCCACATGGCAGTTCCCCCCCGCCCCAGACTCCACTTGCCATTGGCTCTGAGACCGTCTATCTCTCGTTTTCCTATGCCACCCATCTCTGTTTACCTACTCACATCCATGTGCCCTCACTCTCCCTCTCTCCATCTCCATCTTCCACCTCAGTCCCAGGAGGACACAGCCCAGGCCTACCCCTAGGAAGACAGGGCTCTTGTTATGAGAGTCCAGGACAAGCCAAAGCTCCCTCCCTCTCTGGGCACGTCCCTCTGCTACAAGCAGGAGGTGCCTCGGCACTGCGGTAGAGCAGCTGCTGTTTAAGGTGATGTGGGCTGTGGTCTCTCTCCCCGAGAAGCCTTTATGCAGCTTTCAAACAGGCATCTCTTCCTCCTACCAATGCTTGATAAAATTTGTACCAAATAATTCTTACCTAAGTTCAGGAGCTCAGTTTTATCCATCTAAAAAGAGCCTTGTTGTCCCAACAAACACAGGCTGGGCCTTCAGTGTTGAATTCAGTGACCTGAACCCAAGGCACTAGATATTAACCTGCTTGTATGGCTGATGAGATGTCGATAGGTCATTGAGTCCAACCTCCTCCAAAATCAGGACCATTGCCAACATTAGATGAAGTACCTTCAAATTTCCACTGCTAATTCAAAGCGAGAGGTTTGAAAGATTTCTGAAAGACACATGTGAAGTAGAAGGTGGCACATTATCTGTTGAAAGGCCAGGCTGCATCCTCTGCCTGCAGCTGGGGCCAAGGACAGGAACATCCTTCCACATGCTTTCAGTGTCACCACAATCTTCTATGTACATGTGAGGATCTTGGCACCTGGAAAGAGCCAGTAGAGTGCTTGCTGCACCCTGAAGAAGCTCATCAAAGCCACTGGAAAATCAACAGAACAATTCATACACTTTACCTATGGCCTGGGGTCCAGAATTGAACTATTCATGATTTCTGCTTGAAGGCTCATTTCCCAAAATTAATAGCATCTTTAATTCTCATCTTAAAGCTATGCAGAAACAATATAGCAGAACATGAGTCCATGAATGTCACAGGCAACAGCTCCAACCTGTGTGCCACAGATCCATTTTGTGGACGTAAAATCTAAAAAAGTCCTACACACTAAGTGTAGCAGAGAGTACAAGCAAAATTAAAAAGGAATTTACTGCTTAACACAGTAGAAGGAGGAGAGGCACCTTGGAAAGGTGAATGAATGGGCGTATTTCAGCATTTTCAGGCCAATTTAGGTGCACTGCATCTTATCACCTGCCCCACCACTCCCAGTCAGAGGTTTCTCCCAGGGGAAGGTAACAGGGTTACTGAGAGAGAAATGGAAATGCACACTCCTAATCTGAGGATGGTGCCTAATCTAATTCTGGCCTGAACGAATCTCAGCCAAAATCACTAGATGAATTCTCTAAGCCCTGGCAAACTAAAAATGCTACAGTAGGATATTGTGTGGGTGCTTAGTGGCCCCTAAAAGCAGGAGAAAATGCTGTTTTGTTTGGTTTAGGTGGCTGGGAGTTCATATGAAGGCTGGGAGCTCAGTTTAAATGCTAATTGACTCATAAACAAGCCTGAGTTAAATAAAAGAATCAACTAGCATCAGCTGAGCTAGATCAGTTTAAAAATGCAGGCTTTTGTTAATCAGAGAGAGTTTGTATTGGGATAGGCCAGGCATTGCTCCAAAAGCAGCATCAGATTAAACCTCCTACTCGAAAAACACTCATTAAAAAGCAACTTCCATTGAAAAAGATCCTACTTGTCGCTACCAGCCATTGTTAGGCAGTGAAGCAGTGACAGATATTTTTGAAGACTATTATGGGGAAATAAATATTTATTTAGCTGTCTAAAGTAATTAATTCCTGCTGTTTCCTTTTTATGTAAGCACATACAAGGCAAGACTGTCTTTGTACTTGAATTTTAGGAGACAAGTCTGTGTAGAGGCTCCCATGGTTTTTGAAGGCAGTAACAAATTCATTCCTAATACTTTCTGTGCAACTTGAGAATGCCAGCCATCAAGCAGCAATAATAGACTTTTCCTATCCTCATTCAGTGGCAGCAGGAAGGAGATATACTAAGGAGAAAGAACAGAGAGAAGAAAGGTGAGAAAGTAGGGACTGCAAGTGACATGCAAGGCTGCAAGAAGCTTGCCCACTGCAGGCGTGGGATTTGATAAAGGAAATCGCTTTCACAGAGTATCAATTTGAGAATCAAAGAAAAAGGGGGGAAATGAAGGCAGATTAAGCTGTAAAAGCACAAGAAAAAGGATCAATAACCATCTTGGATGTATTTTCTGGGAAGCTGGCATGGATAGCACCAAGATGTTTCTTAGTGAATATGTTGGCACCCCTCCCATTGACAAGTTATACAGCCAAAGTGCAATTAGCACATTCAGAGGAACAATAATTACACAATATCAAACAGGCGGTCCATAGGCTGATTAAAGCATACAGTAAAAACAGAGATATAGGCCCCCACTCAGTTCTTTTACAAGAACCGCTCTGCCCTAAGAATCACTTGAATAAGGTACACCTGCACTGTAGCATATGAGATACAGATGATAACTACATATGAGCTTGATAACATGCAGATTGTTTTTGCTTTTTAAATTTTAGCAAGTAAATGTCATTGCTACACGTTTAAAATCAGAAGCAATTTTTTAAAAAGTAGCTCAAGTGCTAAGTTCTATATTTCTTTTTCCCCAGAAGTATTTTATTGCAGAGTAAAATGACAGATGCAATTAGATAATGTTGAGCAGATTATAGTTTGAGAATGTTATGCTGTGTTACATATTCACAAGTGAACAATAGCAAGGGGGTAAAAGAAAGATGGGTATCTTAATACCTATTTTTAAAGTTGGACAAAGAAATGTGTCTTCTATGGGTAGGAAAATATTATGGGGCTCTATGAATTCAGTTGTGTTATCTCTTATCAGCTACATGAGGAAGCATTTATGACTCAGTTTATCTTTACAAATCACTCTGGTATTACTAGAAAAATTTCAAAATGACCAAGAGCTTGATTTGTGGCCACATGACTGTTGAGCTCAGACTTGTTTTCCGTTGACACAAAGGTTTTCTTGCAAGCCTATGCACTTTACTTTGTTGACCTATGTCTCAACTTACCTATCCACAGCAAAGATACATCTTTTGGACTGTGAACCAGGTACCTATCAACAAAAATACAGTATAGGTTAGGAAAGATTACTCCATTAAACTGAGCCCTCCTAGAGACCTCCAACTTCCAGAATAATTACACAGACCAAGAGCTGGTCCTTATTCCTGGTCTATATTTCATCTAACATTTGTTCTTAAAAAGAAGTTATCTAAAGCTGAGTCACTCTAGTCTTTATACTCAATGGCAAGAAGGACTCAGCTTCACAGGGTGATTTGTTTTGCCTTTCTCAGACCACCTGCTATGATGATATGCTTCATCTAAAGAAAAAAAAGTGCCCCCTGATTTATTTTCATGGACTATAAAAGGAGCTCAGGATAACTTTCAGATCTACCAGTCATCACTTTGAGATACCTAAGAGAGGTGTAATAAGTCTGATTCTGTGGGAAGAGCACAGAGAAAACACATTATGCCTTTCCTCCTCATTTGTACCCACACAAGAGCCAGGCAAAAGCAGACTCCTTCTTTAAAAATTATTTTAGCCACAAGTGCAGTTTTATCCAGTTTTATCCTGCCTGTAGTCTGAAAACTCATGCAAAGATGAAGGATCCCTTCCTATCCTTTGCAAAGGAGAGTGTGGGTTCCCCTCAAGCTCAACTTTTCTGGGCTGACAGAGACATCTTGTTGATTAGGCAGGATGAGCAATCTTTTGCTTTCCCTACTCCTAAAAACCCTATAACTTCCCTTGCAAAGCATCCACCCTGACATCATATTGTGCCAGAACTGCCCTGGCAAGTTGAAGCAGGATATTTGTATTGGTGGACCCATATGAGAGCAGATCTGAGAACCAGCTCCCTTGAAGATGGTTTTAATCTCATCATTTCACAGTGACAGAGCTCTGATTACAGTCCCACAAGGCAGCAGAACACAAGGTCTGTGTCTCTACCAGCAATGCACAACTAGACAGAAGTCCATGAAACTCACTTGTCCAGGAAACAAATTGAATGGGCTTTGCTAGCTAATTATAGCAGCACTCTATCACTTCTTTGCACAACCCAATGATTTGTTTTACTCAGAGACTCATAAACCCAGGTTCTGAGTTACTGGATAAAAATATGAACCTATTTCAATTATTCCTGTACATTCGGGTTCACTTTTTCATTCTGAAAATAATAAGCCTTGTAAGTAGCTGGTTCCCCACACTTGCTGCTGTCCCATTTCACTTTGCCTGTAAACCCCTGTTATTTCCATTAGCTGACCAGTCACTCACTCTGGCACCTGACTTAACATGACAGCCATTCAAATCTGTCATGTTCTATGGAGTCATTGGGTATTGCTCTCATATTAGTAAACAGATGTTATCAATACCCCATAACAGGCAGAGTGGGCAAGGCATCTCATTTAGAACTATTCAAATAAATCTTACAGAGATTGTAAGGAATGCTGTGAATATGCCCCATCTTGAATTCATTTCAGTGTGGGAATGGAATACTTTGATACTTTTAAAGAAAATTACCTTCTATAGTTGCAGTGGATTTTATTCCTTATGTAATAGAATTTAACTTTTAAATGACAACCAAAAAGTATTTTATTGCCATCCACAGATTTTACATAAACACTTTATGAGCTCCACTCCACGTGGTAAAGGATGCATTCAGCCTTCAAGAAGAAAATTCTGTTCTGTTTCATTCTGTATGGCAAACCTATAGCAAGTCCTTTTTTTGCTCTTTAAATTTCAATGTCCCCAGCTGCAAAATGCCTACAACATTACTTGCTTATTGTTTAATTTCATTCTCTAATTAATTTGATTAAGCACCTCAATATAAGTAAAATTTATTCAGAATAGCACAGCCTTTATTTTGATCAGTTTTGATCCCTTTCAGCAGGTAATCCTTGATAATGTAATCACTGGGTATAGAAGGTTTCATTTAATAATGAAAGACAAAAATTTTAAAAGAGGGAGACAGGAGGAAGCAACTGGAAGACTGGAGTGATAATAAAAGATGACTACAACCCAAAGTTGCATTACTTAGAGATTATTATTGATGTTGCAAGAGCTACCATATGCTTTGCAAGCTGTGACAGTCACCCTTGTAGTCACATGGATGAAATGATCAACTGCTTTTCGCATTCAAAGTGATAGGAACAAATTTGATCCAAGTAAGAGAAGCTGCTGTGTAACAAACAGCGCAGGGGCATTGTGTGGATTAATTATTTTGTGGGGGGAAGGTCACTTGCTTTGGTTTGGTTTGGATCCTCTGTTGAAGGTTCATGCAGTAAGTGCAACATCTATTTACCAACATATCAGAGAGGAAAAAGCTAAATGAATTCAGGGAGTTACAATTTCATTAATTCATACAATGACGCTTATGCATCACGTCACATGTTTGACACCATTAATGTCAGTGATGCACTGTCATGCCCTTAGCACAAAAATGATGAGCCTGGTCTGAGTGGCAGACAGAATTAAAGTAAATTGCCCAGGCTTTCCCAGGGATAGTTAGAGACTTGATGCCTATATAAAGGTATCGTTTTCTTATAGCCTGCTACAAACCTTGTGCTGCATCTTCTGCACCCTGTGTAATTCTGGGCATGAGGTGGCAAAACTGCTTCCAGATGGGATTTTAAATACCATCACAGTGGCCCTTCCTTGGCAATGGCATAACTACTTTAGGAGGCACCAGAGTGCATCAAACCTTGGCACACCTGAATGCACTGTCGACAGACCCTGAAGCATGAATTGAAGGGTTTGCCTCAGAAATCTCCCACTGACCTCATTTTGAATTCAGATCTGGCAAGATTTTAATCCCCCCTGCCATCACAGTGGCTCTGTTCTCAGCAGAAGTAATACACTCTCATTATTGGTGGACCTTCAGCTTCACAGACCACAACAGCATCGATCCTGTCACCGCACCTGCAGAAAGTCCATGCTGGGGAATCTCTGCACAGACAGCAAATCCTTGTGCCCACTTGTCAGTCCTGGGAAAACATGAAGCAAATACTTTTTGCTACAGGACTCCTGGTCCAGTTTCTTCTCCTTAAAAGGAAGAATTACTTTGGGGTGGGCACAGAGAAGAGAGATGAAAAATGAGGGTATGCACAGCTCCATGGCCTGACCCCAGATGTTATAGCATGTGCAGCTGGACCTTGTCATATCTGAAAACAATGGCAGATCAGAAGGACTCCTTGTCCATCTGCATCACAAAGTGTAGGGGCTCAGGTAACTGAGTATTTCTCCACTAAATCTGATTTCATAATTTCAATAGGAATGGGTTGGTGGAATTCAATAAAACACATCATACCTATTTTGGGAACATAAAGCACAGGAGACTTAATTTAACAGTGTAACACGTATAGGAATGTCTTCTATTTACTCCTTTTTGCTTTATTTACTCCAATATGAGGTTACTGAAGCTAGAAAGAGCTTTAGAAATAATTTCATATATCTCCATTGCTTATTAATCTTTAAATAACAGTTGGCACTTCACATAAATAGACCTATGTGTCAACTGGAGTTGAAATGGGATTATATCAATACAGTAAAAGTAGGGAAACATTCTTTTTAGCTTCCATAAACTTAGTCAGAGAAAGCAGCATCAATGGCTTTATTTTGTTTATACAGTTTTCCTATATGATTCCCATGCACCAGCACTATTTTGAAGCACAGAAAAGTATTTTGACTTAAGTTTTCTTATTTTTATTAAGTGACAAAAACTTTCACTGAATTTAGGGGGTTTGTTGACTCTTGAATGTAAGCTGAACTGGGGGACAAACTGGATGTGACAGAGTCCCTTTTTATCACCTGCATATTGAAACAACCACCAAGGGAACCGATACAAAAAGCAGGCCAATTCTTTTTCTTAAAGTATAACTGCTCTTTTTTGTCAAGTGTGATCCCATGTGGAAGCTTCATTTGAATGTGACCTGCAGAGCGAAAACGAAGAGTGAGCACAAACTTCTACACTGAATATCTCCAGGCTGCGGGGTGCAAGAAAACCCAGTGCAGAAAAACAGCTATAATATATTAGTTCATGGCTTTTGAGGGGAGTTTCCTGACATAAAGCCTCTCAGCCCACTTCAGAGATCCAAGAATTCATCCTATGTTGTTTCCAGATTGACTGTGTCAGTTCAAATGAGAATTAGTGGCATCATTCTCTCAATGTTCACAGCTTCACATGCTGGGGTTTTTTTCAGGGATTTAAGCACAAAAGAAAATTTCATCAAGAAAAAGGAATTCATAGTTATTTTTAAAAATCTGTGAAGAATGCCTTTCCTGCTTTACCTAATGTATGGTCTGGGACACCATGGACTATATGTGTGTGAAGGAAAAGCAAAGAAAGCAAGACTACTGTCAGTATATTCAAATCCAGTATCCGAAATCTGCCTCTTGACCAGGAAATGTACAGAGGCTTCTCGGTAGAAAAAGGTCATAAAAGCCTTGGTATAGTTCCTTCAGGTGCCAGCACCCAGTCAGCAATGCGGAAGCTGTAGTTGAACTTTCCGTAGAAGAAGGGAGCAACTTTTCCTGTTTCTGGGGAAAAAAAAATGTAAGAAGAATCAAGCAGCAGATGCTGTAGGTAAAAGAAGAAAAATGCACAGTAATTGACAGGTATTTTCTGTTCTAAAGATGGTGAGAGTACTGGAAAGAAGCTGAAAAATATCCCACTCATTTATGGCTTTGAGACAATGTTTTAAAACATTTAGGGGAAGACCGGCAAAATTAAGTAATGAAGATCTAGCAACTAAAAATCATTCAAATAAATATTTGACTGTTCCCTCTGTATGTAGCACTGGTAAGGCTGCAGCTCAAGTACTGCATCCAGTTCTGGACCCCTCACTTCAAGGACATGGAGGCACTGCAGCAAGTCCAGAGAAAGGCAGTGAAGGTGGAGAAGGGTCAGGAGCACAAGTCCTGTGAAGAGCAGCTGAGGGAGCTGGGGGTGTTTAGCCTGGAGAAGAGGAGGCTCAAGGAAGACCTTATGGGTCTCTAAAACTATGTGAAAGGAGGCTGTAGCCAGGTGGGCATTGGCCTCTTCTCCCAGGGAACCAGCAATATGATGAGAGGACCTAGCCCCAAGCTGAGCCAGAGGAGGTTGAGACTGGACATTAGGAGGAATTTTTCATGGAAAGAATTGTTAAATATTGGAATGGACTGCCCAGGGAGGTGGTGGAGTCACAGTCCCCCGAGGTGTTCAAGAAACAGGGTGTGACACTGACTGCCCTCTTCTATTTGACAAGGCGGTGATTGGTCAGAGATTGGATTTCATGATCTTTGAGGTCTTTTCCAACCTAAATGATTCTGTAATTCTGTGATTTGATTGTTATTTGGATCGACATTGTGTAAATGAACCCTAACATGCCCTAACGCGCAGGACTTGAGAGGAGACCACTTGCACACACGTGATGTGGGCAAGGGAGCCAACATATGTGTCCTTGGGAGCACTAGGGCAAGGGTTTATATGAAGGGTATCCCTCCCTTTTTTTCCACTTGAAGCTTGGCTCTCCCTTCCCCCACCCCAAAATCAGCAACCACAGTGCTACCTCCACTGAACATGCCTGTAGCATTCCCACCCATGTGTCATTTGCTGACACTAATTGAAAACAGGGACCTTGACAAAATGGTCTACATTGGGAGAAAGAAAACATTAGTGTCATTGTGATGCTAATAGAGGATGCTATAGTTAGACTGGGAGGAGCGGGGGGGGGGGGCTGGTTTTATATGTATGCACCTCTTTTGATTTATCCATGGTGCTTCCATACATTTTTCATTTATGGAAAAGAAAAATGGTCTTTTTTTCAAATTACCTTGATAATGCCAAAAAAGAAGAATCAGGCAAATGTTTCAGGCTTTCCACAGTTAAAAGAAAGCTGAATTTAAACTAAGGAAAAGCACAGGTTTTCTTATTTCAGCCTGTCCTTGAATCATTATTTTAAAACACCAGCTCATTATAGTCAAAGGTCCTAATTTTAAGAACGTCTCCACGGGGGATTCATCACCTCTTTGCTATTCATTTCATGAATGGTCCAGACCTTCTTTTTGATCAGCCAGGGTCTTTTGGGAGCAAACCTTGAGGTGAAGGTGGGCATACATTGTTTTCCTGCTATCGAGTTAGATTCCAAGCTGTCATAGTATATAAGAAGAAATTCCTGTAACAAACTGCCTCAGATATCCATAGGGAATACACATATGTGATTAACCCAACTGGCCACTGGGTGTGACCATTGCACCACACAAAAGCATCTGAGACTTTTCCAAAGACAGGTCTGGAAGTACTGGAGCTAGAAAAAAAACATAACCTTTTGAGGTATGAGTAGTCAACAGTAACGTCAACTAACTTTCTGTGCTCAGTTTTCATATGCTTTGCTGCACAATTTGGAGCCTCTCTCAAAAGTCAGACATAGCCCATTTAAAATAATAGTGTAAAAAAAAAAATCAGTGAAAATCACATTAATGACATTACCAGAGTCCCTTTTCCTCCTTCAAAGGAAAAATAGTAAAGCTCTTAAAGCTGCAGGTGTCTTACTCTGTTCACTGTAGGCACATCAATAGAATAACCACATTTACAGGCAGAATGCCTTAACTAGGCAGTATCCAAAATATTAGCTCTCAGTTACCTAGTTTGCAGCCAAAAAGGTAACATCCACTAAGAAGAGAAAAAATAAAATTTGCAATAAATTATTGTTTATTATTTTTCTTCTAAACTGGGTTCTGTAAATATGAGACAAAAGAATTTCATCTAGAGTAACCCAGGCAAATGTGAAGCATTATATAGTTTGCGTCAGCCCATTTCAAAGCATTTCCCAATTTTATGTGTTATTTTATAGCATTTCTGCTATTGAAAATCCCCCAAGTTTATCTTTTAGAGCAGATATGCTTTTTTAAATTCTCAGTGCAGATATAGTTAGATATACACACCAATTTGCAAGATCTGTTTTCCTGACCACACTCAGATTCAGTAGTGAAACGCTTGCATATTCCCTTGAGTCAGGTTGAAGTTCAGTAGTATCAGACCCTGATCAAAGAGTCAATGGTAGAATAACATCACCTTGATCTCTGAAAAACCTGTCAGTCCTGAGATTGCTCATGCTTACATTGGTTACAACTACCTTGATAGGCAATAACTGAACAAAAAAAAAAAATCACCCAGAGTGTATCTGCACTTCGCCTTTCTTTCATTCTTGGGTTAATGCCCAGTGTCCTGGTCAGTGGGTATCAGCCACAATGAACGCCACTGGGTCAGTTTTACCAAAACATCATTTTTCCCATGTGGGAAGAAACTGAAGCTGTACTTGTGCGAAACATATAAAGCGAGTGTCTGAATCCAGATCTGCCTTTCAGATCATATATGAATGGGAATGCCACTTCCCAGAAGTACAAAGTGCATCACTGACTTCTGAAGGGCTATAACAATCATTGTGTGCTGGTTTTAAAGGGGAAAATACCAGTAGGGGAAGATAATCTCTGTTTCAGGCTTGCCTCTGTACCTTCATTTCTGATTTTTAAAGGTATGCTTTAATAAAAAATAAATCATAACTAATAATAGTAGTACTAGTAGTGATGATGATGATAATAATAATAGTAACAATAATAATTTCATCTCAGTAACTAACAACTTATCCTGGAAATTATCCATAGCTCTCAGACTCACTGTGTTTTTACACTAAGTCAGACATCTGGCATGTTCCTGAATTTGTGATGAGCTGCCAATGTTTTAACAAGGGGCATTCAGCAAACAGCACTTTGTCTATACAATTACGTTAAACCTTAAACTGGGATTCTGTGAATTAAGGGCCATGGAAACTATTCATTTGACTCCCTATTTAAACAAAACAACACTTGACTAATAAAATATTTCTGATGGAAAGCTCTACTTTCTATCTGAAAGCAAATCTGCTCTGGCTATATTGCTAGCATAGCTCACAGTTCAACCGCTGTGCAATTTGAATGTAAAAGGAGAGAAGGTCTTTAGAAAATTCCTCATCCTTGGTGAAACGTACTGCAGTGAAAAGGGGGGGGGGGGGGGAAGAACTCTGAGTCTTTATGGTCTCAAGGGAGGATGCTCTTTATAAGACAGGAAGATTTAGCAGGATTCAGAAAGGAGAGCAAGCATCCTCAGAAGCAAACATCTACCCATCTTTCAGTTTTGCTGTAAGGGACTCCTGACAGCCCCACAGCTGTTTCCTCAAGCACTTCCTTACTGAAGAGCGTCTGTGTCTGCCTGTGTCTGTCTGTGTGCATGTAAAATAAATTCAAGACTTTTTGTCACCACAGCAAACAAGCAACAGAACCTCCCTTTGTCAACCTGTGGCATTTTATGAGCTGGGCTGAGCCCCAGGTTTTGGACCAGCTGCTCTCACACAGTGTGGCCACACAGTTATCCAGCCACTGCAGCTTCACTGATTGTAGTAAGAAAGCAATATGGACATAACTCAATAACCTCTGTCAAACATCTATGACTGAGAGAAACAACTGGAACCCAAAGAGTGGCGTCTGAGGTGCATGCCCTCGTCTGGTGACTCAATCACCCTGTCCTTGACCATTCCATCACAAGGCTCTTTATGGAGAGGGTGCAGAAGGCTTCTCTCCTAGTTTAGCAGGTTTTGAGGAAATTACAGGCATGAATCCTGATAAATGGGTTTCGTATCTTCCCTATATCACCACTTATTTAGTAGCTTATAAGAAAACTACAATAGGCTGGATTTTAACAGAAAATAAAAGATTGTGTGTCTCAGCGTCAGCCCTCAGGAGGTGCTCAGAATCTCTATTTTCTTTACCTGTATGTTTCAATCATTTCAACTAACTCATAGGCTACCAGGGTCAACAGCTTGGGAAAAGGATGCAAAAAGTTGTGCTCACTGTGTTTTCTCTCATCAGAGCTTCCATGGCACAATATATAACAGACATTTGGCAGAATTAACGTGCTAGTGATAAAGCAGTAGCCTAGAGACACAATGATTCTGTAGTTGTGCCATAGAAAATCAGAGCGTATAAAAAGATATCATCTACCAGAGACCTACTTTTGAGAACTGTTCAATACCAGAATGGCTGGTGCACAAGCAGTTATCCTATCTTTGTGTTCAGTAAACTGATTTTATCTTGACAAATATATGTCCGAAATGGAGGGTAAAAAACCCAGTCAAACAAAAACCCAACCAAAACAAACAAACAACACACATCACTTACAAAAAAATTCCAAACAAATCTCTAAAACCAAAACACCTCAAAACCTAAAAATCCTGAAAAAAAACAAAAACCCCCACCTCTCACAGCCTGGTTCTTCCCATTCTTTTCATACCTGTTCTGTTTTGAATTGAGCTATCTTATTTCATACCCTTCACCAGGATGTGATGGGTTTGGATGTTTTAAGGCTGAGTGTTGGGACAGAGAACAATAATTTCAAAACAAACCTTTCAAAAAAACTTTACTCTCTAAGTGATTATTCCTAATAAATTTTGAATACTGCTGCTGTTGTGTTTGAATATTGCTGTACTGTGCTTCAGTACATCCCCTAACTTTGGGGAGATAAGCTTTCATGTCACCAGACTTGAGTCTTTGGAAGACATGATTCAAAAACAGAAGTTTCGCATTTCGTGCTGGAAATTCTGAAATATTCTCAGGTGTGTTGCTATGTCAGGCCCTTGGAGCAAGAGTTTGTAACTCCAGGCAGGAATAAGGGTGGCAGAAAATATTTACACATCAACTCTATTTCATATTAGTACCTGCTATCACACATGAATTAACATTTCAATGCTTGAGAAGATGTTGTCATCCCTATAAAATGTTGGAGATGTTAAGGCAAGTATGTTAGCCCTGAGCTGAATAAACATACAAACCATTACAGTTATTTCCATACAGAAAGAAAATGAGTTATCAAATGAAAGACTAAATAGCACATAAAAATCCTTCAGCCCTTTACTATCAGAAGAAAAGGGGGCAAACAACAGGCTGATTGAGTTCACTGATTTGAAATTAAATTTTCTCATATAATTGTGTGAAGTTCTGTCATTAGAGAATTTCACATTGATGGAAAAGTTTTATTCAACAGACAGAATTTATTCCTGTTTCAGTCATCTGCAAACACATAACTGCAGTCAGATGAAGTGGGATCAAGTGCAAGGATAAGTGGAGGGAAACAAAATTTCACTCTAAAAATCCTCTGTTTTAATAGGAAGCTATTTCAGCCCCTGATTTTTCTGACATCTGCACATAAGGGATGAGGAATAGTGGGAGATCTATGGAAGATGTTCCTCATCAGGTTTCCATCAGTCTGAAGGAGGAAGAGTCCATCTTGCCATGGTTGTGCCCCAGCCTCCAGCAAGCTGAACACTGCGGTGTTTTAGGAGAACCATCTCCTGTAAAACACATCGGGGAAAAGAACAAGAGAAAAATATTTGCAGTGGAGGTCCTTTATTATTTGTTGCTTTTGTTTTGTTTTGAAAAGAAAAACAGGAGGCTTCATCAATACCTGAGGACCGGCAACCCTCCTTATACTCCACTTGGCAAAGCATTCATTCTTTCTGATCGCCCAGTTTGCAACCCCTGCCGCCGTCAGCCGGCTGATCAGATCTTTGCTTTCTTTTAACAAGTGTTTTATTCCAGAAGTCTCTCCACAAGGTGCAGTGTCAAAGATTGTGTTCCTCTAAAAATAATTTTGCTTTTTCATCTTTTCTGTTAATTTGTTAGTGTTTTATAAATTTGCTTTGCCGGTATTTCATGTGTCTAAGCTTCTTCTGTTACCTTTCTCACATGGAATGACAATAAATGAATGCAATAGCCCAAGAACATGCTGCTACACATCCAGTAGTTTTTACATTTCTCTGTATTGCTCAAATGTTTTATTTGCATTTCCAGATATCACATCACACTAAGAAGATGTTTTACTGGCCTTTCTACCATGATTCTCTGCTTTTTTATCCACGTGATGCTCACGAATCTAGCACTGTCTGTGAGAATTTTGAATGTGTACTATCTTGCATTTATCAACCCTGAAATTCAGCTGTTCCTCTTCTGATTACCCACATATTTGTAAGGTCTCTGAATCATTCCCCTTTAATGCAAACAGACATTAATGTCTGCAGCATCTCTCAATTTAATCACCTCACCGTTATTTCAGGTCAATTGTTTCAAACAAGTTTCTAAGAAAAGAAAAAGACCTGAAAATTGTGTGTGCAATTACTCCTTTTTTTCCCTTCTCCACTAGTTCGTTTTTTCTTTCACCTTTACCTTTTTTTTCACCTTTGCCCATCTAGGTTTAAAAAAGTTTTCCCAAGTGTTTCACTGCTCTCCTTCAAAAGACTGAAGGAAGAGAAGATCACAGAATAGGAAACACTTGTCTCTGTGTTAAATTAATTCAGCATATTTCAACAATTTAAAAATGTTTCAGCTTATATGTCTGAGGTATTTGTTTTGTTCAGGGCTATAAGCCCTGAAGGTGCTGAGTACTTTGATTTTTTTTAAATAAAAAAATAGTAGTATGCTTAAATTTACATAAAAGAATGTCCAGTTTCATTCCAATTTCTACTCACCTGTAATTGGTAAAACTTCTGAAGACGCAGAGCAAAACCTTTCTCTATTACTGCACTATTTAATGGCGATGAAATGTCATATTGCAGGTTTTAGGACAGAATGAACAAAAGTCTTGTAATCTACTTTATATTGTGGCCAGTGCAACGAAACAACTCATAAAAATAAGTTTTGAGGTACGTGATGGTTGGAAATATTGTCTACTGAAATTGACTAATTTCTTGTGATTATTTGCATTTGCACTATCACCAGTTTTGGGGAAATGTAGCGTTTTTACAAAAAGAACAAGCAAACAATTGCATCCAGAAGCCAGACATTATTCCCAGACTCTGAGCAACTTAGACGTTATCTCAAAGTGCGCACATCAGACCACATGACACTCAATTCATCTACAGCCCCACTGCCCTACTTGTTCAAATGCCATTAAATTTTGCTCCTAATTAAAATAGGGTTTGATTTACAATCATAATTATGATCATTTATACAGCATTTTTCAAGTAGGGATGGCAGATCACAGGATAAACTCAAAACTATTTATAGAGGAATTGCTTTACCAGTATGTAAGCCCACCAAAACGGAAGTTGATAGCCTTTGAACAACAGCTGGACAAATATTATCCAACATATACATTACCTTAATTAATTTTTACCTTTTTTTCTCAACTAATTTATTAGAGTAATTTTTCTTTTCATAGTAATCAACCAGCTGCATAGCTCTGCAAATACTGTTCATATACTGTAAATCACTTGATGGATAATGACGATTTTCGTAGAAACATTTACTTGGCAAATATTTTTTTTTAGATAATTGAGGAGCTCAGCTTTAAAAATCATGCAATAACATGGCACAGTCATTTTAGACAAGCATAATAAATACCTTTAAGTAAAATTATAGGAAGAATTTTACACAGCAGAAAGTAATTAGCCAAATGGAAATATGGCTATAATGGTGAGATTAAGACTTTTAACTGGTGAAAAGGTGTTCACAATCTTTAATTGTTAGATATGCTCTAAGATTTTGCCTTTTATCTCATAAAAAGAATCTTTAACCAGGTCTATCTGTACTTCTGAAGAAATTCGCTCTTTTGAAAAGGTTTGTCTTGCACAAGACTTTAGCTGAACAAATCCCATTAACAGCAACGAGACTGACTCTGCTAAATCCCCCATGCTCCTGGATGGAAACTGTGTAAGTAATGTGCAAGTTTGTACTCCTCTGAACATGCACAGATGTGAGATAGAGGGGAAACAGCTTCTTTTGTCACAGATGCATGACCTTAAAGTATCATGCACCATCCTGGAGGGAGGGGAAGAGAGGGAAAGGAAAGGAAAGGAAAGGAAAGGAAAGGAAAGGAAAGGAAAGGAAAGGAAAGGAAAGGAAAGGAAAGGAAAGGAAAGGAAAGGAAAGGAAAGGAAAGGAAAGGAAAGGAAAGGAAAGGAAAGGAAAGGAAAGGAAAGGAAAGGAAAGGATGGGGCAAGGAAAAGGGAGAAACAGGGAAGCAAGGAAGGAAGCTGCATAAACACAGGAAAAGTAAAATTACAACAAAACAAAGGCCTCTACCAATATGTTCTCAAATACACCTGAATTTTGTTTTCTAAAGGAATTCTCCAGGCTGCCTAGCCTCATCCTTTTTCTTTTGAAGTTCTTTCTGGAATTGACTCTTATCTAAGCTGTTCATGCATCCCTATTGAAATACTCAAAAATGGTGCAAGGTGTGAAGAGGAACAGAAGATTAAGCAAGGCTGCAGAAAATACCCATTTATTCATCTTTCAAAGGCAGTAGAAAAGGAGTTGAGCACATCTTTATTCTTCTGTGAGAGGATGCTATTGTTCATCTCGTTCTAATTATGAAATTTGAACTTAAAAGGAAGAAAGAGAACACCCCTGCAACAGTGCATAGTACATATTTCTGGAAATAATTCCTATAGAGATATATGTCAACCCTCTGTATCCAAGAATGACCCAACAGTCACAAAGCAACACACAGAAGTATTTGATACAATCTACAAAGCCACACTTCTTGATCTATTTTTGTTCCAGACAGATTAGAGAACTGCGTGGCAGAAGAAGAAAACACTGCTAATCTTTCATGACTGCTAGACAGTGTTGCAGAAATGTAATTGCAGAATCAGAAACTCCATGAAAAGGATGCCACGCCATTTACCACAATGCAAAATTAATCCAATTATTCCTTAATCACACTAAAGGGAATGTTCCTCGAGCACAAATAAAAAGAACAATGTAAGAATTGGGTCTCTACTAAAAATCCATGCAATTTATAGAGTGGATCTTTCCTTAAAAAATAAAAATATGTCACAAAAACACTGAAATTTTTCCTCTCTGACAAGTCACAGGTCTGTGCATATTGTCATCTTCTCCTTCCATCCCTACCCAAAACCCCCACACTTTTAGAAAATCCAAGCATTCCTGTTAGTCTGAAATCTAAAAGTTGGGGGAAGAAGGGCCAATGTTGTCTGAATATCTTGAGTAAGTCTGAGTTCATTGCTTTCCAAAGCTCTCTTCTGCAACTCTTTGATTCAGATATAAGTCGCACTTTCCTCACTAGGTGACATGCTTGAAATGAGGAGAGATACAAAGGGGGCTGAGGGCGTTAACTCAGAATAAGATACTTTATTTTTCTTCTGTCTATTAACTGAGTGTGACATTGACAGTTTTCCAAGTCTTTCCTGTAGATATTTGCATTGGAAACAATGACATCTGTAGATTTTAAAAGCTGTGAAGTAAAGTTTTCATTAGCTATTGCACACCCAGCAATATCTCAGGACAACATGCTTGCCTGCTCAGGCATTTCCGAAGTTTCATTGGATGCTAGATAGGTGGGAATTTTTTCTTTTCTCTTTCTCTTCCCACTTCCACACCCAAACCAGACTGGACTAAAGACTCTTAAACCCACTGGGCTACACAGTGAGGCTATAGATGTTTCATCCAACTACTATTTGTAGTAGGATGAAAATTAGTTTCTTGCTTCTGTTCACCAATTTCTAGCAGATTCTCAGACATGTACTGCTGTCCAGGATTAGACCTGTCTTGTTTCGTCCCTGGTCTGCAACCCTTTTTATTTTCTCCTTCCTTATGTCGTGCCTATGAAATGTGAGATTCACAGAGGTTTATCCTTCCCCACTCAAGGGCTTTCTACTTGTGAGCATTGCACTTGTGAGCATTGCACCCCCTTTTCCACAAGAATCCAGCTAGATTAACAGGGAAGAATATAATGCTGGCTTTTGGTTTCATACAGTCAAAACGTCTGCCTTTCTCAATGACTCTTTACCTGAACATTAGTAACATTCATTACTTTCCATTGATCTTGTACATCATGAGAGGAACAGTGGGTAATAAACACTTCAGTGCTTTACTGTCTCTGATTCTGAAGCCCTCCTTTAGAAAACCTGCATTGCAAGCCTATTCCAGCAGCCTTAGCTCAGATTCAATTTGTCTTCTGCTGGTTTAATGTGATCCATATATTCTTTCCTAATCATCTTCTGCAGACCCATTGGATCAGCACTTTGTCTACGAGCTGGCTAGAGAATACATTTTTACTCCCTCAGAATAAGTTAAGTTCATTTGTTTTTTAAAAAACAAGAGACTCTATTACACCAGCTTTAGACAAAAGATGCCTGATAGAATTGGAGTCACCCTACAGTAGGAACAACTTAAATTTCATTGTTAAAGTGAAGACAACAACAGCACTGTAAAGCTGAAAAAGAAGTTCTAATTCACTCAGCAGAGTCCAAAGGTGGAAGATTTTATCTACCTTTAGGCAGACAGTGGTGAAACATAACTGGGTCCATTCAATGATCTGTGGGTGAAAAATTTTGCATTTGACTTGCTGCACCGCCCTTCTCACCTGTGTTTGTGCAGGCCTGTAGCCCTCTGCACAGCAGCCAATCCTACTCTTCCGAGTGGCTGCCCTGCACAGGACATGTAGCACTGTCTGGGTATGTTCAAGCCTTCAGGTCTCAAAAGAACTGCTAAAACAATGAGCACCTTAGCCAAAGTACAGAGTATTTGGTTTATCTCAGGCCACCACAGTGGCTGTGCAGGGAAAGTACTTGATCCTTACTATGCAATAAAAACAATCAAAAGCTACTGATGTTTCGTAGCTCTTGTATGTGTTAATAAAGATTCATTTTTTCTTACAGATCTGGATCTGACAAGCCCCAGAGGAACTGTGGTCCTTCCTGAAGTTCAAATTCCGTTTTACTCTGCAATAGAGAAAGAGAAGATGGAAGAAGATGGTTTCTTGACAGAGATAGCTCCTCTGTCACAGGTATCACTGGAGTTTCACTTACAACCCTGCCCATGCAGCACAGCTGACCTCACATCAAAATCTCCTACCTTAAAATGAGGGTTTCCTATTTACTTTTCAAATCATCCTTTCTTTAAAATTCTCACAAAAAGCTAATATAAAACAGCTAAATGAGCTCTGTGGCACCAGTATAACCCCTTGGCTTCTGAAGAAATAATATCAAATATAATTGTAAGTAATTATTAACCCACATACTGCCTGAATGAAAAAAAAAATAATTCTTGAACACAAAATTTGATTGGAAACGATTTTAAAGCATGAGATATATTTAATTATCTCGAATATGATAGTGCCCAGAGACCCTACCTGAGACAAGGATCTTGTGATATAGAACAGCATGATAGGAGACAGTTGCCTCAGTGTACAGTCCAGCTAAACAGGGTGGCAACAATTGAAAAGGGGAACAGATTAAATTACTTGTCCCTGCTCAATAATCAGGACACAGCTCCTTTGTTTCCTCTTTCAGCTGTTACTCTTTGGCCTCCAGCTGCTTTTGCACTGCAAGAAGACCCAGACTGCCAGGATGGATACGCCCACAAACAGCTGTGTGTGACCTGGTCTGTTCTGCATGTTATGTGAGCAAATGTGTATACACTTAGAGTTCTGAAACATGCATATGCAATCCCAAAAACGCTTGCTTGAACTATAGAGGAATTCAACATTTCTCTTAATGTGGTAGTCAAGTCAAAGATCTTAAAAGGCAAAGGCTAATCACATTAGAAATAAATTGAAGACAATATTATCAAAATAATACACAAACACAAAATTTCTGGGGGAGCTTTCAAGCCCAAGGTCTTAAACAGAACATAACATCAATATAGAAAATGAACATTTCCAAATTTCAACATCCAGTTCCTATCCAAGGAATTCTATCCTATTCCATTTCTAGACAGCTAAATCTTTTCATTCTCAAACGTTATTAGCCCCAAATTCTAGAAGCAAGCATGTCCTAGAATGATATAAATAAAGCAATACAGCAGTTACTGGCCCACACAGCAGCTGGACCAGATGGCATCTCTATACATTTTTAAACAATACAATGTAATACTGTATTAACACATCTACTTGCATAAGTATATGCAGAGATACAAGACAATAACAATACTTGACACTAATCCTGAGGAAATCAGCATGGAAAATAACTTGCCTTCTAGAGGCTAGCAAGAGCCCTCAACGGTGATAGCAAAATATTATTATATATCTATGATAAAAGATTTCTACCTCTTTGTCTGACATTGTTCTCATTGACTTGCTAAGTAATGCTTACCAGTATGCCACCAACATCAATATTAAGGCATTGTTAAATAGTCTACATTATTTATAGTGTGAAAATATGAATAGCTTCTTAGTCTTGAATCCACTAAGCTCTATAGTCTCCTCAAAGTATTTACATGATCCTTCAGAAGTGATACTCCAGCCTCCAGCCTGCTACTGCCTCCTCACCTCCTATTTACCAGAGAGGGATGTCCCTCAGCTCTCTCCTCCATGACATTGAGTTTGGAGCCAACCTCACAGGTACTGGTGCCTCCATCAGACCATCCTCTTGTGGGAGGCCCTGGTTTTCAGACTCTTCTTTCCTGTTCTGCAGAAGAAATTTACATGAATCTGCCTCGCAAGGGCATGCAGGTGTCTCTTGAGACTGCAACGTTTTTTGATGAATTAAGAAGCCACCGTGAGGGAATTAGGAAAGAGAGCTACACAATTTTCTTGCCTTTCTAAAGCCAGTAGGAGAAAAGCACCTCTCATTTCACTATGGTAGCCCAGTCAAATCAACCACACATAGTATTTTTTCCTAATACATGTCTATATCCAGCTGGACTTATAAATCTCTGTCTTGTCTAATGAAGATTTCTGACATGCCAAATATAGCTGCTGGCTCAAAATATCTCACAATATTCTGACATTTCGGACATTTGGTAACAAGATGACCACATCCTATAGATTTAAAACAGAAAATAATTTACTGCAGCTCCCCCACAAGCTGTCCTGTGCTCCCTCCAAGAGCCAGCTTCTCTCTAACTCCATAAAACCCTCTCCTAACTTTGTCATCTACCCCCTACCCTTCCTCTGAAACACAAGACTTGCAAAACTTATCAGAGGCCATAATTCAGTTGAAGGTTTGAACTTTTAAACAAAAATTTTCAAGACAGTAAATAAAAATAATAGAAATAAGTAAAAAACCTGAAATATAAAAGGCTCATCTGGTTTTCAGATTTAAGGTGTCAGGACCTTCCTTCATCACATGTTTCAGGAGCACCAGGGAAACACCACTCACATCCACATTAATAAAAAGCTGAGAACATAACCAAAATTCATTTCTCAAAATCCCCAAGCACTTTAGCTCTTGGTTCAAGGTTTTGTTTGTTTGCTTGCTTAAATTGTGAGAAAATATGAGTAAAAGGTGTTGGGTTTGAGGGGTTTGGGATTTTTTTCCAGAATTCCCTGTTGAAAATAATTTCTCTTTTCCAACCAATCCTGCCTGCCAACTAGGTGTGCCATCAGTTCAATGGCAAATTTGTGTCAGACCATCTTGTTGAAATTTTGGCAGCGCACTGCTACATGTGAGCATTCACAAAACACCAGGATTTTCCAGGCTCCCTGCCAAATGACTGCTTCAGAGAATGTATGTATATACTGTATTCCTACAGTCTTCAAAGGATTAGCTTTGAATTACCTGAATTGTTTTGAGTTTGAGACATCATTAGGTTATATTAAATTACAAAATATGTAAAAATAAGAGCCTGTGCTTGCTTGAACTAGCAACTCTGTCACTTTTACCTTTGCGACTTTATCTGTGATGACATTTGCTTTTTTGTGCTCTTCTATTTAACAATTCTTCCAGGAGTTGCTTTGCTTTTTTTCTCAGACTTGATTTTCAGCTCCATTGTTTTGCATTTTACTTGGCTGCATAAAAGGTGTATACATCCCTTGCACTCTTTGTGAATGGGATTTTTCCCAAACATAATTTATCTTAAATCTTCACAGCATTTTTTAAAGGCTTTTTTTATCTTCCTTCTTTTTTAACCAAATCTATTTGCTACCACCCAAGGATGCCATCTCAGTCTCTTCCTCCTCTCCTTTCCATTTTTATCCCTCTCCCTCCCTTGCCTACGTTTCTCCATTTATATTATCATCACCCTTCTCTAACACTATCTTTTTGGAGTATCACATCAATTTTTACCTCCAGGAAGCTGAACTACCACTAGCAATAAATTGATTTGAATATTTTATTTTTCTTGACTAGGAGCTGAGCCTACACATGTATTTTGAAATGTTATCAAGCTCAAAACAGTGTCAAACCAGAAGGGTTTCTGTTGCCACAGAATCCAAACTGATGCACTGGTTTAATTGCCTGCCTACACAACTTGCAGTGCTTGCCTACCCTCGCTCCCCACTCTCACACACCATCACTGCCATTAATTTTTGCCATACTGTCATCCCTCATGTCATAGTGGTTGCTCTTCCCTCTCATCTCTCAGTGCATCTCTTCTTTATCTTCCAAATTTCAGTCTGTCTAGATCATAACTCTCACACAAACAGGGATTTCTCCAAATCTAATGCTGCTTTGCCAACAGCCTCTCCTACTCCACTCCTTGCGGGAGTTCTTCACTCTTAGCTGCTCCTCTTTTCCCACTCTTCCTCATTTGAACAGGGCTGCCAATGAGTTTTTTTTTGCTTCTCTTCCTCTATGTTTCTATTGCCTGCATCAGTCTACCCTCTTTGCTTAAGATTCCCCAAGTTCTGGTCTTGTTCTCTATAATTTTCAGGTCTCTTTCAACATCATCCACCACGGCTTCAGATACTCACCCTGTCACTTGCTTTTTCTGGGACTTCCAATTCTTTTTCAGCCAGGGAGGAAAATTGTCAACTGCGACATTTCTCTGAGCTCTTCTTCTCTTTTACTCAGACAGGACGTTAACTCTTGCTGGGGTGTATATAGCTACATCTTACTTTCTTTCCCTTCTTGTTAAAACAACAGAGCAAGTTTGTGATCTTAACTAGCTGTGCCAGAAAAAATACTGGGCTGCTCGGGTGGTACCTTCCGTCTGTGCACACAGCAGTCTTCCCTGCTTTTTCCACCAATAAGTCCTATAATGCCTTCCTTTCCCTTTTCTTTCAGTATTTCCAAAAAGCATATCTTCTTTTTCTTTAGCCCTCACATGTAGCATTTTCTTCACCCATGTCTATCTAGACCAATGTTTTAAAGGTCGTTGTTTTTAGGAGAAGGTTCTTCTTGGGTTATTTCCAGGTCTTCTACCATCCCTTCACACCCTGGACCAAGAGTAAGTCTCTTAAAAGGCTCCCACCCATAAAATCTTCCACTAGGCAGCTTGAAAGGTTCTTGGAATACATTTTCAAACACATTTATGTTTTGTCTTCCACTCACCCAGATGCTCAGGAGCCACTGCCTGCAAATTCCTATGAAACAATTCATTATTTCCCTTCAGCATTATCTTTAAAGCCCTCCATTTTTGGGCTGCCTACAAAAGACTTGACAACGTTTAGACTTTTGGTATGCTGAGGTCACTGCCTATGATGCTGACTAATATTTTCTGTGTTTCCTGGTGCTCCTCCGTCTGCCTGTCTCCATCTGTTGTTTCCTTGCTCATCCTGGTGAGCTGCTCGGAGGCGGGGCTGGCTCGCTGCTCCCTGCCGGTGCAGCTGCTGCAGCCTGCGGTCCCCGGCCGAAGCTTGTGCCCGTAGGATCTCTGCTCCCACAGACCACATAGGATAACCAGTGCCTCGCTGAGGATCTGCCTACCCCCTGTGCTGGGAATTTTGGCCAGGCTGCTTTCGGGACGGCACTGGCTTAAGTGATGCTTTACCTCTGGTGCCTCATGTTCAAACATCACTCACCGTCACCAGGGGAAGTTATTTCTCTGACCTCACTTAGTCAATATCACAAAACACCAAACAACCTGGCAGAGTAAGGTTCCCTCAGTGGAATAGCTTCCCCACAGCATGTGTCTGTCTCAGGGCCAGCCTTGCTAGTCCATCCATTTAATTCACTCAGAAAATCACATTGAGACGGTAGGACATAAAGAGACCCATTTGCCCGCTGCACTAATCTGAGTCTTTTTATTTGCCGCAGTATAAGTAGGGACCAGTGCAGAAAGATGATTTAGCATAAAAACCTGCCCAGCATGCTGATATGAGAACTATGAATAGATCAGTGTTAGAGGTGCAGGACAGGTCATGATAGTGTAATGGCTGTCAGAGAGGAGGCTGCTAACGCCTCAGCTGAGCTAAATGAATTCTCCCCAGGTCTCTCGCTGAAAAGTAAAAGAGAGAAACTAGAATTCTAGCAATAAATGCAAAATTTTACCAGCTCACCCCAGACTGGGTGGTACAGGAGGATGGTGGCATGGATGCAAGTGAGAAAAGCACTGGGATGCAAGGCTAATAATGAAAGAGGGCAGAAGCCCACAGCTGGTGTTCTTTCTTCAGGATAGCAAAAGCTGATAAAGTTTTGACATCCTAAGATGAATTATCAGAAATCCAAACATGAGCATATTGTATAAGTCTCCTAACTTCTGCTGCTTTCAATGAAGGGGAAAAGTTATTTGATTTTTTTTTGACAATTGGACTCCAGAAATCCTAGATATTTAAAGATGTGATGCAGAGGATCATTAAGTTGAAAGAAAGCATATTCTGGTCTATTAAAAAACTATAAAAATACAAGTAAACAAATAAGCATTTTCTGTGCAACCAACGAAACACTACTCTTGTCTCCATTTAGCAGTGTTCCATAGCTTCCACGTGTGCTTCCTGTCCTCAGCATGTAACTACCTCATTCCAGCTGAGCCTGCATCCATCCTGGTGGCATTTCAAGCAATATTTTGGATTACAATCTCATATAGCAAACCCTTTAATTTGCAGCTAAGTGCAATCTCTTTAATCTTATAAAGCCAAGCAGTATTCTGTTCTCATTCAAATCCTCCTCAAACTCAATCCTTTGAGGCTCACACATTCAATGTGAAAAATTGCAAGAGAGAGAAAATAAAAGGTCTAACAGAACCCCTTTTTCTGACTTTCTCATGGCATGGGAATCCCAAAAATAAGATTCCAAAGGTCCTTGAAATGACAGCTTTGGCTTTGGCCCAATTCAGCTGTATATTAAACTTATTTCTCTAAAACTTCACCTTTACAGTGCTTAGCTCTCACAATATCAAAAAAAAAAAAAAAAAATTCTGCCTTCTTGTTGCAGCATTAGGGCTTTTTTTCATTTTTATAGAGAGCAGAGTATAATTTCAGCCCAGGAAAATAGAGCTAACATCAGTAGATTCTATAAGTATCTGTGCTTCCCAAGTGTTTTCTTTTCATTAAACTATTTTTAATTTCACAATGATTTTTTCTCTAATATTATGTAAAGCTCAGGTAGATAGTAAATACTTTTATCCCTTGAACATGTTTAGACAGGCTTTTAGTCCTTCATTCATATTATTTTCAACTGGTATACAAAAGTCCTCCAAATTTAGAAACATTTGGAAATGTAATTAATGCTGCTTATCCTGGCTTCTACATAGAGAAGACAAATGCTAAATAAGACCTAGATAAAGCAGAACCCTTACTTTTCAGGTATTCTGTATGCAATTCATAAATTTCTTAAATCCATAGTTCTAGAATTTCAACTTATTGAAGGACTTTAAATATTTCCATTCTAAAACCTCTCACTATATAAATTTTACAAGAGAACCTGGCTCATCTATATAGTCAAGACAATTCTTACTGTCTCAGGTTAGATGTCCCAAAATGCGGACATCCAAAACAAGTGACTAGTCATCACTGGTATATTTTTAGGACCTTATGCCTTTAAATTATATTAATGTACTTTCACGTCTTACTGTTTAGACTTTATCAGAAGCTTCTGCTAAAGAGTAGCAGTTCTATCAATTTAGTACAGAAGGTTTTTAAGGTTTCATGGTTCTTCAAGTAACCATTCAGGTGCTAAGATGACAAGGAAACAAATAAAAGAATGAGAAAAAATATCCAGTTGACCTCCTTCCTCTGGGTATCTCGTACAGTTGAAAAATGTAATGCCATGTGTAGTCCTGGAAGGAAAGTTTGTCCAGTGTCACCCTAGGAGCTGCAGGACACAGGCAAGCTGATTTGTGACATTGCTGAAGGACAATCAGGATCAGGATGCAAAACTGAATTCCTGTTCTTTGCATAGTTTGGTGTGGGATTTTTGAGTCTATTCATCATACTTATTTTACATTATTTTAGCATCTACATTAATTGGACATTAGCCCAAAGTGTTTGCTAGTATTCAGGATTTCTGAGGAAGAGATATTGGTGAAAGCTTGTTCCATACAGTTGCAAACGTGAGGATGGACACAAAGTCCTTCTTCTCTCACTCTGGACATGGTGAAAGACAACTTCAGCCTCAAGTCAAGGCCCACTGTGGGCAGAAGCGCCTCCAGGAGTACTCACTTGGGGCCACAGTCCCAGCAGCTGCCTTTCTGGATTTTTGGTTTTCTATTTCTTTTCACTTTCTATCTCTTTCTTGGCAGAGAAACTTGAGCTCTTTGCCCCGGTGAAACTGGGGAGAGGTCCATGCTCCCAGAGCTCAGGAAAAACCCACTCAAACACTTGGTCTAAGCTCCTTTTCCAGTTTTTCCAAGGAGGTTGGTGATTTAAGCATCAGTTCTAATAGCACCTTCTGGCAATAAACAAAGGGAAATTTAAGTGCTCTTACACTTGGCCTGAATGGAAAGTAGGCAGCACTTGACTGAGACACTGACCAGTGAGCAAACGCACTCCCTGGCAGACCTCCAGCCTTCACTTACCCCAGAGCTGTTCCAAGCAGAGCAATGTCAGAGCTCAGATCCAAAGTTCAAACTGTATCTAATTATAATCAAGCAATATTATTGTGGAAAACTTCTTCCAACTACATTTGGAAAATGTGTGAGGTAGCCAAAGCATCCCTGAAAGTCTTCAGAGAATCTTGGCTCAACAAGGGGGTCAAAAAACCAAAACATTGTATAACAGCTCACCATCTGTTCCACACTTTTAAATTCTGCTTCAGCACAGAGAGGGGCGTGACACAAAGAGAGGAAGATTTGAACTCAGCTTCAGAGTACACTAGCATTTTTTCTTGCTTGATTGTGTACTAAAACTGCCTGTAAAGTCAATAACTTCCTATGGCTTCACAGCAAAGCGGAAAGATTAAAAAAGAGTCATGGTCCTTTGAAGATGTGGAAGGCAGTAAGTGAGCAGGCTGAATCCTCTTTGGATTTGAAAGTCTATGCAGTGCTAACAGTTCTCTTTAAGGTGTCAAAATTGCCTTAAATCTTTAGCTTTGTTATATCCTGCTGGTACAGACATGTAATAGAATAGGCCTGACTATTCCAAACTATTTAGACAGCATCATTTTTCTGTCTGCATTTTTTTTTGAAACACAGCTGATTAGCACCTTTTCTTCTTTTTTTTCAATTTGTTTTGTTGTTTAATGCACAAACATTTTTAATTACTTTAACTAGAACAGAGTGGCAATGTAATGTACAGCATGTAACCCCATTAGATTTTACTGTGGTTGGTAGCAGGTCACAAACACGAAGTTTCAAACCAAATACTTAGGCCTCTGTCTCTTCATTAGGATATGAACGTCTCACTAAACTCAGTGCAAAGTCAGAAGTCTAAGAAACACTTAGGAGCAGAAATATTTTGCTGTTCTCTGTTTGGAAAATCAGGCTAGTGTATTTTAAAGCTGAGAAGAAAAAACAGGAGAGAGGAGAAGGAGACGTACCATGGGGTGCAATATGTCCCGTGCCACCTTTGGTGGTGACCTGGCCAAGGCTTGCACAGTAACTCAGTGTCCACCACACAGAAACTCCTTGTCTGGGAGGTGGTGCTCTGCCCCCAGTGTTGCAGCCCTTGGAGCTCCAAGGAACGCAGGGCAAAGCTGAGCCCCTGCTGCAGCATGAGCAAAGAGCCCAGGGCAGGCTGAGAGTTGAGCAGAAAGCACTTTCTGAAATAGTTCCTCCCCTTCACCAGACTGAATGCCAACCCTTTCCTGGTTTGGTGCCAAGTCCAGCAACTTAGTTAGGCTGTTGCCAGGGACATAAAACAGCCTGTTATTTCTGTAGGGACAGCACCACACCACCGCTTTTCTTTCCCCCTTGTCTACTTCTTTGTTAGAGAAGAGAGCTGGTGAGCAAGTTTTATAAACTACAGTAATTCAGTTGTTCTTAGTATTAATAAGAATGATCACTACACACTAATTTGTTACTCCCCAATAACAAAAAGTATGGTCCCTTTCAGTAAAAGAGTTTGTCCCCATCACAGACATCCCTGGGATAGTCCTATTAATTTTTCAGCCTCCTACTATGGCACCACAAAGGGCTGTTCTGGGCTGCACAGACACATTCTTGGCATCAGGTATCTTCCTCAAGAAACCCCTGCTGTCTCACGGGGATTGTCGAGTTAGTTTGAGGTATAGCTTGAGTGTTGCCCCTGAGCAGACTCCCATAAGTTTCTATCACAGACTAAACTGTGCTTTAAGCTTCAAGCAGCTGACTTAATGGAGGGCAAGGGATGGTAGATTGAAGCTCAAGTGTAGCTGACCTTCCAGCTCATAAAGCAGCAAAGACCTGACTATCCTGCGCTAATACAAACACTCCTGCTGACAGCACATGCCCAGAGCTGCTGGCATACAGCTGCAAAAGCAGGAGATGGCTTGGCTTGGGTGCTGACAGGGTCTCTGTCCCTGCCTGACCCTCGCAGTCGCACTGCACAGGCCTCTGAGCTGCATGGCTCCGCTCCTGAGCCAACACGGGTAAGCGTGCACTTTCCAGGCTAAATCATTATCAGTTATTACTTGCCCTAAAACATGCAGCTGCTAATTATTTATATTAAGCCTTTCTTATTCTTTGGGCTTTAAGCTAAAATATCCTGAAATGGTACAGCTTCAGCCTGGCTACTTTGGTTAGCACAGCAATGATGTTCAGCAGAGATACAGAAAATGTAACATCTGTCATATAAAAGTAACTATGTAACAGTTACCATACAATATTTTCCTTTTAACTTTTTTTTGAGGCTTTCTTAAATAAATAAGACTTAGACACCTTATCTCTTCAGCCTCCTGTCTGTCTGTCAGTCTGTTTCCCTTCCTCAGTAACTTTTACGGTATAACTTCAAAAAAATTTGAAAATTGCTTAAGTGTTTTTGGTATTTTCAAGCAAGTTAGGAGAGACCTTCTTGCTGCTCTGACCAAGGAAGAGACTGAAATAAGAGTTTCCCTTCAAACAGAAATCAGCAGACCCAAGTGCAACTCTCAGCAGGAATTCAAACTTCATAATTTCTGCTTTCTATGGAACTACTAGCTAGCATTACGAGTGACACACATTGGGATACGTAGGGAATGATTAGCATGAGTTAAGCATCTTCTTAAGCATATGGAGTTTGACAAAGCAGCGAGCAGGGGGCAGGATGTGATAACCATCTGCAAGTATCTAAAGCATTCAAATAACAGTGTAGGAGAGAAATCATAGAAGCTAAGAATGATTTGGGTTAGGAGGAACCTTAAAGATCATCTCATTACAAGCCCTCTGCCATGGGCAGGGACACTTTCCACTTGACCAGATTGCTTAAAGCCCCATCCAAACTGGTCTTGAACACTTCCACTGCCACAGCTTCTCTGGGCAACCTCCTCCTCGCCATTCCTATAAGGAAAATTTCTTTCTAACATCTAGGCTAAACCTGATCTCTTTCAGTGTAAAGCCATCACCCCTTGTCCTATCACTACATGCCCTTGTAAAAGATCCCTCTTCAGCTCTCTTTTAGGCCCTTTTAGGCACTGGAAGGTACCATGGTGTATCCCTGAAGCCTTCTCTTCTCCAGAATGAACAATCCCAACGCCCTCAGCCTGCCTCTAAAACCACTGTGGCTAAGGGCTGGCCAAGTATGAATTCTTAATGGCAATCTACATAAACTTCTGCACCCCTCTGTGAAGCTGTCAGTCTCAGTAGGGAAGCACACCCATTTCACACAAACAGGAGAGGAGCCCAGCATAACAGCTAGTGCCAGTGCTAAAATTCACACCTGAAAGGGGTCAGAACTACCAGAAAATTCACATTCTGGTCTAAAATCTGCTCACTCAGTGAGACATCCCTCCTTCACCCTAAAAACCTCGCTTACAAAACTAAATTAATTTGACTCCTAAGACCATGAGGATAACCCAAGATAAGTAGTCAAATGCCACACACAAGCATGGCAAGTTATAAACCTTGAAAGCACAGAAAGTGATGACTTCAGCCTTCCTAGTGTGTGGTGCTTCTTCCTCCTGCACTCTGTGACTTACTCCTGAGTTGTAAAGTCAAGCCTCTCAGCCCCTTCCGAGTGCTAGTTTTGATGTATAATATACCTTCAACCCTGAAAGGCAGCATGTTGCACATACAAAGTTTTCTCAGCCACTCCCACTCCTCTCCAGATTTATTGTCTTCAAACAGTTCTGTCCAAGTTCCACTCCAGATTTCTGCACACTGGCTCTATTTTGTCTGCCTGAGGTTAACTTTCTTAGTACTCTCTAGTATTCATTCAGTCCAGGAATATAAACCCCAGGGATTTCAAGATCTCTTTACTATAGTGGCATTTCCAGTTTCTGACTGTGGAAGAAATATTGATGTGAGTTCCTTGAAACCGTTTCCCTATGAAGTGTCAATAATTACCATCTTGGCATACAAAAAGGAGACTTTGGCAGGCTGCCCAGTAACATCAAACAGGTCTGGAACAGTCACAAGAGCTCAGCTTTCTGTAACAGTACCTGACATGATTGTAAGAAATCACATAATTGACTTCTAGGAATTGGAAAAGAAGATGTATTTCTTGTTTAATTTTTATCAGCAGCATTAAGACCTATCCTTTTGATACTGAGTTACCAGAATTCAAACATAAATTCTGACTTCTTTCACTACCTATTTAATTGGTATTTCAGTTATGAAAGCATGTTTTTCCTACTGGTTTTAGTCACAAAAGAATGTCCTGATCAGAACATTCTTGATTTAACTTGGTAGTTTTACGTGCATGAGGTTTTAACTAAAGCTGTACAAAACTTTCCTCAAACTCAGATTTGTTCTGAATGTTTTCTTTTCCTATTTTGAGATTTTAAAAAGAAAAAAAAGCAAGAATTGCAAACTAAAAATAAATATAAATAAAATTAAATTTAAAAAAAAAAAAGCAAGATACAACTATCAGAATTAAAACTGATTATAAATCACAGGAATCATTTTACCCAAGCCATGAAAAAAGAAGGTCAGTGTACACTATTTGGCCCAAAGCTTCTCTGAGAAGCACATGAGTTTGAGTTAACCTGACCTCATTGGAAGGGCCAAAGAGATTAACATTTAGCATACCTCACTTCTTATCTATGCATCCATTGAGGCCTGAATTGCATCCTTATTAAAAGTTCTTTAAACACCACCATATTCACCATCCCAAGGGAAACTAGTTTATCCCACTTATTTCAGCACTGATTCAGAGTAATCAGGTAGAAAAAAATCCTGTGTCCAAGCAATTCATGCTGAAATCAAACCATTAAACAAACCCAAGAAACCATATTCCTCAATGTCAAAATATCTCTGCTTTTCCTTTTATTTTTGCCTTTACTTTCATATTTTTTACTTCTATTTCTATGTTCTCAGTGTATCCATTTCTAAGATCATAACATAATCACTGAGCTCATAAAGATTATTTGAAACTCCAATACATCTGCAGGTTCACCAGTGTATTAGAAAGGAAGGCAGAAACACATGCACAGAGGAGATGAAGTAAAAGTAGTCAATAAGAAATTGTTAACAATAAATATAATTATGTATGGCACTGAAATACCAAACGAGAAAGAAGTCCAGCCATAACCCACTGGTCAAAAGGTAGGAGTTTTTTTCTACTTTAAGACCTTTCTAAGAGCAGCTAGAGAAACTGATGAAAAAGAAGAATCTTATTTTATAGACTGATACATGAACTGTTCTGAATATATTATTTATATTATTTCTTCTTTATGGCTGTAACAGTAATTCTATTCAAAATCCTGAGATTCATTCAAACTCCACAAGCACACAAAACTTCCTGTTACTGGCCGTTAATCAGCCCTAAAATAGACACTATAAACCCACAGCTCAGCTAGAGAAATCAGCAAGGAGGCAAAGAGCTGCAAGAGTATTCTGTGAGAAAATGCAAGCAGAGCTGAAAACTGCTCTGTCACCCTCTGATGCCCCCTCCCATGACCTTTATCAAGTGATTTCTCTACTTCTTTGCCCAGTTTACACATCCTCTCATGTTCGGTAAACACACAAAAGCCAAATATGTAAATGCAGAACTGAAAACAAAGGGCTACCAGGAAATAAGAAATCACCAGCTGGCACAATTGCTTGACTGAAGACGCTTTGTGCTGGTGGATGAGCCAACTCCATGTTTCTACTCTAGCAGTCAAGTGGCCCTGGGATACCACAGCACTCTTTCTTATTTCTACTCATTTCACTACTATTATATCTTTGTCAAAACCCTGAAAAAAAAAAAGAAAAAAAAAAGAAAAAAAAAAAAGAAAAAAAACCCCAAGCTGTTGCTGTAAAACACTGTTTAAAAACAATATCTAAAAATGGCCTAATAAAAGGACATTTGGGGCTTTCACGGTGGCATCAATTACTTTGTCTGAGAGGGTAGGATGGATACACACACACCAAGCTGACTGCCATGAATGTTGTGCTACATGGCTCCTACACACTCATTAGATAAGGGCTGTCAGTGAATCCTAAAGATCAAAACAGAAGATGCAAGAAATCTGTTTACAGAAATAAACTGGGGATCAGATACACAGGACATTACAAGAAAACTGGTTTCCATCTAGTAGAGATGGATTTGAATTAGTTTGTGTTACAGAAGAGTGAGTTACAGAGATCTGAGAAAAGTATTACAGTGCTTACCACAACTAGCAAACAACTCTTCTCTTTAAAATGTTTTCTAGAGTGCTACTATCTTGCTCATCCTCCTGTTTCCCCCCTCAGTTTTTACAAGAAAGGCTCTAACCCAGCCAAGAGGGAAATATTTTGAGGTAATGATTAGATATTTTTCCCTAAAGCAGTTAGCACAATTGATTCTTCATATATCAGGATCGCCCAGCAGGAAGCTAAACTCTAAAAGCTTTCTGGTCAGGAGCAACTCTCAGCCTTCAATCTTTGCATTTCCCAGTCTCTTTGAGACAACCCATACAATAGGGAGGAACACAGTAAAAGAGAAGTGCCAAACACCAGTTACTCTGACGAAGAATCGGAGACTAATCAAAAGGCTGTGCCAGGGCATGCAGAGCCCGTGCATTTCTCCAGTTTTTTTCTGGACCTGGGAGAAGACTTACAGAGTGTACTATAGCTGATTCTCATCCTTTCTGGGCAGTGGTTCCTAATTTCATTCCTGGAGACTCTGGTTTTCAGATTCTGGAGTCACAGAGATTATTTCCATCTTTAAAGTACATTTCCAGTGATGTCCAGGGCTGAAAGAGGGCTGGAAATTCACAGAGAAAATGTTTGTCTGATTCGTGACATGGAAATACCATCTCTCAGGGTAAAAGAAATCTTTCTGAACACGCTCATTCCTGTTTCTCTCTCTGAGGAGGGTATCTGCAAGGGAGGCAATATAAGTGGCCTATTCACAAGCCCAGAAGCATCCTTTAAAACATTTACATTCAGAAAAAGACTTGTTAACTAATTAACTGCAAATTTGGCATTAGAAGTGGAGTTACTCTGTAGGATTTGGATGCACTGTGGAACAACCCAGGTCACCTGTATCAGGCCTCATTTTATCTGCCCAAACTCTACCCATTAGCAATGTCACTGTGTCTCCTTGAAGCTGTCCCTGCATTCTGTCCCTCACCCTGGCATGGTCCAGAAACTCCCCAGCATTTCATTGCTGATCTCTGATTTCATCCATCATTTTCATCATGGAATCAAGACTACTGTTCTTAGGACTGACCTATTCACATGAGCTGTGTCTAAACTTTTATTTCTGTATCAGTTTGTTTTATATAGGTTGTTTCTACGCAGTCCAACAACCTAGTCTTCATAAAATTTTACCAAGATAAAAAGTGCTTATGTGGGTTTTAGCTTATTCACATATCTTTATCTGCAGCTTGATTGCCATGCAAAAGATGAGTGGATGAATCCTTACTGTTGAAGGTATACTTTTTCCCACAGTATGGTCCTTTTAAAAAAATTTAATTCATTCATTTCTTCAAAAAACCCTTCTTGATATCAACTTCAGGTCATATGTGTTAATCCAGTGTCAACTCCATTATTGTCAATTACCTTAGAAAAACTAGATTTTAAAATGAGAAATAGAAATATTCATCATGTCATATTATAACCCACCAAGTGCTTATTCAGACTAAAGCACTGATTTCAAAATCACAGCAAGCAACTAAGACATAATTAAACTTTTATCCCTGCAGATTTTGAGATATATATATTTCCTGCTGAAAAAAAATTAAAGGAAACAAAATAGTTTTCTGTAGTGGGAAGTTTTAGTTTCATTTGGTGGAAGAGCAGAAAGAAATATTTTCATGTGAGTACTAGACATGAGAGATAACAATTAGAACAGCAAGAAAGTTTTGTTTTGGAGTTTTTACAATCTATATTTTATTTTGCATAACACCTTGATGTTTTCCCATACTTTGCTTCATTTTCCCACTTACTTCTACATTAGAATAAGAATAGAATTGATCTTCTTCTGCATTAAAGAAAAGTTTTCCATCTGGGACCAACTTAGTAAAACACATCTATCCTTTTCTAGCACAGTGGTCAGCTGCATAAACACCACATTATTATTTCTGAGCCACTTGTGCCCCTTTCCACGCAGCAAACAACACCAGCTGGTGAAACGAGCATCTTAGATAATCATTTGAGATGATCATTCTGTCCATAATTATAAGTAGACTTTTCTTGTCAGGACCCTTTGGCCTAGATCACACGGAAAATGCAAACAGATGCCAGCTTCCAGGAGACTGCTCCAAGGGTGCGTATAAGCAGTAGTTACCAGCTCCATCAGCCAAGGGCTTCCAAAGCCAGTGACAGGTACTTCCATTCCGCCCCTCACTGTTTAGCTCCACTGATAATCTGGCCTGGGTCACCTCCCAGACAAAAATGCATGGCTTATGGGTTTTGGTTTTTTTCTGCCAAGGTCTTCACACATTACCACAGCTTTTAAATGCAGAACCCACAAAAAAACCATGGTGTCTGCAAGTCCAAGCATCACTTACAGCAGTACAAACAGGACCTTTAAGTATAAACTAAAGATTACTATTCAACAGAAACTAACCATACTCAAACAGTGATTATCCACATCTCAATCCTGATAAAATGCTTTAAACTCATTTGTAACAACACATGAAAACCCATAACTCAAATTTAATGCTCCACTCCCCACTCTGCAGGAATCCCAGGAAAGACCACAAGACCAAGTGTTCTGGCACACTGGCACTGCATATGCTGCTTCTTCATGAGATAAAGAGCCAGGTCTCAACTCCAAAGTAGTATCATCCCGATAAAGCTTTTTTTGCATGACAGTCATACACACACCTGGCTGCTGCAGTTCTGTTCCCCACGGGCAAGGAACTAACTCATCCACAAGAAACCTACATCTCCCTTTGACTGAGCCACCGACCATCCTTCCACTGCTTGCAAACAGCGTGGTTTAACTCAGCCCGCTCCCATGCTCTTCAGACCTATGGGTGTATATTCAATCTCAGCTACCCTTAAAAGAACATTGAGAAGACTCCTCTGGAAATGACTGCAGAGATGGACCATAAAAAAAATAATTAGATTGAGACAAGGCTGTTGCCTGCCATGAGGTCAGGCTGAACACATAGCAAAATGTAAGGCTTGGAGGAAGTCTGACACACTTCATTCCAGAGCCCAAGCTCCATCCTTTACAGTGTTCCCATGCACAGACACTGCCACAGAGAAGTGAATTAAATCTAAACCAGCCTGTGTTTATCCTTTTTCTTCCTAGGTCTTTACGTACTGTTGTGTCTCATCCCTTCCCTCCTGCACTACCTAGTATGTCCTACTGTTTTTTCTGCAAGTTATCTAATTAGTTTGGGGCCAGATCAACAGATTACTCACGATAGTAGGCTAAGCAAATCACCCATGAATAAGTGTTTACTGGATCAATCCCTTAGACTGTCAGCTCTTCTGAGCAAAGGCTGTGGTTTATTATTCACATGCAGAGCAGTCTGTACACCAAGTGGGTTATATGTGTAATTCATTTAAAAATAAGAATGGTACACTAAGAATGAATAACACGCCGGCAGGGAAGTTCACTGGCTGCACAACCATCAGTAACTCAGAACTGCTGAGGCCTGGACACACAGCTGAGGCCTGGAAAACCAAATAGATGATAAGGCAAAGGTTTAAAGCCAATGACTAAGAGTAACAGCTGCAGTGCTATTCCCAAAAAATTGTCAGGAAAAATCTCCAGAAGTCTCTGTGCCCCAAATTTGTGTTCTGAAGAAATAACAATACCAAAGGTGTAAGTATGCTCCTACTCCTATTTGATGCACTCAAGGGTAAACAAATAATTGGGAAATAGGAGGACAACATAATGGATATTAAACATATGTATATGTATATAATATATATAAACATGTAATATTTAATTGCATAATAGCACACTTTTCAATGTGAGACACCTTATTGTGCTTATTGCTTATAGATGATTTGTCAAAATCTACAACATACTTAAAGGAAACAGAGACTTCTGCACCCCAGTGTGTGGGGTGTGTGTAACGTCATGTGAGCCATGCATTGATAGAAAATTTACATTTACAGAACACAGACAGTACACTAGAACACAAAATGTTTTATGATAAAGTATAAAGCTATGACATTGACCTTTCTGCTTCACCATTTAATCCTTGAGCCTTGACCCTCCAGCAACTAAATATTCATGACTAGCATGACCTCTGGGCTCTTCTCTCACACCCAGTTGTACCTAAGAGTCAGCGAATTAACCCTTTCACAAGCCAATGCTTTGGGGGAGTTATCTTCTCCTCTTACTGTTATGCCAGTGGGTTTGGATTTTCTCACTTTGCCATCTACAATAGCCTGGCTATTCTTCTTTCATATTTAAAAACCTTTATGCAAATCAAGCTGGTAGCACAGCAACCTAAAGTTCTTGCATTAATGCAGAGTATTATTCACATATAAAAATTCCATTTAAATCCCATTAAGGTTATGACATAAATCCAAACAAACTAGAAAATGCACAGTTAAGGTGGAAAACTGACATATGTCTTCCAGTCTCTTAGCAGAAGAAAGCAGAATAAGAAAGCTATTAGTGTGTCACCCAGCTGGAGCAAGGCAGAGAAGCACATATGTAACCTTCCTGCCTTTTAACTGTTCATTCCATTGCGTCTGGGATTCCTTTGTTTTGTTTTTCCTTATGCCTGTGCCCCAGTGGGAGGGGTCCTAGAAGATCATTTTTGTCTGTAAATACTTCTGGACAATATCCATTCTGAGGGACAAGAGAGGCAGCCACTATAAAACAGCCATAAACTTGGGGGGGGGGAAGTCAGATTAGCTTTTTTTTTTTTCCTGGAGGTGTTTCTGGTGGTTAGTAAAAGCCAATGACACATATGACATTATTTTGCAAGTGTCCCAATTAGCAGCACTGCTGCTGCAAGCTGGAGGCACCTACTTTTGTTCTCACATGTTCCTCCCTTTGAATTCCTGACACTTCATAGTAATGAACAACACTGCAAGGTCTTGGAAAAGATCAGAATTATGCTTCTGCAATATTTAAAACACTCTCAGCATGGCTGAGCTGAAGGAATGGGTGTAGGCAGCACTGCCTTTTGGATAATCCACTACAGCTGGTGAAGATGTGGAGTTCAGTGGTGCTCCTGGGCACCTACGGCTTGTGCTGCACATACCTGCATGAGCAGACGGATCTCTCCGCCTATTGTGCATAAAGTTCCGTCCTGCAGCCCTGTAATAACAATAATGGGAAAAGGAAGAGGTTGGTTGGGCTTTTAGCTGCATTAGTCAAACTGCAGATACTACAGTTAGTTGTGAAATTTCAATCAGAATCTAGTCCAGAGTATGTGCCACTCCATATGTTTGTTACACAGGCAAGTATGGCATAGTGGGCTGTTATCGGAAAGTGAGGGGTTTATTCTTTTTCTTTGGAGTTGAATGCAACTTGATTGCAGTTTTTCTTCTTTTTGGTAATGATAAGTGTACAGAAACAAGCTGGTTCAGGCAGTGAAGCTGTTGTCTTGACTAGAATCCCAAGTTTGATTTGAATTAGCCATTCGTAAGACAGACATACATATGCACACACACGGGCGCGCACACAAAGCTTTGAAAGTGGTTCCATCTGTTTTTTGGTAAGGCTGGGTGATAATTAGGAAAAGTGGAAATATTTCATGTTCTGTGTTTGTGACCTGACATGTCTTCCTTCATGTTGTCATTGAACACTTCAGTCCTAAACAGAATGGTATTAATTGGGGATACAGTAGATCTGAGGATTATGGTTTAAAGAGAGGGTGACTTTTTTTTTAGAGTATATTTTCTTTCACTCTGCCTTGAAGAAGTTATTTTTCCCTTCCTCTGTTCTAAGCAAACATTCTACAAATTAGACTTTGAATAAAACACATCACAGACTTCCATGGAAACAGCAGTCAGCATGAGGAAAGAGTGGAAAGTGCTCAAGGTGACAAGAATACCTTCTGCAGCGCCATCACAAGATACAAGATGAACCCTAGCAAGCACAGAAGAAGCTGACATGACAGTAGAAAGTTAAACAAGATCACAATGCTTGGGAGAGAGAGGGAGGAAAGGAACATATGTGCCCAAAGCCATCCTTTCCTGCCAATTATTGAATCCTTGACAAATGACAAACATTCAGAGTCTATTTTGGATGAACCTTCAGGGAAGGTTGAGAGAACAGCTTAAATTGCCAATGTCCAATGTCTTCTTGGACACTTTACATTTCAGATTAATAAATAACTGCAATTAGACAAATATCTGTGAAGGATGAGAGGTGTCTACAAGCACATATTGTGCTGAAATTCATAGGAGATGCTTTTAGCCTTTGCCCTCAGAGGCCTCTTTCAAACTATGTTGAACTGCTGCAGAAGTCATCTTCACTGGGTTGTGAAAAGAAATGGTTTACAAGGCCGACATTGAAAAACACAGAGATAAAATATGTAAGTAGCTATCAACTCTGTGGACAGGTATATTTATGAGAAGCCTTTCCAAAAGAAGTAAGATTTTTTTTTACCTGTTATAGTATTCTTACTCTTTCAAACATCCAAGTGCTCACTGACTCCTATCCCACCTTTTCTTCTCCCATTTCTAAATGTTTATGCATTCTTACCCAGAGACTCCTCCAGAGCTCTGACACTACATTTTCTTTCACCTAGGATTCCCAGCAGCTCTCTTCCTCAACTCTACTTTATTCACAGCTCAGCTGCTGCAGTCGTCTGATCTGCTTCATGACTCACATCTTCCAATCACATATGTTCTTTCCACATCAAATGTAAGACTGTCTTCTACAATTGTCATTTCCACTGCTACTCATTGTAGGTGAGCATTTGCTACTCAAAACAAATACTTTTTGCTCTTTATGTTTCCAATTCTTCCTTCTGCACCATTATTCTTCTTCTCACCTCTACCCAAATATCCTCCTTTCTTGAAATCTCTTTTAAAAAGAATGTAGAGATGACAGCATAGGCCAGTTTTGATGTTTCACCTGGAAAAGTCAGTGTGGTTTTATGAAATTTTTAAGGGTATCAATCTGTAGAGACAAGAATCAGCTTACTCTAGTTTCCAGTGCCAAGAATGTAGCTTAAACTCTAGAAATAAAAGGATTAAGGCAGCATGTCTTAATAGGTCTCTTTAGGTACAGATAGGCTGACTTCAAAGGTTTGCAGCTCACTCTGCTCCAACCTTGCTGACATCCATGCCATCTAATCAAACTTGTCAACAAGTCAGATGTGCTACTTGAACTCATCTTGTGCTTTCTCCCAAATCTGAGTCAACCCAAAGAAACCAAGTAGCTTAAATACTGGGGTTCAGAGGTGCAGACTTTTAGGATGGCTCATTTTGATAAAAATGGATGAAAAAACTCTTACCCAAGGAGCTCAGCCAGGAGGTAAAGCAGAATAGGCTCCTCAGGAAGGGGATATTGCTTGCATGGTCAAAGGTTTCAGTCTTACACACCAGCGTATGTGAGTGATTCTATTGACTTATCATGCATTCAAGAGCAGGAGTAGTTTTTTTTAAGCAAGTAAAAAACTAAGTGATTTGATCAAGGCCACAAATCAGCATGCCAGAGACAGGACTGTTATAACATGCTAGTAAGCCAGTCAGATTGAAAGCTTAAACTCTGGAGACAGGAGTCACCTTTTCTCTATCTGAGTGCCCTGCATAACAGCACTCCGTCCTTGCTGATGTTTCTGAGTAGCAGCGTAATGCAGATAATAAATGCCATGTAGACCAGGGGACATGGGGCTTTATACAGTTTTTTCAAAAACTCTTGAGATCATAAAAACACCAAAGTTTCAACAGAATAAGGTGTGTCCTCTTCTAAATGTCTCAAGCTATTATCCTGGATCAATCAAATAAAAGAAATACCCTGCTAAGACAGCTTGTCCATGTCAAAATTTTCCTTTCAGATTGTTTTGTTCCCTTACAACTATCCGTGACACCATAGCATTTGAAGTATGAGGAGGAAGTTATGTTGACTAGCTACTGTGAGAGGAAATAAAGGTGGACAGAAAATGAAGAAAATATCACAGATAAAATTAAAACGTGTTTGAAATCTCTTCACCTGTATTGACCCCAGAATTGTGCTAATTATGAGGATTAACATGCTTCCTGTACGTTACAATAGGTTATTTCAGCTGCTGGAGAGAGATGGTGTGCCCACTCAGACATTAAAGTCCAGCCTACAGATTGCTTGCACATGGAGTCATGAAATAAATGCAGGTGTCCTAACTGGCACAGGGAAAACACCAGTCTATCAGGAGAGAACAGGCACAAGGCAATATCTCATATCCAAGGATGTATCTAAAACCAAACATATATACTCTCGATAAGAGCTTCATTTCTGTCACATCTGATCATCTTCAAAAATTGCATCAGTTGACCTTATTAGTTTCTGGATCAGCTGTTGCCATCCTCTCTACCACTTGCTTAACAGATATAATCATTTTGTGGAAAACTTGTATGGGGTTCAATTCCTCCCAGACTACCTTCTACTGTGTTTATCTTAGTGAAGGACCGATCAATGATAAAAAGGGTCACATAAGCATGCATACATTTCCTGACAAAAAAAAAACCA
>VZRN01005839.1:708605-748856 GCA_013397935.1 Dasyornis broadbenti | reverse complement strand
CACCAAAAAAACAAACAAAAAAAACCACCTTCAAAATAGGAGGGCAAACCCAGTGCAGAGTTACCCTTTTGCCAGCTTTCCAAACACCACTTCACTTCTGAAGGACTAAGGCTCTGTATAGTTTGCCAAAATTTAGCCCCAAACACATCAGAAAAAGTCTCAGTAAATGAAATTCAGCACACATTCTTCTGTTCTGATACTCTTTTAAGCAACACTGCCTCAGGATACATTAGTTTCATTATCTCGGTGTCTATAATAAGATCTTAGTGCATGACAGCCAAAGATTGCCATTTATCCTTCCACAATGACACGTTTCATTTTGGTTAGTGGAAAGGGTATGTTACGTGAGCCACAACCCTGTAATTTCTACTCAGCATCGTATCATGGACATGACATTTGGCCCTGAATCCTTCCCATGAGAGGAGGGCAGTTGTACTGATTCAGAATGAATATTCCTGCTCCTTCAACAAATACAAAGTTTCACTTTGAGCTGAACTGTTCAGAACAGAAAATTTATTGGAGGAAGAAGAGTATGAAGAACTATTTTAGAGAAAACAACATTTTTTAGTTTTCATTTTTGAGGTGCGTGTTTCCACACAGAGAAGGAAACTCTTCCTAGATCTAAGACATACATTTTACAATTGGAACAAATAATTAAATACAAGCTTATTTCTGTGTACCAGTTCTGGCTTAGTTGAAACGTTAATTGTTATGATGAAGACTGAAAAATCTAGACTCAGTATCTCCATTCTTGGCTTCCTCAACATTTATGAAGAGTACTGAATGAAAAAAGAGCAAGAATCAGAGTGCCTACTCTAGATGACTGTGTTAAATATTACAGTACCTACAAATAGATACTTAGCCTCAGCATTAACTAACCCTAAATTAGCAACTCCACGCAGTCAGGGAAGAGGTTCAGGCACCTCCAAAGAGAGACTCAAAAGCCTGGTGCTGGGTGGATAAGAGATGGAGTTGACTAAAATGGTCAGTAAAAAATAGAGAGAGGAGGAGTATCTGCTGTTTGGCTGAGGATATTTGATGTATGATTTAAGACTGCTTTAATTATGTGCTTCCAGCTAGAGTTTACCCAGACCTGAAAACTCCTCTAAGCACTCAGAAGTGGTGACATTTAAGGATCATGAGCTAGAAGTGGGAAATTTTGTGAGTAACTGCACTTTCTGATGACTCGTTACAGGCACCTGCACCTTCTGTATGAAATAAAAAAGGGGTGGGGGGAAGACAGCAGAAGAGCATACTTTTAAGATGAAGCTTGTTCTGTCTATAATGGAAATATTATAATTTTCTGAGATTTTGAAGGACTTCATTCAGTGATGCAGCAGACCACTTCCTATTTACTGTGGGCTTCTGCTTTGTGAGGCACACTTAATATTAATGACACATCTCTAGGACAAATTTTAGTACTTTAAAGTCTGTCCACCTCCTTAGTGTAGAGCACCACACACGTGAGCTATCTAGCTCAGCTTCACGGTTGAAGGGTTAGTCCTGGCTGTCTGTGCAGGGGCAGTTGCAAAGACACAGCGAGAATACAGCAGTGATAGCAGAGCTGTCACTGAAATTATCCAGTGTACAGGACTGCCAGGGACTTTGAACATCTACTCCAGTAGATAGTCTGTGCTGAAATCCTTTCTGAAAGTGATGTCTGTGAGCTACCATGTCTATGGAAGAGTCAGGGCAGCCACTCTGGAGTGGCACCACCCGTCCCATTGACAGCACTGTCCCACCCAGTGTTGCCTCATCTTGAATGTGGAATCACTGGAGACACCGTGATAGTGATCTTCCACTCTTCTTTCCACAGATCCCCTTAGCTTGTCTAGAAGGGTATCAAAATACAAAAACAATGGTGTGCCACTGAGGAGCAATGTTTTAATTGGTATCAAAGATGTGGAAGTAAATTACGTAGATGAACATCCCATACACATTCCTCTCAAAGACATTTTTAAACACTCTGTGAAAGAAGAAACGGTAACTTGCATGTTTTCTGCCAGTCACCTGAAGTTGATAGAGTTTATAAAAAGTAACAGAATCATAGATTCATAGAACAGTTAAGGCTGAAAACCACTTGTAAGATCATTGAGTCCAACCATTAACCTAGCATACCATGTTCATCACTAAACCACATCCCCAAGTGTCATATCTACACATTTTTTGAACACTTCCAGAGATGGTGATTCCACCACTTCCTTGGGCAGTTTGTTGAGCTGACCAGAAAACAAAACATCTCTTGTAAGTTTATTTCAAAAATTTGAGTACCTTTGTGCAAAACACATTGTGATGCCTTCACTGATGCAAGATACAATGAATAAAATGTTAACATCATTGGTGAGGGAGAGGGAAATATTCTTCTGATTAAACATCACCATAACTGTAACCACTTTTGCTGAACCTTATATTCATTTATGAGAATAATAAATATGAGGTCCCAGATCAGCTTATCCTACAGAAGACACCTAAAACCAATGAAAAGAATCTCTTCTTAAAAATGCCTTTTTCTCTCCATAGGGTATAAAGAAATTCTATAGTGACTGTAATCCCTAAAATATTACCATATAAATGTCTAAAGCTAGGTGGAGGGAAGTTCACCCCATGTTTTAGCTCAGGCCAGCTAACAGGAACTGCATGCAAGAGTTTGACTTCCTCCCATGACTTCATAAAATTTTGTCCTCTTTCCACCTGCAGTTTGTGTCTGCAGAAACTTCTTTTAGTCAAGTCAAAAGAGAGCCTCTCTACAACCCTTGATGATTGCATCTTCGCTTAGCAGTTCATCATGAAGTGACACAAAATATCATACTTTATTTGCTTGGCCATTCATGAAATTGTGAAGGCACACAGCTGTGCTAGTATTTTATTATTACATTAGCCCTCAGGAGCAGGATCCGTAGGATTACCTTATACACAGTCCCTTCTATTCATGCCACTGCCAATCATCCATTGGGTGAGGTCTTTTCACAGTCAGACTCTTTCTTCCTTAAGATTTACTCTTCCTATCAGTTTGTTAACATACTACTGAGAAACATTAGGTAAGAATCTATATAATAACAAGAGCTTTGTTTCAGAGATCTTGATTAAAATTTGTAAGATCATATTGACTGCGTTCCCAGTAAAAACTGACAGCATGGTTGAATTATATACAACATGTTGTGTCAGGTTGCCTGCGCAATGGAAATAACAGGAAAAAAAAATCTGGATAGCTTGCATTTTTTTGTATGTATTTTCTTAAATTTTGATCAATACTCTTCAAATGTATTTCATCTAAGCTGAACTTTATACTTCACAATTCTGAAATAAACATTACTGGCTGATCTATGCTTTGTCTCTTTTAGAAATGCAAGAGGATGAAACATACAAATAGAGTTGTAACAGTCTCCAGGCAGCAGTTCTGCCCCCAGGAGAATAGCAGCAGCCTGTGGCCCTTGGAGGACTGACAACCCCAAGCTCGGCTCTGCTACGGACCCCACGAGGCCACTAGCTGTGACCTGAGCTCTGGCCACATGCAGGCATAGGGGTTGTATTATCCAGCTCCCCTGCCCAGAATCATAGCTATCCCTGTTCATCTCCTTTTTTTTTAATTAGCTCTGTATTTTCCATAATTTTACAGACTGTTTCATGGCTATATGAAGCTCCATCTCCTCTTCCTACATTCCAGCAACTCACTGCTTTCCAGTTCCAAGCTCCCTCTCAGTCACCCTCAGTCCTGTGGCACTTTCCGTCTATTCCTCCTCGACCTGATGTTTTCGTCCAGTGAGTGGAAATAATGACATCTTTACTCATACAGCAATAACTAATTCTGCTTGTCCTGGACAAGGAGATTTTTCCCATCTTGCTCTTCTCTCCGTGTATGGTAAATATTTGCATAATATGTTAAGTATGTGGGGAAATCTCAAAAGATTTGGTTCAATGCCTTTTGGATAAGCACCTGTAAAGCTTCGCTGTTTGTGCAGACCTAATCCAAACAATCTGATTCTTGAGTTAATGGGCTGGAAATCTTGTGAGAATAGGTTGTCTCACAGTACAAGATTTCTCGTAAATTTTGCTTCTCCTGTTGGAATGATAGTATGGTGCAAATAACCTCTTGTACTGTTTTGACACTTTCTTTCAAGGATTCAGGACAAAGAGAGAAGAAAGTTACCCAGACCTTTCTAAGCCTTACAAAAATATCAGTCAAGTTAAACTGATGTTTCAGGTGAGAACTCAGAATGGGAGATTACAACACCCAAGCCAATTCAGCTGTTCTTTTATAGCAGTGTTCACCCACTTTATTGATATGCATCAGGTATTGGTAAAATAATACACTACATACTCTGACTGACTGGCTAATAGGAATCTGTCAAACTATGAATGCTATAACAGTCACATAATAATAACACAGCACTACAGAAGGTAATAAATTACATACTTGCCACCATCCTTCACAAGTTCTATACGGATCATGGAGTTATAGTTATTGGTTGCAGTGTGTATTACCAGGTCCCAGGGTCACCAGAACAGAGTTAAATGATGTAAGGGAGTAAGTAAAATGATGATCTATGTTCAAAACCAGCACTAGCCTTGATACCTATTTACCTCGTGCAGTATGTTTATATACTAAGTGTGAATAATCAGGTTCCCTGAAAAAGAGGAAAAAATTGACAATGCCAGGGGCAGAATAGTGTTTTCCTCTTATCATTAATTTTGGATTGAAAATCTTATTTATTTCTGTAGGTGCTGCAGGTTGTGGGAGATTGCTTAGAGTTGGCAAAGTTTCTCACACAGATCTATAAGACTCTCTACCCAGTACAGCATTTATTTTCTCCACCAAAGTTCATCTGCAGCCATCCTGTGGAAAGTATTCCAGTAGCTCTGTGTGCCACTCTCAGATAACAGCTGAGCCCCAGACTAAAGGCCACAATAATCCTAGCTTTTTGTTACTACTATTGCTCCTACTTGAGAAAAAGGAGCTATTTCTTTCAATTTAGACAATGCGGTATTTGTGCTTTAGTTTGAAGTATCATCCACTTACATTTTATTCATGAATCCTTTCAACTTCATTCCATCTCCACACTTCAGCATATTGCATATCCACACATTTGGTAGACCTCAAAGACAATGCTGATATATCATAACTTATACTCCAGGGAAGCACGAGGATGGAATACATAGTGGCTCTGTACAATCAGACACTGCATCCAGATTCACAGGGAAGATGGTTCTGAATAGGGAAAAACAAACATAGTTACAAAAAACTGTATTGTTAAAAATTCCCAATTACATAAATCAATGATATTTTACATTGTACATAGATTTATGGACTATTTAGGATTGACTGATACAACTATCAACCACATACTGTCAGCATGTTATGCATCTCTTGGTGTCAGCAAAAAAAAAAAAAAGGGTGAGGGTGTTACCTTTACATCTGAGATGAAATTGTGCTGTATTTTCAAAGCAGATGTCATATCAGGAAAAATTATGCTTAGGCAGGAGTTTTCATGTAAATAATTTTCTGCTGGGCAATCTATCGTTGTCTGGGTTTTTCTTAAAGTATTTATATAAACCAAAGGGTTTCTAGGAGCAGCTATAATGCTGGGAGGAAAAAATAGGAAAGTCAGAACAGCCTAAAGTCCAAATGACCCAAATTAAAGGATCCCTAAATCCAGATCTCATTTGCTCTTTTACCTGTTTAAGTAATACCTAAAATAAGTTATCTTCTCTGTCCCCTCTACCCCCATCTCCTGCTCAACATACGTGTTACATCCAATTACACCTCTAGAAAATATCAGCTTGGCAAGAATAACCAGCAAACCGGGCAGTAACATCCATTCTCCTTCTAGGCATTCAGTTTGTCACATATTTATTGCAGAGTGTGCTTTTAGCACTTTCTGTGTCTGCCTTGCTGTGTGTAAGGCTAGACACATCTCTGTACCAAATGCCAACCCGACTCTTTTGTGTGCCCCCCCCCCCCACCTCCCGAAAACAATGAGGTGCTCAGGTGTAATTGTACAGAATTTGAACAATAATCCTGGCTTTCTCCTGAAAATGAACACTACTGCATGAAAGGTAATATACCCCTATTTTGCTGAGTGCAGGGCTCTGAAAGGTCACACTGGGAGAGAGACTGAGAATTGTTTGGAAAATAGCCAATTTGATTACAATGGGCAATTCTGAGCTTATAGTTTGCTTGTGTCTATCCTGCCTAAAGTGGCATCATTTGTAATAAAAACTGTATTGCAGAAGCACTGTGGAAGAAATCACAAGCCCAATTTCTATTCTGCTGAGAAATCAGAAAAGGGACTTAAATATCAAAACCGAGACACAACCTGTTCTACATTGCCTGCAATAGGGACATTCAAAGGAAGTTCAGAAGCATTACATTGGTATCAATACATACCTGCTAAATAGTCACAATGAACAGCAGGATGAAATCAACACTAAAAGCTATGGTCAAGTTTTGGAGGACCATTTTAATTTTTACAAATACAAAATTCAAAACAGACAGAATCCAATACATTTTTCTGTTCTCACTGTCCAGGTGTAGGACCTGTCACTTTCCTGGAAATTGCCACATGCTTTCCTGTTGAGCCAGTGGCTAACACAACCCATTGGAATTCACACATAACAACAGTGATTCCCTTGTCTGATTCACAAGTTCTCTTTGTCTCATTGTATGAAATGGCAGGATTCAAAAATCTCAGCTTCTCATGGTTAGACCCAGCTATTTGGTCAGTCTTGTATGTAGACTGCAATCCCACATATTTGTTCATGTCAATACTTCTAGTTTGGCCTGTAATTCCTGATGTGAAGCATCATTGTTAGGGCCACTATAGATAAATGAGTTTTCCCAGGCATGCTTTGTCTGTTCTGGACATATTTCAAGATTATGCTGTATTTGCCTAGGATTTGCAGTCATCTGGTAACTCTAACACACATCTAACACACATGGGATGCACATGCGCAGCAGGTCTGGCACCTTTAGAAATATGGCAACCCTAATTACAGGTTCTTGCAGGTGAGTTGCTTACAGATTGAAGCACTCTCTCAATCCCTTGCAAATTTACAAGTACCTGATGAATGCATAACCACAGGTAGTTGTAGGACTGCAATTCAAACTGCAAAGGACTTGCAAATGACCTGAGTAATTTTAGGGGAGGCCACATCAACCTGTTCTAAGTCCCCTTGTTTCATTCAGTCGTATGGGAAAGCTACAGTGCAATCAGAGTTACTCCCTCCAATGGCCTGGTGTGATGGCTGCATAATTCACTAATAAAGTATTACCAGCTGATTCCTTGCTGGAAATCAACTGTTTCTGGCTAAATAATGGGGTTGGATGTACCCTCTTAATAGCAAGGGGGAGAAAACAAAACAAAGTAAACAAAAAGTGCCCCTCCCCAAATTATCTATAATGCCTAGAAGTTTCTTTCGATTTCTACTCCCTGAGGAGCTTTCTTCAAGTTTTTGAGATGGTGGTCAACCAGGAGAAGTCCATTCAACTTCTCCCAGAAATAGCCAAAATCTCTGCACACGCTTGGATAGGTGTGATGGACTACCTAGAGACCAAAAAAACCCCACTGTTACTGTCTGTTCTTTCAGAAAAAGTAATTCTCATTACCTGATTTACACAGGTAGTCTCACCCAAACCTCAGACCCTAAAGATCACTCATCACTCCAGTTTTCTGGATTCCAGGCATCTTTTCTTAAATTTGTTTTCTTCTGCTGTGGCTGTTTTTGATGTTTTTATGTGAAAGATTCTCCTACCTTAATTTCCAATGACGCTAAGACAATATAGAGTAATGTGAAGCATTTTCACCTGATGTTAATGATTAATGGCCTAGTTTTCAATTTTTGGTTCATTAAGAACTCCTCCCAAAATCATCTGTTTTCTGATGGTCGGGAGGCCTTGGTCTACTAAAAGGCAAGGGATTCAAAGAAGATATTTTATGTGAGCCATTTTAAAACTGTCATAAATAGACAAAAAGAGAAAATAATAAACAAAATAATCACACATGGAAAACAAACTGGGCCACAGGTTTTCAGACTCTTTCAGCTACCATGGAGAGCTGTAATGCGTAATTCCAGCATCAGTGGGGTTTTTCTGTTTTTTGCTATTGAAAACTGTAAGTTAAACATCTTGCCTCAGTTATTCACAAATGAGCCTGTGGGGGGAAAAAGAATCAACAAATTATAAATCTTTAGTCAGGCCCCCAAACTTCTCTCTGTCACAAAGAAATGCCAGAAAATTGCCTGTTTGTAAGCTCTCTGAGAGAGATATCAAGACATTGTTAGAAAGAAGGGCTCGCCAGTAAATAATTTTCATATCCATAAAGATTTGATATCAAAATTGTCTTTCCAGCCTCAAAAATAAAATCTCATAGCATCAGAGAATAGTCTAAGAAGCAAAGGATCTTTTCCTGCAAAAAGAAGCAGCCAAAAAAATCAGTTGTGTTCAATTGAAATGCTTCATTTGACTTAGTTTATCATTACTACACAAAAGAAAAAGTTGTTTTCCTGACTGAAAAAAATCAATGTTTATAATTTTGTTCACAGTGAAGTAGGGGTTTCTTATTGCACTTGTGATTTATTAAAAAATACTTCACTTAAATGAAATAGCTCATTTTCTGAAATTCTTACCACACATCAGCATTTTCCCTTGAAAGAGACAATGTAGAATTCCCATCCAACCACTATAAAGAATGTTCCTCTATCTTCAGGTGTGGCTTAGGAAACATGGACTTTTCACCTGTCTAAGATATCATTGAAGCTTATGGATCTCTTTCTTGACCTCCTTTCAAATGGTTGGAATCAGACAAACATCAAGAGAGCATTATTTCCCGCAAATCACCTTTCTGAAATATTACATGAAGCAATGGGGAATCTCCTAAGCTCAGGAGTGACATCCTGTGTATGGATGAACTGAAGCTGAACTTGTGTAGACGTGAACAAGAACTCCAAACTCCACCATCACCTAACTAAAACCATTACCCCTGCTGAATTGTTCCCATGTGTCAAATGGTATCACAGTTCATCTGTTCTCTGAGTCATCCTCGGTATATAGTAATTCTAATGTTGAAAATTGTCTATTTTCTATCAAAATTGTCTATTTTCTATCTTAAGTAAAAGAAAGCAGGGCAGAAGAAAAAAAAACCCTAGTTTATCTTTCTCCGTCTTTTTTTTTAAGTAACCTTGAATCAGAAGTTTGCAGTTTTCGTCTGTATATCTCATCAAGAATATATGTCATTTCTCTAAATAAGCATCATATATCTCAATAGTAGGGTCAGTTGCCCACCCCTACCCCCTCACAGCAGCTGATCTATCAAGTTAAATCACAGGCTTTTTGATATAAGTGTCAATGTAGATCTGACATTAAAAAAATAACTCACAGTGGGGCAGAAAAATAGTAAACAAGGCAGAAAAAAAAATTAACTCCTTAAGCTCTCGAGTTGCTAAAATCTAGAGAGGGTGATGCACATTTCATGCTGTAGTGCGGAGTATATTTTAGTTCAACTATTTTGAATGTATATACAGTTTTTCATGAACTTATCTTCCCTTTCATTTTCAGACCTCTTGAACTACATGTTGTCTTTCTTTTTCTTCTCTGGCAACTTTACTGCTTCAGCTTCCATGTCACCTCTTCCTCTCTGACAGACACCATTCCCTGCCACAGTAATATTTTTTCCAAATCAAAAAATCTTAAAATACAATGTTCCCAGAGGCATTTTAAAACCCCAACATCTGCTAAAACAGAGAAGGCTTTTAGAATGAATAAGACTTAAACTTGACTTGATCAGAAGATTTTCTAGTAGAAGTTTCCCCCACAAATTCAGTGTTAAAATGTTTAATGGGAAAAAATGTCCATGTTCCAAGCAGCACAAGAGAGGTTCACCCCAAAGGGGAACAGTAAGTTTTTCTCATGTGCTTTGTATGAGAGCGTCTCAAAGACCAGATGCTGTTTCCAAAGACTGTGTCTATGTGTAGCATCCAGATTTTTGTTTCAAAAGATTTTGACTTCATCCCAATACCAAAAAAAGTGGGGGGAAAGCACATACTGTCTAAAACTTAGAATATATATTTACTTGGTCATATTTAGCAATGTGTCCCTGCGCAAACACTATGGTGCATTTAAGCTCCAGTCTGGCTTCCTTCAAGGTCAGCACCTTACTCCTGACAGCAGCTACGGAAGATCACTGCACTGCAAAGCTATGCCAAGCACCAGTCTAACTTCAATACATGGCACTTAAAACGCTGCTGGCTTGGCAATAGGGAGAGATGACAACACTCATTCCATCTCTCAGTTACAGGATATCTCCATACTCAGGAAGATGACAAAAGACAAGCACACAGAAAAGGTACTTGAATAGAACAAAAGTAAGATTATTATTTACTTCAGCCTAAAAAGACCTAGTCTATAAAAACCACTTATTCCTCTTAAAAAAGCATTGAGTTTGCAGCTGTCACAGTGAAAGCTTTATACCGTGAGCTCTAATGTTGCTCTGCAGGAAAGCCTTGCTTTGTCCGCCAGCTTGTAAGTGAAGTGGGATGTGATGGACAGTGCAGCCACAAAGAGCACTGTAATAGGGGAACATGGAAAGAAAAGGACCCTGAGAATAAGTACAGTGAAGGGCCACACGTTAGGCCTCCTTGATCTATTCCTTTGGTTTAACAATAAGTGTTTTACTGTTCTCAACAGTGCTTGTGTCCCAAACATTAACAACCTCCCTGCAAATAACACAGAAGTTACACAGTGCACACAGACTTAGGAGAGGAAATGTATTAGCTTTAGATGCCAGACCTTCAGTGGATGGTGGATTTTCCAGCTCCAGCCCCAGATTCCAGGGGTCTGCAAAGATGGCTCTGGAGAGCACCTTCTGTGTTCCTGTCCTGCTCATTTTCCCCACAGACTGCTCCATTTCAGGAAGATCCTCTTTAGGAAGCATTCACAGCATGCTTGTTTCCAATTTATTAATTAGAACTAAATAACTGGGCAAAAGCGTAATACATATGTAAGCAAACACAATTAGAATAAAGTGTGGAAGTAGCAAATTTAACTAATGATCAGGTTGATTAAATTACTTCAGATAAACCAACAATTCCTTATAAGCACTGTGTAATGGTTTAGGAAGGCTACAGTTTTGTTTAGCTCTCAGCCTGGAAAATAACAGGGCTTTTATTGACTCTCTGTGCCAAGTGACATATTTAAGTTCCAGCCAAATAGCTGGTACAGGGAGTGTCAATCGCTCCCAGGCTGAAACTAGTGTTGAGACTGTAGCTCTGCTGCCAGCTCTAAGAGTTTGTACAGATTATTGGTTATCTAACACCAGCCAACCCTTTCTCTCACTGCCCTCTCCCCCTCAGAACTTCCAACAATGGATTACAGTGGATTACATTGGAGATATTTCAATATTTCAACATGACACAGCTTCTTAAATTTAATATTCAGAAGATAAATTCAATGAAATAGCATGATCTATCATGATTCAGCTGTAGCTAGTTATAGCAAAAATCATTCTTTACTCACTGTGCTCTGGGAGTTCTTGCTGCACATGTATGCTAGCCAACAGATTGTATTTTAAAAATGCAAGAACATTGAAGTAGAGGTGATCCTTAACTTACAAAGATGGGAAAATAAACAGGTGCAAAAGTAGACACATAAAATCTGAGAGAAAGGTTAAGCCAGAAAAAAAAATGCAACCTTTTTTACTTAAAAAAACATATTTTGGGAGCTCACTTTTTTTCCTGCAGAAATACCTGCCTCATGAAAGCAATAGCCATGGGATATTTGTTTTGTGATTTTGTTCTTCAGCCATTAACTTCTTTTTAGATTAGTAACACTTTGTTACTTTCAAAATCCTTCTCCTACTGAAACTGGGGTTTCAGCTGCTGTGCAAGGTGCAATTTCTGGAAGCATAAACCACGCAGAAGAATAGGCAAGGCCATGCATTAGAGAGCAGAATCCAGTGCTATCCTCCATATACTCTTGAGAACTGTGCTTTAGTTCCACTAAACTCTCCAATAGCTAAAAGATGAGTTTATATGATTGAATTAATGATATCCCATTTAACATGAACCTAGGAATCCAGAAGACAGTTACAGAAACTTGGCAAATCACACTCAATTAATGTATTTGAATTGGTGCCTAAAATGTTCAGATCAATGTCTTGGGTTTTTGGTCGACAGCTTTTTCCCCTTCAAACTGACAGAGGTCACAGTACATGCAGTTCATCATTTCAAGGCATAAGAATTAGGCTTTGACTAATTGGAAGATTTGCCTGTTATTTAAATGAAACTTGTTTGCAGTTTCATCATCCGTGTGGAATCCAGAAAGGCATCAGACTATCCCATCAATTTACTTAGCAAAGAATAAATGAATAAATAGGCTGACTATTTTCTCCCCTGGGACTTACACTGTCACCACATTGTTTCTCCATTATTAATTACCTATGTAAAAATAATTCACTGTACAGCAGTATATACTCTATGCTGTAAATGACTGGATCAGTTGCGTTTCTGCTTGTCGTTCTCTGCACATTCAATTCTCTTGGTGTCAGCAACTGAGACTCAACAGTGCAGGCACTGAGGGAAGAAAGGGAAAACCAAGTTGCAGACATCAAAGGGTTACAGCCTACATTTTTTGGATGTGTACAGTAATAGGGTTAGTGTTTTTCTGTTTTGTATGAAAGACTCATTCACAGCTGCTACTCTGCTTCAGAGGTTTGGATTCAGACTGTCTTGCAAGCAGTTTGTGTGCAAGGCTGGGATGTAATATGTTAGCAGATGTCACTGACAGGTCAAGGAGTCCTTCAAATGCTGGAAGCCCACAGATCCCCTAATGAAAAGGGGCAGAAGAGAAGCAAAACACATTTCTTTGAGTCAGAGTTTTTTTACAAATATTTTACAAGTATTTGCTTTGCATTAAAAAAATCTTGACACAATTTAGTGGAGTGAAAACTTATGAATTTGTTTATTTTCAATAAGCCAATACTCTGCAGATTTATTTCATGTAACTAGTAGTAGAGAGAGGGGAGGAAAAGGGCACATGGGGGAATGCAGGACTTCCCTGTTATTAAACTTCAGATTTTCATCCACCCTTCACCTGAGTGCCAGAGGAACAGGTAAATTCATCTGCATCCATTGCACAATCAGGTCTATCCCCTATAAATACTTTTCTTATGCATCATCCAAATAATTTTTTTAGAGTCATTCAAATAATGCCACATTTCATTTGTGTCTTACAGACTTTGTCATGTGTTTTTTATCTCCTCTGCTGCACTATTATTAATCCTTTCAAACTTGCAAAAACTAAGTCAAAGCAGAAATTCAGTCTTCTCAGTCCTACGTCCCAAAGGGGTCTCATAATTTCAGTTCCATCCTGTGTAATTTCAAAGCTACTTCACTGACTCTTCCAGGAAACAATTCCTTCACAGCTGAAATTTTCGAAAGGGTTCAGACATCCAGTCTCTCCGAAAATGCTACCAATAATCCAGGAGAAACACTTTGAGTATTCTCACGAGGATGAGATAGGTTATTTTTTCTTATAGCCCTCTCCTGTATTCTGTAGAAGAATGGTGCTGTCTTTAAAGCATTCTTCAGACAAAGATGTGACTTTAGGGAACATGGCAGTAAAAATTCGTGTTCCCATTGGGCTTTTTGTATAGCAGAGTGCACTTTTCAGCATCTTGTATATTATCTGCTCCCTGCATAAAGGGATTCTAAACGAAATTCCTTGCGGGACCTTCCTCCACATAATGCAAAACTTTAATTTGTGCCCTCTGCTTCTTGCATTTGACACAGATTCAAACTGTCTTGCATCAACCATTCTTCCTATTCCCTCAAGATCTTCATGGAGCAAAATGATCTCACCTCTCAGATTTCTCTTTCAAGAGAGTACAGCCCTAATTTCTTTGGTATATTTGGGACAACTAGTTTCCCCCAATCCCTGCATTATTCTGCTTGCTCTTGCTATTTCTTTGTCTATCACTATAATAATTTTTTAATCTCAGCTGATCAGAAATTAGGATGATAGTACAGGTACGGTCTGTGTGGTACTAAAGGGGGGTAATTTCTAGAAACTTTAATCGTCTGCGCAATATTGGCAAAAATCTCTATAAATTTCTACGCATTTATGCACTAGTTTTATTCTTTCTCTTTCAAGTTTCTTCTGCTATCCATGAACTAAATTTTCCTGAACTGCATTTCTGCATAGTATGATATTTCAGAGTCTGGTCTTCTGTTTTGTCCAGCTCCTCATTACTTTAGTTTTATCTAGGTCATTCATCTTCCCATACACACATGTAGCTTCTTTGTACTGGCAGTGTTGCCTATTTCTGCATTATCTGCAAGTATTTTTGCTTTATAGTAATTTTCATCTTCCTTAGGCTTCAGATAAATAGTATGAATAAGAGTAACAAATCTGCTCCTCCATTCAGGTCACACCAAAGCAGTATGATCTCTGTGTAGTCTATATTGAGGCCACCCCTTAATCCATTCAAACACATCACCCCCTGTGCTATTCTGCTGACCTCACACATGAGCCATTTTGCATTTGTTGCTGTTGCAAAAGCATCATGAAGCCTGCATGAATTGTATTTCCAGCTTCCTCTTGCCAGTTCTTTGCACTCTTGCCTTAAAATAAAAATTTTATCAGCTAGTTAAGACAGGATCAGCTCCCTGTTAATCCATGTGCATCCCAATTGATCAAATAATATCTCAGTAAGGGACCCTCGATCCTGCCTCTGATGAGTTTTAATAGCATTTTCTCCACCAGTGCCAGCCATATTGTCATCTGCTTCTTTCTGTCATCTCTGACATAGGAAAGCAATGGCTCAGCACTAAGCAATCTGTGGTACTTGAATACTTATTCTCAAAACAACACAGCATGAGGATTTCAGAAATATTCAGAACAAAGGCTTGACGATAAGAAATCCAGGGAACACATTACATGAATACCACTTTTCAAAATGACACAGCAGGAGGATTTCAGAAACACTTAGCTCCTCCTGCTCCTTGAGGATCAGTACAACATACCCTGTTGATAGAGCAAATCAGCCAAGAAGAGCTACGTGTAAAGGAACTCTGATTTTTTGACAGGTCTTTTTGCACATGCACACCTCAGAAACTTCCAGCCTACTGCAACAATTTGCCACTCATAATTTCCTATTCATAAAACCCTATAAGAAACCTTTCAAAATTTGCTACTTTTCTTCTTCTCCATGCTGAGAACATGATCTCAAAGCACCTCTTGTATGAGGATACTTTGAAATGGTGAGGGCTGTGGTACACATTTCCATATAGTACATGAAAAGTTCTATAGCATGCAAAAAAGGCCAAACCCACACACATCCCATTTCCATTCTGGAGGAAACCTGCGGTGACAAACAAAAGCTGTGGAGGTGATACTGCTTGGTCTTGTGATACTGCTCATCCACCAGCTTGTCCCAGGAGAGCCCCCGCAGTCCCAGGCGGAGAAGAGTCTGTCAGGTGTTGTGGCAGGGCACGTGCAGGCATGGGGTGGTTTCTGCTGTGTCCTTCTGCCTAGGCTGTGCAGGAAATTTGTGCACACTTCCAAATGCACATGGCTGCCAGCTGCATAGGTGAGGGATGATAAGTCAATGTCCATCCTGATACAATTCTCGGGGCAGTAAATTCCACCTCTGAGTTTAGCTTGTTTTCTTTGATCCCTGGGAAGAGGAGTTTGAGCAGTCTGAAAAACACAAAAAGGCTTCGGTTTGTTGGAAAAGACACGGGGGACAGGGAGTTTCTACTCTCAGTTGTGATGTCCACATCCTCTTTACATGGTCAGTGTTTCCCTCCAGATGGGAGCTGGTCCTCAAGTCTGTTGAAAAAGTATGTGGTTTGCAGTAACTTGTAGCAAAAATGCTTCAAGTGTGTTTCATACTGAGCACTTGATTGGCCTGCTCTTGCTTGGTATCTTCTTTTGCGGTACTGGTCTCCAGGAGAGAGGAATATCAAAAAAAAAAAGAAAGAAAGAAAAGGGAAAAAAAAAAAAAAAAAAAGGGAAAAAAANAAAAAAAGGGAAAAAAAAAAAGAGCGCTTCTGAATAGGGTGATTTCTCCAGACTAAATCCATTCAGAATGAGCCCCTGCACAACATGGTCTGATTAAAACTCCCCTAAGAATATTGTGTGAAGTGACTAATTTAGAGAGCTTCACAATGTTTATGAAGCCAGGGTCCCATATCTGAAACATACCCCTACTTTTATCTATCACAGGGGCTTTTTGGCTCTGACTATTGCGTTCTCTGTGTAGGTTTTATATTTTCCTAGCACTAATGGCAGCGATGTCTGCACAGTTGTATTTAAAGTTGTATCAAAGATATCCAATAATGAGAGCACACTTACAGGGAATTTCAAAGTCATCTGTAAAATATAATTTGGGGCTGAAACTCAGCAAGCAGAATCTCATCCCAGAAGCGAATTCTTTTGTAACATTAAGGGGTTTGGGGGTGAGGGGGAAAGGGAAGAGAGAAAATTGCTGTGAAGGTGAACAAAAAAGTGCTTTGTGGGGAAGTGAAGAGACTACCTTCAAAGAGCTTAGAATCCCAAATATTGAAGAGAATATGTGTATAGACTTATCTGACAGACAATTTTCCCTTTGAAACTCAGTTCCTGCTTAAGTTCATATTGAGTGTCAAGTGTCTGCCCTTCAAATGAAACTGAGTACTTATTTTCGAAGGCCTGCTCTTCACTGCAAGCACTAACTTTTGCTCATAATTAGTTAATTGTGTGCAAACTCCATCTATTTAATAGATCCATAAGTGGGCTCTGAGGAGAAAGTCATATTTTGTTTCCTCACTTCCCACTCTTTTGGAGAGCCTCTGCATGAGGCTGGAGTATCTGATTTATTGAGAAGTTCTGATCAAGAAGCTCACACTGGACCTGTGTGGACAATTAAGAAATGTGAATCCCTCATCGCTATTAGTTCTGAGGGGGAAAAAAAATGAAAGGCACTGCAATTCTTCTCCCTAGATTCCTTCTGATGTTTCAGTGAGAGATTCATGACCCAGTACCTGCGCACAGCAAAATATGACCCTAACAAAACCGTGGTAATTACTGTGAGCCTGTGAGTCCATTCCCTTACTTTTGAAATCATGATTTGTCTGAGAGAAAAAAACTAAAGAGCACAAACCAGAATAACCATAAGCAAAAATGGAAATGTGAAGAAGAAGCACCCAATAAAGCCACATTAGGACAAAATTAACAGATCATGACAGAGGATTTTTATGCTTTCCATGCTGGATTGACTGGGAAAAGGGAAGACAGAAAGGCTTGATCAGTTAATAGCAGCAGATGGCCAAATGGTGTTGGCCAAGAAGTCAACATGCCTGCATTTCCACACAGAGTGGTGTGTGGGATCAGGCCTTCAGCAGAGAGTACTCTGGTACTTGGGAGGCAGGCAGCTGTGCACTGGTGTGTCCATGGCAGGAGCATAGCAGCAGCCTTACCTGTGCTGACCTGAGAGCAGCATTTGCTGTAATTTAGCAGAGCAGTGATTTCACTGCCTTTTGCTCCCTGCAAGTGCCAGACACATTGTTACAGCTGTTCCACACACAAGGCAAAAAAGGGAAAAAGGTCACTTTTCCAAAAAATGACCATTTTGCCTCAGCCCAAAAAACAAATGAAAACAAGCCATTGGATGGACTTCCCACCTATATTGGAAAACAGAGGGCAAACTCTTGGTTAGGACCATGCCAACCATCTCCAAGGCCCTTCTGTGCACTTTCAGTTCAGGACTGGAGGCAGGTACCATTGCTGCGATGGATGGCAGCACCTATGACTCCTGACAGAGACTGCTCTGCGAGAGGATGAATCAGGCAGCAAGCAAGCCCTGCCCCTTCTCCACAGAGCTGCACTCTCTGACAGCTGCCAAGACCCTTTCTGCATACAGGGAATTAAGTTTCACAGACGCCTGTGAGTTCAGTATTGCATCTATTCTGAGAAATTGATTATATCCAGGCCAAGGAGAGCAAGGCAAAAACATGCCTGGAGATCTGCCCAAGGTCACATCGTTAATCTATTGGAGAGCTTGAAATGGAGGAGAGATAGATCTGCTGGCTCCTATTCCTTTGATTAATAACCAAACCGACACGTCCCCTCCTATGCCCTGGTCTAAATCCAAGTTAATTAAACCAACTTTGGGTGTGAACATTATTAAATCAGTTGAAACCTGGCTAATATCAGATTAACTTGCATCTGCAGATATAGAGCCACCAGTCAAACTGCCATAACCTGTTTTGAAACAGAAATGCACGAATCCCCACAGTGGTCCCACCACCCCATCTGGTTTGGTGTTGAATCACACTTCTGCATACCAATGCTCTGGCAGTCCATGGCACAAGGAAGGTAAGAAAAGAAAAGCCAGGCTATACCTAGTAATATGGGACTAATACAAGGGGATGTAACTGGCAGCTCTAAATTTTCAGTTGAAAGAGTTATCTCTGCAAAATATATAATATTGCAGCTGTAATTATTAGGAATTGGGATTATCTATTCAAACAGTTGAGTATCCTGGGGAAGTAAGACATGGAGGGAGGCACAGAGTCTCTAATTAAATCAGCTGACCTAGTTGGGAAAAACAAACTATGGCTCTCATCAGCCCTTCTTTGTGTCCAAAATGAAAGCCACAGACTGAGCTAAGAGCAGGCGAGAAACAATTGCTCTGAGTGTTCGACCTTCCACAAAGCTACTCAGCAGAGTCATGACTTACATGTGATACAGAGTGTGTAAATACAGACGCCTGAATCTCACTGTACCTCTGTGTTTGCTTGGTTTTACATTGCCTAAGACAAAAAAGAAATGCAACAAAGCCCCTTCTTACTCATCTTAAACATTGCCATGTCATGGCAGCTGCTTGGTCTTGACCATCACCATTTAACAGCCTTCAGGTCAATGTTGCCTGGCTATGCTGATATGCCTTGTGGCTTAATTACAAAGGAAGCAGTGACTACTTTAAAGAGAAGTTCCTTGGAGGAATTCAGTGGTGAGAGGAACCTGGCTTACATAAGCACTTCAAAGGAAATACCAGGTGCCAAGTGCTTTGGTCTAGAGGCTCTATTTTCCTGGCTGTGGGCAAAACATAGGAGGGAAGCCAAGAGAAGAGTCACATCAGTACTCAGCATCATTCTTTGCTCACTCCTTTACACTGAAGATCCTTGTGGGTGGCAATTAGGTTCCTATCAGAGGTAGATATTGCCAGAATTAGCAGCAAAAAAAGTCTGGTCTTGCCATCAATGGTTCATTAGCATACAAAATGTCTCTGTGAGAATTGTGTCAACCGCTGATGCTGTACTCTCTTGTCTTCAGTGTTGCTGTGCACAGGCAGAACAGTTCACCCACCCTTACTCCGAGATAATTCACGCTCAGCTCATTGCAGTGATATGGAGAGAAAGACCAGAGAGTTGTGTAGGAAGAAAGTGCTAAAACTTTACGAAAATTATACGTTTCAAGCGTGAAAAACAACTAGATGGAAGCAAAAATCAAGATAAATAGGGGGAGGAGAATGGTTAATTACCTTGCACTTTGCAAGGACTGTGTTAGCCTCAGATAGGCTCTCCTCAGTGTGGGATAGATAATTCCCAACAATATCACTACAGTGCTCTCAGAAAGATAACGCTGAAATGGGAAACCAATTTTAAGGAAAACAATGTTATTTAAAAAGACAGAGATTTCACTATATGGTCATTTTGAAGTGGGCAAATTAACAATTAAAAAGACTCTCATGTGCCATAATCTCTGATTGTTTTATTTTAATAGCTATCTCAGTGCAGAAGATTCTCTTCAGTAACTAGAGATCTCATTTCTGTTAATTTTGTGCAACTCTAAAGGAGTGACTGATGTTCATTTGTAACTTGCCACACACCCCCTCCCCCATCATTGCTTCTTCTAAGAATATGGCTCTTGAAAGCACTCTGATTATCAGTGGAATGTCTCTACTTACTTTGAGCTCTTGCAGTCCAAATTATAATTGCTGACCAGTTACAAAGTGGCCAAGAGAATGCATAACAAACATGACATCAGAAAACTATCCCCTTTTCCCAACCATGCTCCACACCATTTCACCATCTGGAAGCACTGAGAAAGACAAAAACTGCTGGCACAAACCTGCACCCAGAAATCAAAGCTCAGGAGGACAAATTTCAGCTTCTCTTTCTCTCTAACACAGCATTATCTGAGGATCATGATGCATTTTAATAAAAAATCCTTTATGTGCTTACATACTGCTTAGGCTAAAAGGAGCAGAGAGATTAAGTCAGACTTTTACAGGTGTTGGCTGCTTCAGTGGACTCCTGTGAGTATAGACCTAAGTGTTTACTCATGTTCACACATGAAATCTGTGGTGGAATGAGAAATGGAACATCTCTCGCCAGAAGAGCACATTAACAGGTTAACATTAAAACATCCATCTTTTGTAATGCTGATACTAATTTCCACAAATCTTCTTCCATGAGAGTGTTACAGCAGCAGAGAGATATTGGGAACAAGCCCTTGCTTTGCAGCAAAAGCAGCCCATCTGTAAAAGAGATGTATTTCTGAAGAGTTAAAAGAGGAGGGAACACCACAGCCTCTTAAAATAAATACAAAAATCTGTAGATACGTATACATACACTGAAAACAGTACTGTTCATTCATGAACTTGATCACTAGTGGCAGAGCCAGCACAGGACCTGCTTTGAAGCCCGTGGAAACAGGAAAGGTGGGTGTGTGTCATATTCTATTCAGAAATGGTCACTTTACCTCTGCAACGAGCTAAATACATTAACCAATAAAGGGTTAAAGGAATAACTGAACCATACAGCATTCTAGGCTGGTTACTGCTAACCCGTACACATGATTTCAGGGGACCTACCCTTGTTTCTCGCTTTGAAACCTGACCTCACTGCGCTGGCTCCTGTTATGCAGAATGCTAATTATCCTGCAGAAATGATACTGCAAGGCTCTGGGTATGCCCATGCTGTGACTTGGGGGCATGGGTTTCAGTGCTTTAGACATCGTTAGGGCAAGTCAAAGTTTTATCTGAAACTTTATAACATGAAAAATTACTGTCTCTCCAGAAATAAATTATTTCTTATACATTTTTCATTTTATAATTTTTTGAGGTTGTCAAGTAAAACAATTTTTCACTTTTCCAGTTTTTGGGCCTCTCTATACCTTTTTCCTCTCCACTTTTAATCCATAGGAGCAAAGAAAATGGGCAGATAAAACTAGAATTTAAAAATACTTGAAAGGTGGTGAGAGAAATTACTAACAAATACCAAAAGCTAAACCAAACCAGTTTAAATTTTCTTTGTACATAATTTTAAGAAGCTGGCTTTAAAATTTTTTTTAATATTTATATTACACACATTTCCTCTTTTTTGGCAGCTCTGATTATAGTATGTGTTCTCCAGACTACAAAGGCATTAAACCAGTATTTGACTACAAAACCTGTAACTGAGGACAGTTTCCTAGCAAACCCATTGAAAGAAATGTTTTTCTCCATTCTGATCAGAAGGATGGGATCCATATGTCAACTGAAAATGTATATATCTTTTTGTACTTAAGGAAAATAAATCTATGCGTATTTGCTCATTTTATTTCCCTTTCATAATTATTGTCAGAGGATTAGGAACAGCAGAAGAAATAAAATACAAAATGCAACTAAGGATCACAAAATAGTTTACAGAGGTGGATCAGAATAATTTTATCCCCTTCTATAAATGAAGCTGTTGAAGCACAGGGAAGAAAAGCAGTGCACTGGAGTCAGTGACTATCCATATCTCCTAATTTCTGCCATTAATTGCTGTCCATTAAACCTCATCCACAGACAGAGTGTTCAGGACTGGGTGGAAGAAGCATCCCTTGGCATCCTCCCTACTAGGCCAGATATGAAAACAAGCTATGTCTCCTGGGAAATTTCTTCCACTGGAAAAAGACTTTCCAAGATGAAAGGAAAAGAAGTATGATTAGGATTTTCATCCAGAACAAGAAGAGTCAACAAATCTGACATTGTACCAGTCTTGGGTATTGTTTTGCTGGCCCTTGGAGCACAGGACAAGTCCCAGTGTCCATCTACCAAGACCTCAATACTGTAGTCAGATCCCCACATAAGAAGAGAGACAGGTTTGGCCTAGCACTAGACAACTGGCTGGCTCTCTGAAAAAAGATCCAGAATCTTTTTTCAGAGAGACTTTGGTATGCTAATTCATACCTTGCAGCTCCAATTCCACACCAAAAAGCTGCGGACAATAATCATTCTCCTGTTAATGAGAAATAGTTTGCAATTTCCCCAGAATAAGCCCAGTAGGAGAGCCAGGTATTATTAGCACCACCTGGCAGGCTAACTTTATGTGCCTGCAACTCCAAGAACAAGCAGTGACACCAATACACTACCATTTTTCTAAAATGTGTGGCTCTGCAACTCTTGCGAGCTCCCCTGCCTAGAGGGAAATAACTTTGGAGAAATAAGTATTCTGGCAAACAGGGGAGCATGCCCCAATTCATCACATCCTAGTAGCTAAGACAGTCCCTGATATCCAGCCTATTTATATTGTCTTCAGATACCCAAACTCACAGCATTACAGAATCACTTCTTCGCAGGGGATACATAAATTACCCTCAAAGGGAGAAGTCTGACTTGATGGCCAGGTCATACAAAGGTTTTGAAGTACTTCTTTCACCTCATTCAGAAATCCAGATACAACAGCCAGCTCTCAAGGACATTGCTTGGCTTTGAGATATGCCCTGAAGGGCTACAGGAGGTCCAGAAATCAATGAGTAGCTTGAACCACATCATAAACACACTGTAGGCTTTTTTCACCTGTGACAGCTATATTGAGGATAATTTCATATTACTTAAGTGCTTCAGAACAATCATGTGTAAGAGGATGCAATAATGTGAGAATTGTTTATACAAAACCAAGGAGCAGATTTCAGCATTGTAAGATACGTAGCAAGTTTTTCTCTCTGCTGATGAGTAATGCTGCAAGCCAAGCAAAGCTGCAATTCCTACAGCTACATTGTGTACGTGCATGTGAAGTAAACAGCACTGGTGGGAGTGATGGGTGGTTTCAGGAATGCGTAGTGATCTCCTGCTTGCACTGGACAGGAGGCAATTTTGGGTAGTTCAGAAGAGAGGAGGAAAATGGGACACAGTGAAGAGCGGAGCAAGACTATACCTTCCACTGGTGTTTCCACCTTTCAAGTTGAACAGGGATTTTCCCTCTCTTCCCATGTGTGGGGGACCCTGGGTACCCAAAGTACAGCAGGCCACTTCAAGGGATAGCCCATGGAAAATTTCAGCCGCCTTGGAAAAACCAGCAGAATCTGATTAACTGAGAGAGAAAAGTGAAAGTGTGTGGGTCACCCGTGTTAACCTTGCTCTTGTATTTATATCTCCTACATTCACCTATCAGCAGGAAATCTCTTTTGCTACTGTACAAAAGAAATTTCACTCTGCTTTGTGGTTTGTATGACTTATAGCACAATGATCCTCCCTCAAACAATGACAAAAACTCTCCTAAACTCTATTGGTGTGTAGGATTCAAGGAATACTCCATTGCAGGATATGTATGCCTGTGATACCTCATAGGAAGAGATACATATTTTTATATTTGTAGGATTTGTAAGGCACAATTTGAGAAGGAACTGTTTCTATCAGTTGCTACCAGTCATCATCCTAAACACATAGAGAATAAAAGCTGAACAGGATTCCAGTAAGGCCTACAGCCCACTCAAGGAAAAGGTTTGCAAATTACACAATTTTACTTTTAAAATCCTATTAACGTCTTTTCTATAAAGAAATTTGTTGCCACTCTTAGCTCTGGGTCAAAAGTTTTGTTTGAAAATTTGAAATTAAATAGAGAATAACTAGATGAAGTGGTGAAATTCATCGAATCACTCATTCAAAATGTTTCTGCGTTGAAAAGCTGCATCCCACCGGTCCTCAATCCATCATTGCACACTAATCAGACAGGTATACAGTACACACAGCAGACCCTTATTGCTCAATTTCATTTCCTTACGGTGTCTGGTTAGCAAGCAATAGCCAGGAGATGTCATTCCCCTTAACTCACTACAAGTAGCAAAGCAAATTCTCCTCCCTTTATGTTTTGTTTTAAAGGTGAACTCCTCCAACTCCAATCAAATTAACTGTTCACAAGACACTTTGATCCCCAGCAAGTACTCCCAACACATGCTGGATAATGCCAGATTTTGCTCCCATAAACAAATCCCAACAAGTGCCACTGTACTGTCTCCAGTCTTGTCTGACAGTAGTCAGCCCAGGCAGGATCTGAGAGAGTCGTTTCACTTCACACACAGCTCTCAGTGAATGCCACCATCTGCTTTTAGGTGGTTAAACAACCTCTACGTTGGGTCTGAAAATATCCATCAAATCCTGCAGCTTCTGACATGGGATAATTTCAGCTTTCTGCTACACCAGCCTTGGCCAACTGTGATAGACTTGCTCTAGACTTACATGAGTGGGAAAGGGAAGTCTGATCTATGGTGGCTTATGCCACCATATGGATCCTTCTGCACCCTCATCCCCTAAATTGTACTGACACTGTAAGGGAGCACCTGGTGGCCTGGGATGTTCACTTTTCCCAAGTTTGCAAAAAAAAATGCAAAGAGCAAGGTGGGCCAGGGAATATTTCTAACCTACATCAGCTTTGTCTCCCCATTTCAGCCTATAGCCTGAAAACTCCATCCAGCCCAAGGAGAAACTGATACAGAACAGCAAAGGCATCAAAAACACTCTTTATGGTCTTCATAATAAATAATTTGCCATCATTCTCCCAAGAGTCGTATGAAGACCCAACTTTAATCAACTCCTCCCTACCATGCTGCTAAGTAGGTCAGAGCTGGGGACCAGCTACACCTTGTTCCTGCAGCCTTTTCTTCTGCTGGATCAGGAATGCTGTATGGTGAAGTGGCCGCCATAGCAGCCTTGTTAAACCACTCCCTGGACATGCCACTCAAGCAGCATCCCAGCTGGTGAGTTGCCACTCACCAGCATCTACATGAACACTGACGTAATTATATTTATCTATTAATTAATTTATCTTTATTAATTTCTGGTATATCCAAAAATGCAATGCTGATGATAGTTGCTTATCATACAGAAGAGCAAGAGATTATATAGACATAGCAACTCTGACATCATTCTCCAGTATTGCTAAAGAGTGAATTATGAAAAAGATGCCTGGGCATCAATATTCTCCAGATGAAGAAACCACACAGTACGTCCAACACTAGATTACTGCAGCAATCTTCAGACTTTTCAGATCAGATTGATGTTCTAAATACGCTTATTTTCTAACTTTTTGCAGCAGACAGGTGACAATAATTGCATGATCATAGTTACAACCCAGATGTGGTTCCTTACGGTACTTTTCAGCAGATGCAAGGGATAGTTAGAGGCATCAGCTTTACCCCAGCAGAGCTGCAGAAATTAGGACTGGCTTCTTTGCAGGAATTTAGAGGGTATAAATATCCACAGGCAACAGGTATTTATTTCTATGCCTGCAGGTAAAAACAAGTGGTAATAGTAATTGCAAAGCAATACATTTCTAATTGCAATAGATCATACCCTTCAAGGCTAGACTTCGAGATTAGTTTTGGAGTCCTGAAGCATACTAAACAGTTCTTCTAGCAAGATACAGTATGCTTTCAGCAACATAAAAGAAGGAAATATACAATATCTGGTTAAAAACACACACATACGTGAAAATGAGTTTAACACTTCCACGTCAGTTATAGAAGCTTGCTCAGATAAAATCCATATGAAGAAAAAGGTGTTACTTGTTTAAAGTGTTGCTGACTATATGGCATTGCCCACTGTACCTCCATTTCATCACCAGACATGGGACAGCAGTGGCCTCCTGACACAATGGTGCACAGAGAAACAGGCACAGCTCAGGTGCTGCCCTGCTCAGTCACCACACACAGACTTTGCTGACAGCTGTACAAGAGCCAGGGCCCACTGCCAGCAAGAGCTCAGATCAGAGTGCAAGTGCTAAGCTAGGGCCACTTGCACTCTCCATGGACCACTCCCAAAAAAAATCATACACCTGAAGCATAATTATTAACTTGTACAATCTGATTTTGTGTTTTTGTAGAGGTTATGAAATAAGCAGCCCTTTTTTGAAAACCCTGGGAGAAAGACTCCTTAAGAATCTATTTTTAAATTCAGTTTTATCCTACAACTGCATGCCTTATATACCTTACTAAGATTTTCACCAGGGCTATCATTTGAGGTTTTCATTTAAGTACTTCTCAGAACTAAAAACCAAAATCCTCCTTCTCTTATGTTTACATCCTCCCAATTTGTCCCTCATACAAGTGCTTATTAAGCCAGCTTAGCTGAAATATTTTTGTCCACTTTTGGCTTTTTTCTACACTCCTTCAAACTTTTTTCTGAAGAACCCATTGTCTAGAAAACTGGGATCTTGTAGCAACAATTAACTATGAGAAAACCATGACTCAAACCCAAAACACTTTATTTTGAAGCACAGGCCTAGTACCACATTACCCACTTGCATTCTATAACATCAGACTGTGCCTCACGTGGTGGGAAAGTCCTGAGGTACTGGGCATTTTTCAAGAGAATAAATGGTGAACCACAGCAATTTTAGGCAGAGACAGAACACAGCTTAGCTGGCAGGAGAAAATAAAAATCAGCTGACCTGTAACTCCCAGGAAGCAGTGTCAGATGTGGACTAAAGGGAAAAGGAGGCAAAGACATTAATAGAGACTCAAGAGTTTATACTGCCCTACTGGCTTCTGCCTTTGCCCTCTCCTGGCCTTGCCCTGATGCCTCGTGTTCCACCCTCGTGCTGACAACTCACACTCTCTTGTTGCACACCATTGCAGCCCCTTGCTGGCTCCTCTGGCTCTAAAGGCAAGTTGAACCCAATGCAAGAGCACTGCAAAAGAGTTTGTGTCAAGGCGTGCATCTGCACACGTATGAATGTCCGACACGCCTTCCCACCTTGGAAGCTTCTAACACGAGGCCAATCCCCACTGCAGGATTCAAGGAAAAGGGCGTGTCTCTGCACGGGGAAGCCAGCAAGGCTAAGCCATCCTGGTCCCCTACAACTACATGAACAGGGCAGAGTATCTCCACCAAAAATGTTTCTGTGTTCAAGCATACACTTCTTAGAGGAAACACCATTTTCTATGGAAAGTACACAGCCATTGTGAATAATAAAGGGGTACTTTAGCAAAAATCCATTTTTCTATAATAAGGCAAATTTTCACTCAGACCTACTCAGATCTTATTGACAGCTCTCAGACTAGGCTTTCAACTAATTCCTTCAGACTGTATCTGCAAGCACTCTGTTTACCCTGTGGAGTCAGAGCGTCAGTGCACCATCACATCAACTGTATTGCCCTTCTCTGGACCTGGCCCAGGTGTGTGCTCTGGCCAATGTAGATGTTAGGCTTCTCTGCAGCTTCCAGACATCCCAGGGGAACTGTGAAGGGGAATAAGCGCTCTTCAGCTTACTGGTGATATCCAAAGAGATGAAGGGGGGAAAATTGGAGGAAAACGAGACACCAAAACTTTCAGCATGTTGTATTGGCCCAAGGCAAACAGGAGCCTTCCTTTTGATACTATCTTGCACAGTTCTCTTCTGGACAAAATGTCCAGCACACAGATGGATAAACACATCATGCAATAGCTGTGCAACTGGCTCAGCAGTCAGGCACAGAGGGTTGTAGTGAGTGGGTGACATCAGACTGGTGACTTTTCACCAGTGCGGTTCCACAAGGCTCCACCCTCAGCCCTGTGCTCTTCAACACCTTCATAAATGACTTGGACACAGGACTGGAAGGGATACTGAGCAAGTTCACAGACGATGCAAAAGTGGGAGGAGCTGCTGACTCCCTCAAGGGCAGGGAGGCCCTGCAGAGAGACCTCAACAAATCAGAGGGCTGAGCAATCACCAACCATGTGAAGTTCAGCAAGAGAAAGTGTCAGATTCTGCACCTGCGACAGGGCAACCCTGGACGTATAGGCAGAGTGGGGAATGAGAGGCTGGAGAGCAGAGCCACAGAAAGGGACCAGGGAGTCTGGTCAATGGGAAGCTGAACAAGTGTCAGCAGTGCCCTGGCAGCCAGGAGAGCCAAGTGTGTCCTGGGGGTCACCAGGCACAGCATGGCCAGCTGGGCAAGAGAGGGGATTGTCCTGCTCTGCTCTGCTCTGCTCTGCACCGGGGTGGCCTCACCTCAAGTTCTGGGGGCAGTTCTGGGTGCCACAATGTCAGAAAGACATTAAGCTGTTAGAGAGTGTCCAAAGGAGGCCAAGAAGATGGTAAAGGGCCTTGAGGAGAAGCTCTATCAGGAGCAGTTGAGGTCACTTGGTCTGTTCATCCTGGAGAAGAGGAGACTGAGGGGAGACCTCATCATAGTCTACAACTTCCTCATGAAAAGAAAAGGAGGGGAGGGCACTGAGGTCTGTGGTGACCAGTGACAGGACCCAAGGGAATGTCCTGAAGCTGAGTCAGGGGAGGTTTAGATTGGATATTAGAAAATGGTTCTTCACCCAGAGGGTGGTTGGGCACTGGAACAGGCTCCCCAGGGAAGAGATCACAGCACCAAACCTGGTAGGGTTCAAGAAATGTTTGGACACTGCTTTCAGGCACATGGTGTGACTCCTGGGGATGGTCGTGTGCAGGGCCAGGAGTTGGACTCCATGTTCCTTGTGGGTCCCTTCTAACCCAGCATATTTTGTGATTCCCTCGGGGCACCTCCACAAGTCACAGCAGATCCCAGCATGGGCAGCATCCATCATCACCATGGGGCAAGCATGTATTCCCTCCTGCTTCTCCTCCACGTCTGCTTGGGCAGTGGGCATTACTTTTTTCTCACTCAGCATGGCAATTTGCAGATATTAAATTATACTCAGAAGGGCCTATAAAATACAAGCAAAGCCAAATAAGAAACATAGCTCAGAAATTTATCTTAAAAAAAAAAGAAAGAAAGGAAACAAACAAACTACTATAAAGGCTATGGAATTAAAACAATGTCTTTTCCCAGGTTCATGCTGAGCTCTAGGTGCATGCAACATTTCATGCAAATCAGATGTAATTTACTGTGTGATTTGTTTCTTCAATAAAAAAAGTGAGAATATGGAGAACAATAATTTTCCTACATTTTAGCTACACATTTCTCCATAAATAGCATAACTATTATAATGACTTCTCACATGAGCTTGTAGAGTGATTGCCTCTGTGTGAAACACAGGCAGATCATTTTTGCATTGTGCTCAGGATGCCTCAGAGTTCAGTCATAAGGGTATGTGTGTGTGTGCACAAATACACAAGCACATTTATGTTACTAGAGATAGCACTATAAACAAGCACATGTTTAGCATGTGATGTATGAGATACGATCTGTGTCTGTTCCTGTGTGCGCGTGTGTATCAACCATTTTGTTCCCATTGCTCCTCTCGTCCAGAACCACCATATTGCCTCATACAATGTGGCATTGAACCTGGTGACAAACATAAGGCTACGGCTACCACGGACTCCCCAAAAGTTAAGACTTTTTCACTGCAAATGAGAGATATTTCATCAGTTGCTATGTGGCACGTAGGAGTTGTCAGATACAGAATTCATCTGTAATTAGCAATATGTGGCAAGTAAATACCATAGTGTCAATACAACATGCAGGGCTGTTGCTAACCAAAGTCATTGCAAGGCATAATTCATTTCCCATTCCTCCTAATATCTCACACCATGAGAGGGAGCAAAATGGTCAGCAAGATGAGCCTTTCTGTTGAAAAAGGCCTGATTATCATTTATTCCTTGAGGTATAAAACAGGTATTGCAGTCACTTCCAAGACGAAAAGCAAAGCATTAAATTTTTATTTCTCCAAAACATTTTATTCAAATTATTGGGTTTTATTTAAAATAAAAATAAATTAGGAAAAGTTAAATTGGGGCTTGGGAAAAAGCAATTTTTGGGGAGAAGCACTTGTGTGAATATTTCCTAGAAGAAACCTTACCTACAACGTTAGGAAAACAGGTACAAAGCAGAACAAGATGCAAGGTTCTGAAATGCACAAGTTGCTTATTCTATCTCTAAAATGGACCAGTAAGTTTAGAAACACACACACATATATACACAATGTATATGAGTGACAATGAATTTTTATAATAAGCCAACATGGAATATAGAAGTGATAAAAATAGGTAGATAAATTGCAGTAAACTTCTGATATTATTATATATTTGAGTATTTTATTACAAATACTTCTGTGGTGCTTACTTAGAAAACACAGGTTGGGTGTAAGGTTTGGGAGGGGGAAGTTATTTTGGTAAAGTAGAGCAGTTATTTTCCCAGCTGAATAATAATGGGAGAATAATAAATTCTTGATTGCATTTTCTTGCTTTTTTGACATTGTGTTTTAGATTTGTCATTTGTATATATTAATACATAATCAGCTTTGCAATAAATTCTGTTTGTGAAACCATTTCCTGATGGTCTTGATAGATTTGTACATAGAAACAGAAAGGCAGGCATCAATAAGACAGGTTTATTCAAGATGTAAAAATGAAAAACTTAATCAAAAATATTGGGTTTATTTGTAAGTTAAGCAAAAAAAAAAAAAAAAAGGAAGAAAGAAAAAAAAAATGAATTTTGAGTTAAACAGGGGACATGAAATATAAAATTCCCAACTAACATTTGCTCTGAACCCAGTATTTCAGTTTAATAAAAAAGAGAACATGCTCAGGCAATGAAGAAATATTGGTAATGACATTTTCCATCTGGAAGAAGAAGGATAATGTCAAAGAGTCAGTGTTGTGCCAGGTCTGCTGAAACCTGATGCATTCTACTCATAGGTATGAGGCACACAGAAATAGTGCTTGTGTCCTTTCAATGATGAACATGACTTTTCCACTCCTTCACTCACCATAGTTCCAACAAGCAATACAAGTTTTCCCCCTTGCCCAAGGATTTCCACTCTGTCTAAAATATTAATGATTTCAGACTTGCAGATATTTGGTCTTCTCCATATCCCCACAAAATCATATTTCTTGATTGGAATCTTGAGAAAACCCATCCAGATAAAGTTAAGGCTTCAAGCCAAGGCTTAAGAAAGTGATGTCTGCAAGAAGACTAAATAAGTAGCTTCAAATAGATATGTAGCTTTTAGTTGACTGACTCTCATCCTAAATTCTCAGTCCCTGACCAGGAACAACCATGTAGCCCCTGGAGACCTATTAAGGTGCTATGAGGTCCTCAAAATCTGGTAACTTGGCATTTCCCCTCAGGAGTTTATGGCTTCATGGTTTTCATGGATGAGAAACCTGTCTGCCACTCCCCTACACCAAGCAGATCAGCACTCCTCCTCTGCTTTCTTATTCTCCCAAATTGTTTTGAGTCTGGGGTGAATGCTCAGAGTCTGAGCCATTTTCCCCTTTGCAGGATTGCTCTGCCAACCTACTTGGCGTGATACCACTCCAAGCAGGGCAAGCCTTTCACAGTCAGGAGTTGAGTCAGCTTTTCTGTCATTCACACATTTTGCAAACAGATGAAGAATTTCTTCAGTGTCTTTTCCATTTGAAATTTTTCACAAAATCATTTTATATATGCGGTGACTGGGCAAAGATTTTGTTGCATGTGTTAAAAATTTGGAATTCCAGCTCTTGCAGTGGCATATCCTGCACACTGCATTTTCCCAGCTTGATTGGAGTAGTGTGACTGTGAATTGTATTATCCTTGACAAGGGCCAAATCAGAATCTGTTTCCTGCCAATAATTGTCAGTGTGAACTGAAAATTCACTACTTTGTTGGAACATTTATGCCAGCAAATTGGTTTTCAGGTGTATTGCTGGTTTTCAAACATTCCAGTAATGAGGAACATATTAAACATCTCGATTGATTTATAGGAAATGAACACAGAACAGGTGCTGCTACCTCAGTCCAGGCTTATTTGCTAACAGAATATGAATAGAAATATTTTATACCAAACTTGAACATCATATGTGACAGGATACCTCGGTCCATCTCTCTCCACACAGATGGTTTTTCTTATGAAGCAATTTCTAGGTCTCAGGCTGAACACTTTGTTTTCTGGAAAGAAAAAAAAAATCAATTTGGGGGCTCCAATAGCTGGCAGACATTTTTATGATAGCTACAATGCAAGTATGTATTCAGAGAGATTTTTCAACACTACTGGAGTAGCAGTAAACAACTTCTTTACTGCCTGATAATGTAGAGATGCTTACTTTCATCAAAATAAATCTTGACCAGGTTTCAGTACTCATCTGAAATGAGAGGTTCAGGGATTGGGACAGGAAGACCTTGAAAGGGAATGATACTTTATTGATTTACTTAGGTAACTATTTTCTTGGCAGTACTTAGCATGGGTGCAAAACACCTATTATGTGCTGACTGTAATTTTTTATAGCCTTCATTTAAAACGATGAAGTGGTTATTCTGTGCTTGGTAGGACTTCGCATGTTTTGCAAGACACAGGCCTGCCTTCCAAAGTCTGCACGAGCCCTGTGAGCATTCAGCCACAGATTTTCTGCCATCTTTCAGAATGTCTTGTGTTTGAGGTTTTATCGCTACATACTTCAAAAAGCACTTTCTCCATTTGTTTGTGCACATGAAAAGATGTCTCCACTCCACTCACTACATTTACAATTAGTAGTAATAATATGGCCTTTATATTATATTCAGTACAAAACAAATTCCTTAATTTTCCTTCACAGAGTTGACACAGGCTCCACTTATTCTCCTTACAAATCACAATAAATCACAAAAAAGGGATTTGGGAAGTGGCCTATTTAGAACAGACATCAAGAAGCTCTCTTCACCTTCCTTTTTGTCAAGATATTATCCAGAAGGAAAAACTAGCATGTGTCCAGGGAGGAAAAAAGTCTTGGAAATCACTGATTTCAATTCTGCAGAAGGTCTGTCAAAACTTATTTAAATAATTAATTCTTGTGCCCCAAAAGCCGGTGTCACTGTCCCATGTGGACACCCTTCAGACAGGTATCCTTCTCTGTGCTGCTTCCGTGCCTCCCCAAGGTTGGAACAGAACAGGGCCACCCAGGGAACAAACTGTTAACCTATTGCAAAGTTACCATCCCAGCTGATCTTCGTGATAAGCTGAATCCACCCCCTGCAAGTCCTTTCCATTGGTACTAAAGGCGCATCATTAGATGGAACCATGTGTTGTCACCTCCTGGAGCTCAGAGCAGCCTCAGATTGTGCCACAGGAGCAAGAGGAAACCAGGACACATATATTTCATTTCCCAGGATTTTGAAATCTTCCCCAGCCTGCACCAGAAGGATGCTGTTGTATAAGTGCAACAAATCCAAGGGACACAAAGATCCCTTGCAAAAAATCCAAGGGACACAAAGATCCCTCCCCCCAGAGGTGGGCTCATCACCCCACCTCTGGGGTCTGTCTGAAGCCCAGGTTCAAAAAGCAAAGTTTAAAAGCATTCCTTATTGTCACCAGCTAGAGGAGTAAGACGCAGGTGTTCATCACAACAAGGACATCATCCTTGTCCACTCACCACTGTTGAGAGGAGTACCCAGCAGGCATTGGCTGTTCCAGGAAAGGGCCCTTTGTCTGGACTTGAGCAAACTTCAGCTACGATCAGTCAGGACTGGGATCATTTTGCACTGTGCCTCTGTCTTTGACCACCAATTCCACCATGAAGCTGAGAAAGCTTTTGAAGAAACCTGCTGCATTGCCACTAAAGAAGATTTTGAAGAGGTCATGGATTAGCTCTGAATGTCATCGCTGTTGGCTCTATGAGTGAATACATTTTTTATTTGCTTTCCTGAAAACAGCAAAAGGGGGAATCAATTAAGAAACTAACATATGGATTAAAGATTTGGCTGGAAAATAGCATCCAGTTAAATTTTGCCCTCTAGTTTGCTCTATAGCTAACTGAAGTCCACTTGCAGTGACATCAGGGAAAATACAAGACACCTAAAAGCAGGCCAGATGAGATGCTACTCGGTAAGCATTGTACATTGCAAGTGCTACACAGAAAGATGAAATACTTGATTAACTGATTCTGGCAACCTGGCACACTGCAAAAGAAAAATTAACATATATCCTACAAACCCCAGCAATTACAGAGTACTTAATCCAGATTTTTTTATACTATAACTGTATAAAATAATTTGAGAGTGGAATCATTACCAAAAAGACGACAGAATTATTAGTATCCAGCAAAAAGAGAATTAGTTGGTAGATACCATCATTACACACTCAGATGCTAGTAGCAGCTTTTTGAAATTACAGCTGATGGCACAAGGTTGAAGCTGGTGCTCCGGATAAATGTAAGTACTAATGCACAGAGAAGTTTTCCTACAGACTCACTTCATGCTTCTGTAAAACCATGACAGTCTGCCTGCCAAAAGTGCCCAGCTTTGGGCCACAGGGAGCTGCCCAGTGAGGCTGCCCCAACTCAGCCAGTGGCCCAGCCTTGCTCCCTGGGAACAAGGAGCACCCACATGGATGTATTTTGTGGCACTGCACAGGTAACAGACAGATTTGCTTTCTTTGTACAAAGCACAGATTTGGGGCTTTCATGTCCCCTGAACCCACTCAGCTATGTGATGCATGTGAAATCTTTCCCACCTGCTCATCTGTGAGAGGTGACAGAGAGCCAAAACCCTGTCATTCCCCGGGGTGATGGGACTCAGCGTGACACCTCCAGACCTGGAAGTCATCTATTCCTCCTGCAGGGATTATCTGCCCTCGTGTAGTTAATGAGTTAATACTAACCATATGGTTGATTACAGCAATTATTGCAAACACAATGTCTAATGAAGGCAAAAGTATGGTAAAATAATTAGACTTAATTATGACATTCACATTTGAAATTATGTGTCACTTACCCTGCATGAAAGATGAAAAATTCCTCCTTAAATGGAGTAAATGTAATCTTCCTCTGCATTCCCCAAAGCCAGGATTCCTGCAGCGTTGGAGGAAAAAGAGGGATGTGTTTATCAAGCCCCAAAAGTTGAGATTACATAAGGCACCCAGGCTTTTTTTTTGGTCCATCCACAGCCTTTTGTTTTTGTGGGTAACTTTCCCTCCTCACCCAGTGCTCTCACAACTGGGCTGGAAGCTTCAGAGGGGTCAGAAAGACAGTAAGGATCCTGGGAAAATTCCCAAGATCCTCCAGTCCCCATGTTATTTCCCACATCTGAACATAGTTCCTCACACCAGCATAGCTCAGGAGGCTCTCCTAGGCCTTCTAATGGCAAGTATTACCTGGAGTTTCCAAGGGCAGTCCCATCTTCCACTACTTGAAGAGCTCTTCCTTCTCCTTTGCTTCCCTAAGCAGTAGCCTGTGGCCCAAGTCACTTTTCATTTACAAATAGCAGTCTCATTTTGGAAGTTTGTAACACATACTTGCACGTAAAATATTGGCTGCAGTGGGAGAAGGGAGAGGGGAATTTCGGGTTGGTGCGTTTGTCACAGTGCTCAAAATTCCGGCTGTATCGATTTGCTCAATTCATTTTACAGTGCTATTTTCATTAGCTAATCCTGGGGACTTCGCTGCCCTGTATCTATTAAGTACACACTCACACACACACACATTCAGAGTGGGGGAGGACAGATTTCATTAAAAAGCACCACAGACGGGAAGTATCCAAGTCACTTTCAATACATTATATTAGTTCAACTGCAGGTTTTCCTTAGAGTTCACAGAGTTCATGGTTAAAGCTTTTCTTTTGATGGCCTGAGTCATGCACTCCAGTATGTGCCTCATGATCACTGCCTGCTAGCTGGGAAATATTTATGCTATGTGGCTTAAACTTCAGCATGAAAATTATTTTGACAAAATACACAGTAAGAGCAGTCGGTCTGCTTTACTTCACGTCAGTATGAAAGTGCTTTTCATGTGGCCTCTTACTTTATTCACTGTAACAGCTCAATGGGATCCTGCAAGGTTAATCAAGAACCTGTGAATGAATGGATGCTCTTCACATAACCTGAAGCCATTTTTTCTCCGTTAAGCCACTGATCGTAATTTACAAATGGCTGCTGTAGTGTTTTATCATCCTTGGGAACGTGCAGGCACATGGCACATTTAGGGATGAAAATAATCTAATTTGCCCCTACCACAAGCAACACTGAGAGCTTGCAAAGCACCTGGTCTGCTACAACACCAGCAGCAGAACTGAATGGTGGGCAGCCATGTGCAGCTCACCCACAGACTCTGGCCAGCAGCAGTTTGTTCCCCTTGTGTCCTGCCTGTGCTCTGGTTCCCTCCTTGTGTGAGCCCACCCAGTGAAGCACAGCCACGGCACCTTTCCAGGGCTGCTGGTGCGCCTCGTGCCTGGTAATTCTCATTGGGGAAAAAAGCAGGCAGGATTGGAAACTACAGCAATATGTATACACAAATGGGAGCCATTCTCCATTGCAAAGTAAATTCCAGGCAGCAGTCAGTGCTACCACTGAATCACGTAATGACAGTGTCCAGAGGAAAATTTACCAGTTGTTCCATGTAACAAATCACACCCCTTGGAAACTCCTTGCATTCCCAAAAGGTGAATCATTTTTTCTCTTTCTAGGTGACCTCAGCTGAACAAATCATTAATTCAAGAAAGGTGCAAAGACAAACCATGGGATTTGCAAGTGCTGCTCAGGCACCTAAATTACAGGAAGAGTCTGCATATAGGATGTGTGTTACTACAGACGTGGTCAGTGCATGTAATTGTCACTGTAAAGTGGCAATATTTTCCAGCAACTCACAGGTGAGAGGTTTTGGCACTTTTGGGGTTTTTGGGTTTCATTTTGGTTTTGTCTTGGTTTTGTTTTATGTTTATGCCATATATAGAAAAAGTAAGGTAACGTCAACTCGTAATACTCACTGAGAAATGCAGACTTTTTATATTCATTCATAGTATTTGGAAAGATTCTTCATTCTTGCAAAATCTGCATTCACCTAGAGTAGTTTTCAGACCATTCACAGTTATCTGAGGTTGGAGTCTTGGAAAATTGCTACGGGGCAGGGAAGGAATGAAGATGCATAGGCTCCCTTACAGCCAAGATTCTGAATTACATCACTGTTCCATAAATATATTCATTTTATTCATGTTCATTCCTGAAAGAATTTACTGCACCAAGGATGTCATCTTGACTATGTATCTTAGAATTGATCATTTCCCCAATTAAGCTGTTCGGGCCTCAGACTTAAAGAGCTGTCACAGCTGCTGGAAGATGATTTATCTCCTGATGACGGGCAGAGCTCCTGACCAAAAATTATTAATGACAGAGCTTCTTTTTTTGAAATAACCTTAACCCGAGCATATATCTTCTTAGTCACATTAATATCTGAACACATACCCCCAATACTTAGCCAGGTATTAAATGGATGTAAAATCCTAAACCTTAGTCTTTTTATACAGAGCCTTTTAAATGAAGAATAAGAGATTAATCCAGCCCTATTCTGTGCCAGGCTGTACAGCAACTGCTGCTGTTTCGTGGGAAATGCAGGCTCTGAACGGTGCTGTGTTTTACATCGCTCTGCTCACTTCCATAACAGAACTTCTCCAGGTTGGTCTGGGAAAGGATTCCCCCCAATAGAAGAAGGCACAAAGACAAAACATGAGACATGTTTGTTCACCAGTTCAGATCAATTATTTTTGTGCAAGTCTTCTCTAGGGTTTAACACCACTCCCACTGAAGTTACAGAAGAGTTCTGCCATTGGCATTCACAAGAGAAGGAACAGGCCCTTCATCAGCATGGGTTTGTGACCACTGCCACAGCAGCTGGGGCTCATTGCACTGTCCTGGACAAGAGGACTTTATTACATTTATAAGCTCAGCAAATTTTAACATAAAATAAATTGAAGGGACATTGTTTATGAGGGGTTTTGCATACACAATACGGCTCAGGTCTCTACGAAGGCTTGAACAGCAGAGTCCTTATATGGTTGAGTTCTCCTGTACCACAACAGCATAAAAGCATACAGGCCTAAGCTCAGCCCAAATTTACTCTAATTTTAATGACCATAAAATTTTTTGCACCTCAAAAACCCCCCTCACAAATGCCAGTGAGCACGAAATAATTTGCACGTTCAGCTGAGCAGTTCTACCATATTCCAGATATATGTCAAAACTTCCATTTAAACTTTTCTTTTAATTAGTTCAAGAATTCACCCAAATGTTTAAAAGTTTTAAACAGCTACGTGTCTTTCTTATTATTCACTTCTCTTATTATTCATTTTCAAAGGGCCCTCTGACACCTATCAAATCTGATAGACGGAGCAGTGATTTCTCTCAGGCGAGTGTAAATCTTACACCACTTCCCACATGATATTACGTTCCACATGTCTGATGGCTCTGGAAACAAGTAATCAAATTAATAGGACTATTTAACTTTCATTCATATCTTAGCTGCCACCATAAATTTTGAACCATCAGAAGACATTAAGATGTTATTTTTGCTTTATTTGGAGAAGATATTCATTTTCACAACTTCTGCTTTATTAAACTCAGCAGCTCATTTCTTAGGTAAGACAGTATGATTCACACTGACAGCAGTTTCAATAACCACTCCAAACCTTTGCTATTTACATTTGGTTTTTTGAGCAGGTCATATTCGCAGCTTTAAAAGTTTATGATGATTTAATAGGAAGACTTTAAATATAATCTACCTTGGTCTGAAAACTTCAGTAGTTAAAAAAATACAGTGGGAACCAAATGCAGCAACACAATTCCTCAGCTGACTCCTAAGCTTCTCTTTGGCAATATTCATACCTGGGAACATACCAAAAGTGTCCTCTGCTTACCGTACTGGCTTCTCACAGAGTGCTGCAGCAGCTTCAGAATGTCATTACTCTTCTGCAAAATGCACAGTAGTCTCAGCCCAGGATATGTAAGGGATCGTGTCACTTTTCAGGAACAAGCTTCTCTGTCTTCTGCTCAGCTGGGGCTCAATGGAAATAGCACAGAGAGCTGCTGGTCCAGGGCCAAGGAACTGAGGGCATGATGAGGGCAATGCAAAAGTCATCACTATACAAATGTATGAGGTTTTACCACTCAGACAAGGTGTAGTAACAGCCTGCTTGTGTGCTCTGAGCACATCTCAATTGCACCGTGAATCATACCACTTTTTCCCCACTGCCCATTCCTTGGGAAGGGCTGGTTTTCAACCCACCCATTGCCAGTATCAGCTCTTTGTACATTTCAGTACAATAATATTAAACATTTTCCCCTTCTTTCCCCTTCAGCCTCCATCCACATATGCAAACCTTTCACTAAAGAGGAAATGCAGAAGAAAGGGTATGAGAGTTGATATCAACATTGCTTCCCACATCTGAGTGGACAGCAATTGAAGAGCACAGTGGGTCTGTGTGACACACATAGCAGCATGAACAAAAAAAAAAAAACCTCACCACTTTTAAGCAAATATCTTGAAACTTTTAAAACTGGTATTAGTTTTAGTAAGGACACTGCACGGTGACTAAATAGATCAAAACTTGCCGCTCAGAGTTGAAAACTGCTTGAGCTGTTCTGCATTCTGTTGTAATAAACTGTTTGCAAAAAAGATTGTCAGTCTTGTGACATGATAGTTTGGTATTTGCAACTTAAAATTACACTGGATATTTTGCAGCTTTATGATATTGCAAATTCAAGCTTGGTTGGCTAACCATTATCATCTTGTTTCTTTTAGAATTACTGCTTCCCGGGCTTCTTCATCCTCTTGGACATACGTGTTTCAGATTATTTTCCCTCAGATTTATTATCCTGCAGTTTTCCAGGATGAATCTTAGTTTCTATAAAAACGCCCGCCTACCTTTATAATCCCTTTAGGTCTCTTTTTATAATCTCATTTTCCCTCTAGCCCTCCTAATTCAGTATCGTCTGAATTTTGTAATCATATTCTTCTCATTCTTTTCTTTTAGATCATTAATGATGGTATTTAATACAACCACTCTTACATCACTCCTAAAGTACTGCATGATGATTATAATGCTTAGCTTTTAAAAAGCACAATCTATCCATAACTCAAAAAGCATTTCATATGTCAGGAAATTGCTGTTAGCCCATATTACAAACAAAGATGTAAACTATGCAGGTGCTCACAAAAGCTGGTTTATTTTTTCTGTGTTTAATCTACAGGGAAAGAACAGAGAGATACAAACTCCTAAATGAACTAAATGAGTGGCTAAATGAACTTTCTACTTTGAGCACCTTTAGGGGACCCCAATACCTCTACACATAAAATGAAAAAAAAAGAGGAGAGGAGAGGAGAGGAGAGGAGAGGAGAGGA
>VZRN01005839.1:643356-708450 GCA_013397935.1 Dasyornis broadbenti | reverse complement strand
AGGAGAGGAGAGGAGAAAAAAAGAGGAAAAAAATGAAAACAAAAAAGTTATCAGGTCCAAAACCCCAACAATCACTATTACTTTCTGCTGCTACTTCACAGTTTGGCCATAGCCTTTGAATTAGCACTGTCCAACGGTTGGATTATTAACTGTCCAGTGTCAGGGGCAGTTTGATGAGCAGCAGTGATGTGTTATAGATGTTTTTCAAAGGTGGAAGGAGGTTTGTCTCACTTTCTTTGGCCAAATTTCTCTCTGAATAATCAGATTCTGAATGCCTAAAGTGTCGAAGACTTTATTTGGGTAGGATATTAGCTTCTTGCGATAAAATTACAATGCAATTCTTTTGCACTATTAAGCAGCTTCCATTATCCACATGAAAACTCTATGTTGCTGATTGGTGAAATAAACAATTAGCTCATACTCCTGTCACCATACTTACAAAGATGGTGTCCATACTACTGATAGCAAGACCATAGGATAATTTTGTCATTTACTTCATTTAACATAACCCGTGCCTATAGTCCCCTTGTCAGGAAGTTACTCAGATATCCCAAGCCTACAAGCAGTTGCAAACATGCAACTAACATTTGTGCGTTTAGCAGAACACCCTGCGCAAACACATTAAGAGTAGATGTAGGAGGTTTTGTTCCCTGCTATGTTTTAATTAGGTAAAAATCTGCAGGGAACAAATTTGAGCAGAAACCTCTCATGGCAGAGCCGTGGCTAGAGCACAGGCTCCATACACCTCTTTCATCCTATAAAAACCTAGACAACCAGTTCCCACTTGCAACAGTGCAACATGGGACCAGAGGATTATCTGTCACAATTCAAACGCAATTCTCTGATAATGGTAACTGTGTTCCACTGTTAGAAGTGATAGACTTACATAATTAGCTGCAAGTGCTATTTCTGTGTGTGTAAAATCTTTTAATTATTTCCTTTTTAATTATTTTAAATTACCTAATAACTCTTTGGCAGAGAGGGATGTATGGGAGGGAGGTAGTGCAAAGCCTGCCATCATTATGAAAGCTTTTCAAGAGCTCCATTATGTGCTGTGAGCATCTGACTCTTTGTAACATGAGTCACCCACAAAGTCTTGAGCCATCAAGTAATTAAGGTTCTTTAATACGGAGTGGGAGGGGAGGAAGTAATGCCATTTGTCGTTATGATCAGTCACATTCCTACAAGTATATATCATAACTGTTTTATAAATGGATTATTAGCAAATCAGATTACAGCACTAATTATTTCTCCCAGCATTTCCTTTGCCCATGTGCTGTGGACTGATCTGCTCCCCAATTATTACTACTCTTCCATCTGCTTTTTTCCCACTTTTGCTATCTCACACACATCCACAATCTCTTATGTAAACTCACCCAGGACAGGAAGAACCCGACAATAACTGTTATTAGCACTTCAAAGGAAAAAATATTGCTGGTTCTCACTGGAAACCTTTCTGAATGGATAGCTGCATGGCAACCTCGGTGCAACATGATGGTCGCAACCCAGTTCGGAGCAGAACTGTGAAAGAGGAATTCACAACACAAAGCCATCTCGACGCTGGCGAGCAATCTCAGAAGAAAAGACAAGAATTGGCAGGCCTGAAAAGAAAACCACCTTTCTCACCTTTACTGGAAAAAACAGGGCTGTTAGGTAAGACATGTTAGATAACTTTTTTTTTTTCCTTTTTAATGAAGACTAAGCCCGAGAGAGCTAGATTATTCCAGGAAAAAAAATCAAGGACAGGACAAAGTTTAAAAAGAGCTGATGAAAGGAGGAAAGTGGAAGGGTAGGAATTAAAACAAACTAAAGCAAAACATAGGTGGAATCATAGGTCATATTTGCTACACACACTCAGGGAAATCTGCTATAATTTTCAAACGCTCCCACAGGATTTAGCAGCCCCAAGGAAGTGTAATCATTGTGCCAGCTCTAAGTTTTCACATAAAGAAATTTATGTGTTTTAGATGGTTTAGATGTTTAGAGATTTAGATGTTTCTGTTTTGCCGTTTTGCCTACCCTACAAAATTCTTTACAATTATCAAGTCAAAGCCTGAAATGTTACACAATATGAAAAGTAAGGCAAAACTGCTCCCCTTCCCAGCAGGATAAAATACAACTCCTGCCACAGATTTACTAGAGTAAAGGAAAGATTTCAGGGTAAAAAATAATGGCTTGTGAGACCACAGTTCTTCTGTCAATTCTCCAATCTTGTTTTTTCCATTTCCAGAAGAAAAAACAGTCTTGTGTGCAGTCTTTGCACAAATTCCTTTGCCAGCTCATACGGTGGGATTAACACTACCCAAAATGTTTCTTAGGGATGGATAAAGAGTGCTAAAAATGCTGGGTTCAGGCTCAGTGATAAGAATTTGCAATGGACTTCTGCTTAATATCTGTTTAATCTCTCATGTAATCAGGGCACACACAACCAATTCCTTTGTTGAAGCTGTCCCCTGACCAACACAACTCCTCTTCCCATCACTACCAAAACATTGCTAGTGTTGTATCTGCTCTCCTACATATTGTCCTCAGCTCAACTACATTATATGTACATACATAAAGCAAAAATACCGCTTTCCACCCTGTGGTGGTTTGGGCTGGCGTTGAGTTAATTTTTGTCACAGTATTTAGTATGGGGCTGTGTTTTGCATTTGGGCTGAGCACAGAGTTGATAATACAGAGATGTTTTTGTTATTGCCAAGTAAGGCTTGTACAGAGCCAAGACCTTTTCTGCTTTTCATGCCGACATGTTGGCAAGAGGGCTGCAAGTGCATGGGAGGTTGGGAGAAGACACAATCTGGACAGCTGACACCAACCAACCAAAGGGATATTCCATATCACATGACATCACGCTCAGTATGTAAAGCAAGGGGAAAAAGGAGAAAGGGGGGGACGCTGGAGTTATGTCGCTTGTCTTGCAAATAACCATTGCATGCGATGGAGCCCTGCTTTCCTGGAGCTGACTGAACCTTGTTTTGCTTTGCTTCCATGCACAACTTTTTCTTTACCTATTAAGCTGTCTTTATCTCAAGCCACAAGTTTTCTGGCTTTTAGCCTTTCCATTCTCTCCCCAATTCCTCTGGTGGGGGAGTGAGTGAGCGGCTGTGTGGACCTGGCATTTGTCTGCTGGCTGGGGTTAAACCATGGCACACCCTTAACTAGAGCTACCACCTACATTTCAAGGCACGGTGATACATGACCAACAAAAAAGAGGCACCAAAGGGGAAACATGCACCTATATCCAGAAGGACTATTCATACAGCTGCATCTCCAGGATGGACAGAGTCATCTCATGTTCAGCATTGCAGGTGAGGGGAACGAAAGCCTGAGCAGTATGATGCACCAACCCCAGCCACGAGGGGAGACACATAGATTCCACCAAAATTCCTTGGCATGTGTCCTAGCAGCTTGCAGGGCTCTCTGTGAGGGGCATACTGTAGGAGGGTGCCTGAATTTGCTTTCATAGATGTTTTGCTTATGTTCTTGAGAAGAAGGTCCTGGGCCAGATGGATTCACAAGTATCAACATCCTACATTCACCTCCCCAGGAGAATTTGACTCAAGATTGTAATTACCTTTCCTTTTCTCCCATCCCAGTTAACCTGAAGATGATGGCTGAATTTCTGCTGGCTGAGAAGCATGGGTTCATCCAGAAATATTTCCCACAACACTTACTCTATCCCTCAGTAGGGCTTGATTCTCTTTAAATATTGCTATGGTACCATTTTAATCAGTAATTACAGACAAAGCAGAGATAAACTCCCCCTAAAGTGAGTCCCCCTCCCTGGTACTGAAGCAATAGCATATGCCTATAGTTGGGCAAATATCTCAACTCTACTCTCTCTAAGGTGCTACTTCACAACATTAAACCTATAAAACTCAATCATACTCTAGCCTGGGAGAAAAATTCAGTGAAAACTCTAGAGGAGTCAATTTATTTGGAAGTTAACCAGACATATTTCAATCTCGATTGGACATCTAGAGACACAACATAAATTTTTATATAGGTTATTTGATTCTCACACCTCATAAATTAAATAGAATGATCTCTGATATATCTAATGCCTGGTGGTAAAACTGTGGAAGGATGGATTTCTGGTACATTTGTTTCCAGTGCCCTGCAGTTAGGTCCTTCTGGGCATCAGTTAAGGTTAATGTGAAATGAGGGGCAGTGACAGGAGACAGTTTTAAGTCCTGACCAATTTGCAAAGGAAAGTCAGCTTGCTGTGGCCAGCCTACCAGACAGTCTGCATAGGACAAAGCTAACGGTGAGTTAGGTATTGTTGCCAGGCTCTGCTCCAAATTGCTGCAAAACCATGGAAAGCTGAAGCATTTCTCGCAAGTTGAAAGCAAACATTCCAGAAAAAAATTGTTTTCATAACACAGCTGGATGACTAATTTATTAGGTTCATTTATCCCATCCAAAGTCAGTCACAGCTTTCCATGTATTTGCCATTTGAGTGAGCCAATAATGAAGTTTGATTTAGGCTGCAACCAGTATGAAAATCCAATTAAATTGTATCTTGCAAATGTCTCAATTGAATATAGAGGGGGGTAGACATCTCCCATGGTGGCTTTTTGTGCCTTTAACTGAACAATGCAGAGATGAAGTAACGCAGCGTGTTACAATTCAGAACTTGACCCACACTAACTAGTTACCTGATTCATCCAGGCAGGAAGAGAAATAATGCCTTTATGGACTTGTGGTTCATAACTAGACACAGCCTGCATGTGTAGCACTAACTGTGCAAATACACTATTTGTGTCTCCAAAAATATACAGGCAAAGATTGCTTTCAGTAAGACTCAAGATAAAACACTGCTTTTCTGTAACTCCCCAAGTAAAACTCACATGCTCCCAGGAAACAAACACCATCAAATGAAAATTTGTTACCTGTTGCACAACAACAGTGACATTACAGAGGAAGTTAGACTACAATCGGAACTGGCATGTGTCTTGTAGAAATAACAAGACTCAGAGCTGTCAGCAGCCATTTAAGTTGTACTGATTACCATCAGCAGGAAAATACGCCTCTGAAGTATTCTGGTCATTTGTTCCCATTTATTTTGGTACCCCCTTACTGTCTCCCACTGTTTACTATTTTTTTAAATTTTTTCCTTCCCCTTCCCCCTCCGTTGCTTGNTCGGACTGTTCGGTCAGGTCTAATAAGTCCTTTTCTTTTTTCCCATGTTTTATGGGCATTTGGTTTTGTTTGTTAAATAAAATAGGTTTTTTTTCACTTTCACCCAAGAAGGTTTGTTGTGGTGGGGGGAGGAGGTGCCGGAGGCCTGTTCCTGTGGGGGAGACGCTTGGTGGAAGTGTTTTCCTCCAAAACTTGTCTCAAAACTGGGACAAGATTTTGGAGATCCCAGGGAATATAAGACTTTCATAATGTCACCCCAAGACACTTTCTTCCAGCCCTAACTTTCTTGCTTCTGAATTTACTTCCCATAAGCAAGCCCCATGTTTTCCTTTAGCAGTTTTATTATTTTCTCAACTAAAACTAGGCTTGACTGGTCATATTATAGTAACATTATTACCAGTGGCAGTATGTAACTGCATTTGTTTATTTAGAAAGTCTCTTCCAGCCTTATATTTCTTTCTTGTTTCCTAGTTCATTTGACAAAAACTGGACATTTTGACATAGATTTGTATGCAGAGATTACAGTCATTACTAGGCTACAGAGTGAACATCTCAACGCAGTTCAGTGCAAAGGAGGAAAAAGTCGGAAGGAATTCATTTTTCCCAGAGGTCTCATTTCACATAAGGAAGAGAACTCTTTATCTGTTATGCTTATCTTGCTTTTAAAGGTTAGCCTTGTAGCCAGGTGGGTGAGCAGCATTTTATTACTAAAGTAAGCATGTTTCCAGGCTTCATGTGCCATATGGCCCACAAAGAAATAAAACTCCAGCCAATGGGTAGGGTGTTCAAGACCTCTGCTCTAGGCAGCTGCATGCAGCTCTGAATTCTTGGTATGTTTTTCAGAAATTTTATGCATTCTAATTTGATTAAGTTCCTTCTCTTGGCAACTGGTCATTGTCAAACCTTTTACTCATCAGCAGGGGACTAATACAACCTAGGAGCTCCAGGCCCGGCAGTGGAAAACATTATAGGCGCAATGGACGAGGTATTTGCAAAGGATATCTCCTGCACCTGGACTCCATTTATTAAGTTTGCAGAAAGGACAGCTCCTGCCAAGAAGCCAGACACTCTGACCTTGTTTGAACCTGCCTGCTGATTGTGGAGCAGGATCTGTAGCGAGCAGGAGCGAAGGAGGGGCACAGGGCACACTGTTGCTCCTCAGGGACTCGCTCCAATATATGGGGAGTTTATGTTCACAAAGTGTTTCACTTTTAAAGCCTGTATTCTTTCATCTCATCACAGGATATAACGTTGCTATTGAGCTATATTGCTGTGTCTAGTCAGGGCGTGTGTTTGTATGCTGGTGTCAATCATTTCTTTCTGTGCCCTTCATCGGCTGCAGCTCACGGAGTGGCAGGTGGCTCTTGCTCTCCAATCTACTGATGCTGCTTGGGTTTATTATGTCATTTCTCCCCCTTCTCAAGCTTTGTAACCTATCAAGATCTAAAGTCTCTAATAAACAGAAAGTTAAAAGGGGAAAAAAAATCCCAGCATAGAGAGTTAATACAGCTTGGATTCAATACTCAGCTCATCTTCAGCAAGGCTCTAGTTTTCCCGCTATGACATGAAATTGAACTTACACCATAATGCGGTTCTCATTTAGGATTTAAACATGTTAGCATTTCCCTTAATGATCGTGCTTGGCTCTCAGACACTGCAGAGATAAGTGTCCTGCAAATAGCTAAGCTGGATAGATACAGATACTGTTTTCCTTAATAAAAGCAAGATCCTTCAAAACAACAGATTACCTAACCAGAGTATTATCTTTCAAAAAAAAATAAGATACTTACTTGCTCCTTTTGCAAAAGGAAGGGAAAAAACCCCACAAGAACAAACAAAAATCTCTTTCCCTGCATAATTGAGTTGTCTGCTTCTTAAAAGTGCTCCTCCCAGCCTGAAAACAGCACAGTACTAAAGAGGGAGCTCCATTTGATGTCTGCTGGACAACTTTACTGTAAACCAGGCATACCCTTCGGCATCGTGCTGACTGGGGACTGCATTCAGTGCATCCAACACCCCAACATGGTACATTTTGGCTCTCTGCAAAATTACTTCTGGGGCTGAAGCCACATTGGCAAAAGCTTCTCATAACCTCAGACTCAGCCATAAGGTTACAGGGAAGCCATCAGACCAGAGAGGGGAAGGGAGATCAGGAAATTCACCACACCTTATGGCTGGCAGTGCCTTGGCTAAGGGTGCCAGAGAGAATGGTGAGGGTGTTTCTAGCAACATCTGTCCATTAGGAGGAATAGGGACAAGGAACAGCCTGCTAATTTTACACTCCATAACACTGGACTCTTTGTTACCAATGGTCCAGGCTGGATTTGAGCAAGTTAAATGGAAGCGAAGTGCCGGGTACTATAATTAGTCCAAAGAGGTTCCCAGCTCCTAATTATGTCTTCTTTAGCCATTTAGTACTAACTCATAAAATTTGTACACATGTTTTCCATTGTCTGAGAAAGAAAAGTAAAACCTGACACATCATTCAGACATATAAAGGAAAAAGACAATTAATTAGGTTTATTTATATTGGACTTGTGGTAGGATAATAACAATGTCATTAAAAGCATAAGTGGTCAAACACTCATGCTGTTTATGATCTAACCCTGAAGATGTGCTGGGGGAAAAGCCTTGAGACCAGAGGAGAGGCTGGTGGAGACAGAGAACCTGCTGCACTGGTGGGCTGCAGAAGAATTTGGCAAACTGGGAAGAGCAGACGGGGCATCCCACAACAAGGTAACATGAGCTTTGCCACATTTGTGTTTTGCTGTGGTGAAGTTATTACGACCAACCCCCCAAAAATCAACTGTTGTCTCAACAAGCTGAACAGTAGCAAAATATACCCTTGTGTTATGTTGAAGCCAAATACTGGATACATATGCATCAACTCAGGGCAAGCTGTTTGTTTGTGGGGTAGTTGTAATTCCACACCCTACAGTTCCTGTATCAAGACGTAGAGAGGAAAGATTACATTGATAGCCTGGCTTCTCACTGTACTGCTTCCAAGGAAGTGAGACAAGATCCAGTTAGTCTGAACATATTTTTGTGCTCTGAACACTGATAAAATTTTTAAAAACCCTCCCAATCATGTTTACAAAATGCAACTTGTGTTTTGGAACATTATTTCAGCAACAAATAGATGAAGAAGTATGCTAACATACTGCATAGACCAGGCAGAAGAAATCATAAGTCAAAATATTCCAGCAGAACTATTTGCACGTGTTAACTGATCTGCTAATTTGAAAGCATTCATTAATAAAAGGGAGTCAACTTGATTTGACTGGACTTTCTAGATCACTTTAAAAGACCTAGATAATTTTGCTCTGCTGCAGCACAAATATTGCTTTTCTTCATTAGAACTGAGTTCCACTTGTTAGCATAAGTAAGAAAAGGGTATTGTTTGTTCAAGAAAAGTTACAAAAGGATTAAAAATTTATGGAAAAATTGTTTTCCTAATCAAACCTGAAGACAAAGGAGAAAATTTGGTCAAATGAAATATTATCAATCCTCGTCTTTTAAGAACAAAAAACAAGGCTCATTTGCTGAAAATATTCTTTCTGAGGAAAAAAAATTAGCAAAAAGATCAATGATCATTTTATTTTAACTTGGAATAGTTAACTCAGTTCTTCTTAATACTCTGTGACTGCCAGCCTCTGGCCAAAGACGACAAAGACCTGCTAGACCTATGCAGATGTTTTAAAATAGTAAAGGTTTCCACCCATAAATACTGCTTCTTCCTAGAGCTATACCCAACCCTGTCTTTATTGCCTCTGTTTCTGTAATGACTAGTTTCTTCTCATAGGTGGGCTGCTTTTGCAAAAAGCAGATAAAAGAAAAGAAGCTTTTAAAAATGCAATCCAAGCCCAGCATCTTTTCTTACTGGTGTCCCCACAGTCTGGCACAACACCGAGAGCTGTGAGATTAGTAATGGAAAACAAAAACCTCACAAATAATGGTCAGAACAAGCACCTATAACATTATTAGCACTGTAATTGCTTTGGTCCAAGCAGTAACAAATATTTCTGAATGCCCAGAACAGGGCAGAGATCACCGCATGTAAACAGCCGGCTCTCCAATTATGGAGCAGGGACAGTATCACTGGAGTTCAGAGACTATTGCTGTGCCATAAATACATTCCATCACCTTATCATACCAGCTAATTGTTTCATTAACAGTTTTTTCACACCCACAAAAACATTAACAAATCTCAAAGCCATTTGTGGATAAGCTGTTATCAGACAAAAGTTAAACAAAACCAGTCCTGGGACGTAATTCAGGCAGCTCTGCTCTGGAGTCAGATTTATGGAGAACGATGCTGTAGCACATGTAGGTATTCCAGAGCAGAGGCAGCCTGTATCTGGGAATACCCCAGGCCTGCTGAGATTTAAATATATCCTAGCACACACAGACACCACGCAGTGACATTGGGTCAGTCACCACCTTACTCATCAGAAGTTTCCCACCTATTCCTCTATCAAGTCTTCATAACAGAAGAAATGTGGTTTTTATCTGACATCATCATCATGACAATTACAGCTTTCAAAAGTGAGTGAAGTTTGTATACTATTACATAATTTTTGTTAACATTGGCTTTGTTCCAGTTAAACTTATTAGACTGGTATTTAATTTCGAATAACTGAAATAATAACTTTGTGAAATTTATCTTACTTTAAGCTCATTTTCCCGTATTAATGGGGTGGGGGGAAGTTTCCTTCCTCTCTTGCTATGGCTTTGCACAGATTCTAGAGAGCTCAAAAACTGCTGAGCACTGAAATTATCTGGAATTCTTTACAACAGGCTTTGCTTAAATTTGAAGGGAAGTTTAGAATACTTTTTGCTTTACTTGAAGTATTTCTTGTATCACAGTAGATGCACAAGACCTCAACAATCTCAAACAGATTTGCTTCAAAAACACTCAAAAATATAATAAAGAGCTTTGGGGGAGAAAAAAGAGCAGAATCAATGACAGAAGAGACAATAATTTCTAGCAAGCTCCCAGATCAATTATGTTCCTGCTTTAGCCCTAGGTTCAGAAGGCAAATTTAAAATTCTTTTCAAAGAACCTTAGTGTCAATACTCAGAAGAAATCATCTAAGTCCACGTGCATTTTTGTACAGTTTCAGTCTGGCAGCATAGAACCAGTAAAAAAGATTTCCAACCTCGCAGGTCAAACAGTTATTAGTCAAACTCTTTCTCAAAATATAGTCTCTGTGTGGTTTTAGAAAGAAAAAACAGCACTGAAAAAAAAAGGCAGTAGACAAGACTCGGAAAAAAAATAGCACCCATAAATCTAGTAGACAGGTTAAGTTTGTATATGCTATATTAGAAAATGAGGGTGTTATTGACTAATAATAGACTTCAGTGAGAGAACCGGCTAATGTGAATATTAACAAAGTATCTGTGCTGATAAAAGCAGAGAGAGTGATACCTGATTTTGAAGGGCGATGTGATATCTATAGACATTTGTTCTAAGTAGGTCTTGTGGCAGAGGATGTTGCTGTATCATATGAATTTGCCTTTCTAGTGTAAAAACAGAAAGTTTCAAGTAGCATGTACAGGTAATTAAGCACACAGCTCATTAATATCGGTCCAAATGCTCTCCTCTGAGAAGGTGAAGGAGAACACCACTGTGGGTTCAGGCCAGTGAGCACAGAGAGAAGTGATCAGAAGCCTGGCAGAGCCTTTGCTTCTGCTTGGAAGGAGGGAAGATTTACAAGCCCAGAAACAGCAGGACTCTCCCTGCTGCCCCACCATGAAGATTAGGCACAGGCAGAGCACTTTCCTGAGGCTGGGATGGCTGAAGGAGCTCGGTGTACTTAGACACACCACAGTGCAGGCATGCCACAGAAGATTCAGCTCCAAATTAAAATAAATAAATAAATCAACAACAAACAAAAAAACAAACAAAACAAACAAACAAACAAAAAAAAATCCACACCTAAATTTAGGAATTTATGTGTATACAGGCACATGAGTCAAAATTAAGTTGCCTAAACAAATGTGTCTGGCTACACAAGCTGTCCTAGTGTATTTGAGACATCTGTACAAGGCTGTCAGAGATCATACAGGACCTGCAGAGTTCCCGTGCATTTCTCAAACAGGATATCCCGCAAAACCTAAAATTCCTTTGACAACCTCTGCAGCTAGGGGCTCACATCAGCACTGCCTTGGCTCCCATCATTGCTGATGGCAAGCCAGTCAGGACACCCAAGGGGCCCCTGCATGTGAACCCTTGCACAAGGTTCCTCAAGCAGCAGCTCAATCTCCTGCTGTCACCCTGTCCCCATGAGTGACACCCAGCTTCTCACACTCCACCTTCCTCTGCCTCGCTGCACCTGCAGCAGCACTGGTGTGCAAGTGCAGCAAGCCGTGCTAGCTGGTGTCCATGCCTGGAGAAAGCCAACCACTTTCCAGGCCTAAAATACACTATAACTAATTAAGTGAGTTTGAGATGTATTTCAAAACCTATTAAGCAGAAAGCTGTGTTACTAAAAAATTTAAAGGGCTGACTTAATTCCCCTAAGGCAACACTTTCAGCTTTGAAAGAATATAACTTTTTAGTCAATAGGTTCTGAAATGCATCACAAAGTTGCTTAATTAGTCAGTTATAGCTGAATTTAGCTTAAAAAGGGGGCTATGGGGGCAGTCATTGAACAACCAAGATAGGCGTGACTATACAAAAGTGAGGTTATAATATTGATATGGGAGGACTTCTGACTAGCTTGTGTGTTAATTCTCTGAGTTTGCTTATAAAGAGATATCTTCAGACACCTAAGAAGAGCTCAGGTTATATTTGCACCTGAGTATTTAAATAAAAGCCTTATATTGTGTGTCCTGAAAATCTAAATTCCAAAAACCTGTCAAATGCTATGTGCCAGATTCTCACGGGGTGTAATCTAAAGCAGCTCCTTAGCTTGCCAACAGCTTTCCCAATTTACATCACCAAAAAGACCTGGCCAAATGCCAAGATGTTTAGAAAGCAGTTCCTTTTCTTCAGTTTCATTTTCATATACCTCTGCACTTCGCACTCAGATACAGAGTAGAAACAGAAGCATCAAAGTGCTCAGAATTAAAATGTGCACTTGCCCTATTTTCCTTAGCAAAGCAGCAGAAATTTCGTGAGCTAGCCAGTCCTCTGAGACTCCCAGCCCAGTTTGGCAAATTCTTGAGGTTTGGATAATAAAATTATGAGACAATTCCCACTGGTATATTTTACACCTTTTTAATATCTTTTATATGGTGTATTACTTTCATGTGATGTTTCCCACAGTTCTGCTCTGATAAAACATAGAAAATTCATTGAGTAATAGGCTCCTTACAAAAGCCAGCACTGGCAGCGTACATTTGCTGAGGATGAATCAGAGATCATGTTTCATCTAGTAAAGCACAGTACAGGAACACAAGGTGTCATTTTTGGACTCTGTGACCTAAGACTTTGAAAGTCTACACTTTGCCTGCTGGAAACTACTCTGCTGTGGTCTGTCTTGCAAACAAGCCTTGAAAATCTCCAGACCCCATTTACCAAGTATTTACATCAGCATGCACCAGGAATGTCTCGGTTGCATTCCCCGACTTTAACACATGTGGGCTCAGCTGAAGGCCACATCTGAAAAGCCTGATGTTTCCAAAAGAGCAAAGATTTGATGACTGATACAAATTTTTCTGCCTCTGTCAGGGGTATGTGATAGACTCTCAGAAAGAAAGAAGACAGAAACTTATTTCTCGAAACACCCACAGAGCCTTGCAGCCCACGCTCTGCAAGATGCCCCATCCTGGAAGCAGACGGCTGGGTTGACATTGGTGTAACTGCTACACAACGATGTGGGCAACATACACAAGAAAGGCAAACACTCCAGCTTGTGCTGTTGAAAAACTAGACAGAATGTGAGCAAAGATGCAGCTGGCCACCTGAAAAGAGAAAAAACATGGCTCTTTCTATCCCTGGCCCTTTAGCGCACTTCAGATTGTTTTCTAGCCAAGCCACGTTCTGGAAAAAAGGAAAAAAGAGAGTGGCACAAAGTTTACTGTTACACTCTATGGAGAGCTTGGAGATTCCAATCTTCCTCTTAATCGTCTCCTCCTCCTGCACAAGCAAACCTGGGCGCATCACCCTGCATGTTCGTCAGAGGAGAAACAGAGGAGGCAAGAAAAGAAAGGTCACTTTGGGCGTCTTGCAGTGGGGTTGCCTAGTTGCGAGGCACAAGAGGAGCAAGAACAGTCTTGGACCGTTGCCGTGTTTTAACCCCAGCCAGACACCATGCCCCATGCAGCCACTTGCTCACCCGCCCACCAGGAGGACTGGGGAGAGAATCAGAAGGATAAAAGCTGGAAAACCCATGGGTTGACATAAAGACAGTTTAATGGGGAAAGCAAAAGCCATACACACAAAGCAAAGCAAAACAAGGAATGATTTCACTGCTTCCCATGGGCAGGAAGATGTGGAACAATCCTCAGGAGAGCAGGGCTCCATCACACGTAACAGTTACTTGGGAAGGTAAATGTCATCATTCCAAACGTCCCCTCTTGTGGCTGTGTGGTGCTGGGTTGATGGCTGGGGTTAAACCATGACTGAGTTACTTAAGGAGAGGACATGTTTCTGAGGAATGCGACAGTGAAGCAAATCAGTGCACTTGTGCCACAAAGAAAACCAATGCACTGATAAATGAGCGAAAAGCAAAGGAACTTCAGTCTAGATTCTCTGGATTTCCTGCATCTGCCCTTAAATGCATGTCCAAATCTGTGTAATGCCATATTACAATTCAACCGACCTGTCCATATTCTTCATTTTTTTCACAATTTCACTTTCTTCTTCTTCTCAAGGTGTCCTCAAACAGTGAAGCAAAATAAAGAATATATTCCAACCTCCTATGTATAAGTAACTTTATGTATTAAATTATACTGCTATCAGTTATTAGAGGAAGATTGTCATTAAATATTACAATGAAGAATATTATTAATATTTCTTCTGAGACAAATGAAAAAAGTACAGTATGGGTGGATAAACTGTGGATAAACTGGTAAACTGTTCTTTGGTTTATGAACTCAGAGTTCCCTAGACTGTGTCACTGATGACACAATATCCCCAAATGGTGGATTTTGTATGGGATACATCTGAAAGACGTGCAAAAACAGATGTAGCCAGACAGCTCCCCTTAGTTACATACATAAGGAAGCTTCACAGAGCAAGTTATTTTAGCTAAGGCTGGCAAAAATTTATTCTGAATAAATTGCCTCTATATCTGTTTCAGGCAGCAGTGACATAGGAAGAATGTGAACTTTTTTGTTATATCAACTCATTTTGAGCCAAATTATGCTTCTTTTTGAGTATTTGCCATTGCAAACATAGAAGACATGTGGATCTAGATATTAGCACCTTCTAAAAGTTGGCTCAATAAAAGCTGTTTAGCACTTAAACATGGAAGCTGTTGTCAGCTTCACAGATGAGTAACTCATTCCAAATTTTGGAAATGGAAATTCTGATCTGATGTATATTTCAGACTTATTAAGCAACTATATTTTCTAGGCCACAATTCAGTTAAAATTAACTCCAGCTCCCACACTGTGACAATCCACACATGATTATGGAAGTCATAAAAAATGAACTTGATGTGGGTTCTTCTACTGTAAGTGGAGGAAAATGTACCCTGGAGCCCAGATTCCTCATTCCAGAGAGCCACAGGACAAAGAGAATACCTAATCACACTGCCTTAGCTTCAGAATATTATTAAAAAGAAGAATGTGTTAGACTTTATTCTAAGAAACACCTTTTCTTTTCTTTTTCCTGTACTTCCATCAAACACTGAAAGAGAGACCAATAAAAAGACACTTTTGTATGTTTATTGATCCTGTATTTTCCTCTGTCCTCTAGACTTTAAAAGGGAAATTGTAGGAAGGAAAAAAATAAACACCCCAGTGGACAAAGCTTAAATCAGATTTTAGATGTTTATTTCTGGGATATTAAACTTAAGAGTCTTTTCAATATATCTTCTTTTCAAATTTTTTCTTGCCTCCTGAAAATAAGATCTGTTGAAGATCTCCTGGCTGTTTTGAAAATGTGAGAATTATTTGTGCTGCTCTTCCCTCCACATCTTCTATTGGTCCAAAACTCGCTTTTCTTTGTACTTTTCACATGGTCTTATCACTACTGACACAAGGTCTTTTTCCTAGTCACAGCAACTGGAACAGCCTTGGTCAGTTTCTCTGCCTTCATACCTACCTCCCTGAAATTCCATCTGCAGAAATGCCTCTCCTATTCATTTTCCTTAACTTAGCTCTATCCCTGCTTCTTATTTGTAACTTAAGCCTAATACAATCCTAATGAAATCAGTGAGAACTCTTTCATTTGACTTGAGCTGGACCAGGTAAACTTGCACCAAAAAGTTTAGAGAAGATTATTCAAGTCTTCCAGCATATGGGTTTAATGAGTGAAAGTCAGTAACTTCACAGCTGAAGTGTCAGCCAAGAGATTTCTTGTCCTCAGCAAGTCACAGTCTCAGGGTACCAGTCTTTAGACAGGCTACTTGTTTATCACAGCTACAGAAAGATGAGGTGATGACATTTATTTTAGAATACACCTGAGCTGCTGTCTGAACTCTTAAGGTGCTTTAGCGACTGAGTGTTAATAGAAACATTTTTCATGCTATCAATAATTTATTGGCAGTGTGGGGCTGCCAGTCCCACACTTGTTCTGCTAATTCACTCCAGATTCTTGCACGTATTGGTGGACCAGGGCCAGAACAGAAAACAAAAAAGAACAAAACAAACCCCATCCCTCTTGCACCCTCTGCCCTTTCCACTCCAAACACAACCATTCTGCTCTCTTTGCTGGGAACTGATGTTCACAGTGTGACTAAGAAAATTATTCAGTCCTGAAAGCCACTATGTGATTTAGCAAAACAAAGGGCTGACCTCCCCAGCAGCATCAGCAGCAGCGGCACCAGCCGCTCTTGAAATATCTAAAAGGCAAATGCATTAGTATGTTCAGCCACCATGCTGGCTAATGACTAGACATTTTTGAACATATGGGATCATTATTCCAGCATATCATCAGTGAACTTTCCAGAAAAGCTAATTAAGGGGTACGTTAAATGCTCACCACAAAAAGTAACGTTGGGTTTTACCACAGCTCCTCACTTGCATTTGAAGAATTAGCAGTTTTCATCTCCCCTGCTCTCACCACCTTTCCATTTCTGGTGATGGCTGAAGATGAGTAAAGCTAATTAAACAGATCTCTAACTTTTTAATCATAACTTACCTTTACTTTTACTTCCTATGCAGGAAGATTTCATTTCCCGCTGACACAAAAAGGATTTAGAATGCACTGTGGCCAATGTCTACTGATGGTTCATCTTCTGAGCTACCTTCCTTCATAAACATCTCTCCCGTAACTGCTTCTCTTCTTTAATGGTTATTGCAAATGACATTAAAAGGTAATTTATAGATTGCAGGAAAGAAAGGTCATTTTCCTGGTCAATAGCTCCTAACAAGGGGTAAATTCTATGGGCAACCCTTCCTGCTGATCAGAATAATTTGCTAGGAAATGTGTAGATGACCAAAACCTCCTGGAAGTCTGAATGTAGAAACAAGACTTTTCACTTCCTTGCAAGGCAATTTTCCTTTTAGGGATGTATTCTCCCAAGATAAAAACAACCTGCAAATCTGAGGCAGGTGAAAAGACTATTATCTACTTTGTGAATCCAAATCTGGGACATCTTTGAGGAGACAAACCTCTCAGGATTTCGAAGTGTGAATGCAGCATTGCCGGTGTTGTGCTCTCTAAGTCCATAGAAAATGCTAATAATGAAAATGTGATCCATTTAAATAAGTAAACCCATCAGTGATAATTTGTGTCTTCATTATTAGGTAAACCATTTTGGTAACATCAGCAGAAGCACACATGGGGTTATTGCGCTTGTTGGATGCACTTGTGAGGGATGGCAAATGTTCCTTCATCAGGATGGTCTCAGGGGAAAGGGCTGTCAAGATGACTGATAGAAAAAGACATTTTCCCATCTTTCATTAAATTCTTAAAATTCTCCTTTGGAAGTTTCAAGCAAAAGCAGTATCATAGCATCATAGAATATGCTGAGATGGAAGGGATCCACAAGGATTATTGAGTCCAGATCCTGGCCCTGCATGTGACACCCCAAGCATCACACCATGTGTCAAGAGCATTGTACAAGTGCTTCTTGAACTCAGACAGGCTTGGTGCTGTGACCACTTCCCTGGGGAGCCTGTTCCGGTGCTCAATCACACTGTAGGTGAAGAACCTTTTTCTAATATCCAACCAAAATCTCCCCTGACTCAGCTTCAGGGTATTCTGTTGGGTTCTGTTGCTGGACACGAGACTGAAGAGATTGATAACTGCCCCTCAGCTTCCCCTCACAAGGAAGACTGTGATGAGGACTCTCCTCAGTCTTCTCCAGGTTAAACAGACCAAGTGATCACAGCTGTTCCTCATACGGTTTCCCCCCTCAACACCCTTCATCATCTTTGTTTCTCTCCTTTGGACACTCTCTAACAGCTTAATGTCTTTCTGACATTGTGGCACCCAGAACTTCCTCCAGAACTCGAGGTGAGGCCGCTCCAGTGCAGAGCAGAGCGGGACAATCCCCTCCCTTGCCCGGCTGCCCATGTTGTGCCTGATGCCCTCCAGGACAGGGTTGGCCCTCCTGGCTGCCAGGGCACTGCTGGCTCATGTTCAACTTGCCATCCACCAGGACCCCCAGGTCCCTTTCTGCAGTGCTGCTCTCCAGCCCCTCATTCCCCAGTCTGTCTGTACATCCAGGGTTGCTGTGTCACAGGTGCAGAATCTGGCACTTGCTCTTATTGAACCTCATATGGTTGGTGATCACCCAACCCTCTCATTTGTCGAGGTCTTGGTTTTGACCAGGTTCCTCACATTACAAAAATGCCTCTGACACTGACAGTCAGGGCAAGGTGCAATCAGCCCCACACCCTGTGATACAAGCAATGCTGGGTACAGCACTGGCTGGGCTGCACATGGAGGCAGAGCAGAGCAACGTACAGCTCCAAGGGTGCTGCCACGTAACCCCAAACCATGACTGGTGTCGTGTCTGGAACTGTGCTAATGAGTGAGCAATGCTTTGCAAAGGACCTTCTCCAGCAACAGGAAATGAGATAACAACAAGGAACTCTGTCTCTCGGAACACCGAGAAGTGTATGTAATGCTTGCTCTCATTCTCCAGCTTTTAGCACAGAAATAGATTAAATATCTTGCAGCTGGATTTCTCTCCCATCACATTTTTAAGTGGTAATAACTTCCAATAGGTATCTTGGAATAATAACCATTAAAACAGGTAAATCCAAATGACTGAACAAAAAAAATCACACAGTAATTTATCTAACAAAATATCTCTAGATTTTAATTTTTTTTATAAAATAATAGATTGAGAAACCCTGATCCTCCAAAGAAATATATACTTCAGAAAAACATCACTTACTTCTGTAGCAATGCAATTTGTATGAGTAGACCCATGCACACACTGAAACATTTATGGAACTGGGAACAAAGGCCCAGTTAAAAACTAAGTTAAAAATAATCAGAGATGATTGCACACATGCACCAGAAGAGTTCATATGTATTGCATCCTGTACTGTTCATATGTATTGCATCCTTGACTCAGGGAATAAACATCCCTGTGTCAAGCTGCATTGCAGAAGCTATGCTGGGCAGATGGCAAGTGGACTGGAACATCATTTCTCCCACCATCACCCACACACATTGCCTGGTAAAACAACAATGCCAGTGTCCTTGGCTACTTCCACTTCAGATGGATGTGATCACCCAGTAGAAATGTCAGCAACTTTGCCCCTCAAAAGATCCAACTGCGTATGAGTAGATATTTTGACAGGAAGTCAAAATAGGTTTAGTTCCAGTTAGAAAGTAAACAAGAGGAAACAAAATCCCTTTTTGTGTTGCTGCTCTGCTTTGCCTGGCTTATTTCTCTCCTATTCTCAGTTCTGTCTACTTTGGCTTGGTCTGTCTCCTCCTCCCAGGGCAGGAAGAGTCCAGCAAGTCTTCTCCTCTGGAGCAGAGGAGTTTGCTCTGATGTGTGTGCTCACCCAATGCCCTTCACACTGCCGTAACATTGGTCACTTCTGCATGTGTGTAATTAAAGATGTATAGAGGGTCAAAATGCTATGCAGCTTATATAGAAGTATTACCTATTTCTGACACGTCATCTAACAAATAAATGAGCCAGAGGAACTCTATGCAATACCAATACAGATCACATGACAAAAAAAAAAAAGTGAAAATACACTGTGATTGTACGGGTAGCTCAGGATTTTTGTAGTTGTCAGAGCAGACTTCATACAAGCTAGTAAAATGCAAAGTATCATCAATGTCCCTTCCCAACAACAAGGTTCTAAAATGCAAATAAACATACATATGAATATAAATAAACGAATACTGGCAAATAACCTGACAGCTCCGCTCACAGTTTAGGCTGATTCCAGTGTGCTCCTCATTTCTGCCTTCACAGAGCTAGCCCTAAGTACCATCCATTCCAAGCTTCCCACATCTGTCTGAACATTCAGTAGCCAATTAAATATTCATTTGCAAATTAAATGATGGCTTAAAATACTGGAGCTAATCTAATTCATACCACCTGAGTACTGTGCTCACAAACTGCCTGGAAAACAAGGGAGGAATAAAAAAACAGGAAACCCAGGTCAGGCACCAGGAATGTGGGTGGGGGACAGAGTATGGTGTCTGCAACCACACAGAAACCTGGATGTCTCTCCGTTGTTGCTTTTTACCTGAGACCTCAAGATTAGGGCACCTACAGTCCAGTGTCTACATGAAAGGTGTTACAGGTGCATGCCGTGTGCTCAACTGAGTTAACCAGGGATTGCTATTTGGTGCCATTTGGATTCAGCCGCTGTATGAGGACTCCAGCTGGGGGTCCAGAAGGGCAGAGATCTCCTATAACTGTTGTTGTGGCTACTCTCTGTGGAGGGCTCAAGTACCCAGATCATTTCAGCACACTTTGGACTCCAGACTGTAAGAGTAGTCACCTCTCAGCCTGAATCCTCCATACACCTGCCTGCCTGTGTGCCTAAAGACCAGGACCACTGTCCTGCTGCCTGCACTGCCTTTGGTGAGAAGAATACTAAACAATTCACAGTAGGACTAATGAAGAATGAAAGCCCTATTGCTTTAAGTTTATGTGTTTGCCAAAAATAACATCCAGTTGTAAGAACTAACAAGCTGAGTGTCCTCCTTCCCACTTGGGATTGTTTTGAGAAAGAAATAGAAAAGGTGGAAGAAAGTTCGAGGTCTTCTACCTTTTGGGAGATAGGGGTTTGTAACCAGGATACCATTTCTTAAAATATATCTACTTAACAGAGAGAATATGAATAGATGAACTTGCAGAAAAAAAACCTAGTTCAACTCGTCCTACTTATTGTAAGGATATTAAGGACACAATCCTTTGCCTCTAGTAACCAGATATAATCAATAATTTCTTTTGCTTAGAGATTTTTACATTGTTTCAGGACAGAAAAGAGACACAGACCCTCACTAGGATTTCTGTGCTGCTCAAAGCCTTGGATATCTGAGACATCCACACAGACCTGGCAGATATTACACACAGACTATGAAAGATCAGCAAATGAAAACGAGGTTGATGGTTAAATCCTGGTTGTACTGCTTTCAATGGAAATTCTCGCTGACTGTGGGTTAGAGTTTCACCAAAAGAGCTTTAAATGAACACAATTAGCATGGTTAAGGAGCTCTCTCATTTACTTGACTAGTAGTAATTTCTGTCATCCTTTTTTCCCTTCAAGAGCAAAATTAAAGATCTTTTGCCTGATTTTTCCTGAGTCCTTCAGCAAGGATTCCAAGCACCTATAGGCAGAAATCACATTCAAAGGATCAAACATTCCCAGCACTATCCACTGACTCCCTGGAAACTCTGCAGGGGAGAGAAGGTTACATGAGACAAAGGGTCTTGTGTGTCCAGCATACCTCAAGACATGCCAAATTTCTCTGTGCATGCATGCATGTAAATTCACATAGTGGTTTAAATTATACGCAGTCCAGGAAGCATTTTCAGCAGGATGTTTTGTTAAGCAGGGATTCCAACATGCTTTAAGCCTGTAATATAAGAAAGAATGGACAATCACTAAGGCAAACTTTCTATCAAATACTTTTCTCTAAGAACCTCTCTGGATAAATGAAACTCCATTTCGGGATGTGGAAGAGATGCAGGAAACTACATGTTAGAAGCAGATATTGCATGGAGGCTCTCGTCAGGTGGCAGGAAAAAAACTACTCCATGAGTCACCTGGTGGGGGCTTTTTCAGTTTTCATTAGGACTTCTAAGTAGGAGTTCATTCAAAGGGAAAAATGAGGAACAATGATGCTGAGAATTAAGTACACAAAGAATGCAAATGTATTTTCAAAAACACTGATGAAGCAATGAATGCAAGCATGTAGAAGAGATTGTGCAGCTTCGATGGACATAGTATCCCAATTCAGTTGTTCCCCACTTCCATAAGGATTTCAGGGGGAAACTATGCTCATAAACACATCCCAAACAACACAATCTCTCTCATTCTTCTGTCCATCTCCTTCTAGTCTATACCCCCAGTTTCCTGTGAGGCTCTTTCCTTCCCATTTTGTTCAATAGCGAATGACCTATGTAGCCAACAATAAAGTCAGACGGAGATGGAACTTAATGTTAATGATGTGGAGGCCAAATTATTATTTAACTTTTAAATATGAACAATACTTGGGTCCAAATCTCATTTAATCTTCATGGATATCAATTATATTTTGTCATTTCTAGACCTGTGAAAATTTCATTTCTCCAAATGAGCTCAGTAACTAACCCTCAGCCACTTAAAAAAAAAAAAAATGTTCTCTTCTCAGATTTTTTCAATATGGATTACGAAAACATTAGTTCAAAGGAATTTATATGGCCTATTTGACATTCTTTTCTCTTTAGTTGGATTTTCAAAGCTGGGGCTCTTTCCAAGTGCTAAAATATTTGTTCTCTGAATAAATGACCATATGCGTGAAAAGATCAGACATGGTTACATCTTTTATATAGGGACTGTTTATTTACAGTGCTAGGAGTCTTGCATTATACTATTATTATTTTTTTAACAGTGTGCATTTCACTGCTGTGGATGACACTGCAATGTTCCAATGTAAAAAGACCCCCTAGGAAACGAATGCAAATATTTCTAAATTTTGTACATTCACCACCAAACACTTGGGAATGGGAACAGTGGAGAACAGTGAGCAGACTAACATCTTCAAGAGGGAGCTTAATTCTTGGAGGAGGTGCTCCACAGGAAACTTCTTATCACCCAGGCTCCGATTTCAAGATGTATGGAGGAAAAGGCTGCTTTGGGTGCCTGTGTTCCTGCTTAAAGGCTGGCACAAAGCCTGATGATGGCAGTAGACAAGAAGACCTGCAACACAAGGATTACACTCTACCCTGGTGCAGTCTCTGGCCCCAACAGAAGAACCAAAAGACCTACAGCTCTAACAAACCCAGGGCAGGTCTGAGTTCCCAGTACTCCTCCCTGCCTTGTTTTGAGCAGTAAAAGAAATTGTCATCAAATACCGCACAATATCACCAGTCTGTACAGTCAGTCCTTGCTGGTTCCTGGCTCGGGATTTGTCTCCTGGCATTTGACAGGGATCTACTTCCCAGTGCAACTGTAGAGCCAAATTCCCATCCTCAAGCCCTGACACACACAGCCTGCTTGTAGGACTTCGCAATGGCCCCAGCTGGTGCAGAGAGGCAATGACTGGTTTTTTCCACCCATGGTCTGGATGAGCAGCTCTGAGAGAATAGCCTGCGCAGCAGCTGTGCAGCCTGGGCCATCTCATGGGATGGGTTTTAATTTCCCCAGTCCCTCTTCATTCCACCCTCTCGGGTTTTATGTGGGTGGAGTTTTAGTTCAGCCTCAATGTCTAAATCTGTTGCCTGAGAAATAGGTGCAATCTGAGCACCTTCCTGTATTACATGTTCAAATTGCTGACCACAAACACAATAGGTTTCATGGTGCTAAGGGCCACCTGTTGAAAGTGTTCAAAGGCACCCCCATCCATTTGCATTCCCCACTGCCTGTTTTCCTGCCTGTGACTCAAGCGTCTCTCTCCGAGCCACTCGCCCAGTGTGTCAGGCTGCAATCATTGCAGCGCTGAACCGATTCAACATCTTGAAAAGCTAATTAACTTCATAAAAAATTCATATAGGCATGCAAATACTGCGGCCCAGATAAATAATTAACTGAACTCTTCCACACCAGCGCCAGCATGCTCCAAGGCTGCCCTCTCTTGCCAGGCCTGCTCAACAATTATTCAAGACATGTGTTTGATGATTTTCTTCAAGGTGTAAACCTATACGGCAGCTTAATAAACAACATACATTGCAGAGTCAACATTGATTTACACATCTTCTGAAGAGATGATGCATGAAATGATCAGAAAAGTCAATAATGCAAGCAAAATGTATGGGCTTGAGATAAGTAACAGAAAACAAAATCAATGCCTTCCAGCTATTATCATCATGAAGTAGAGTTCATAATAGATAACATTAAGTTTGAACAAGTTGCATCATTCTAATACCTGCAATCAGCTGTCACTTCTGACAATAATTGCCAGAATGGTATTCATATACGTATATTCTGGTTCTACCTCTAGTGTTAAATGCATTTAGCTGAACAATCAGGGCAAACAATCTGACGAGCCAGATATTTTATTATTCTGACATTAAAAAAAAAAAAAAGGCAGACTGCAGAGCCCATTAATCATGACCTGTATTGCCATGTACATACAAATATTCCACAGAAGAAAGTCAAAAAGCTTGCTACAGGCCTTCTGGAATAGGAACTGGAGGAAGACGAGATGGTGGATGTGATCACCCTATCACCAGCTCTGAGGGGCAAAATTCAACAGGAAGAGGCAGCTGACATTATCTGAGCACCAGAGCAACAATGACTCAATCACACAGCACAGGCAACGATACACCTCAGCTTTTAATCCAGAGCTTTACATGCGATTCATCACATGGCTTTATATCAAGGATTTCTGATAGCCTCAGGATGCAATCAATAGGAAAGCAACAAAAGAGAGAAAGCTCTGACCACTGAGGGCTTGTCAACACAGGAAGATACTGTGAAACATGGGAAGGTGTGAATGCAGAGTACAACGGCTCTGGCCATTTTGGAAGCTAATAGTCTGACATGCAGTGAAGTAAACTCACACAAGGCTGTCTGAGGGTGGAAGACACTTCTACATGGAGAGCTGGAGTTTAACATCTATATCACAATAGCCCTCAAATCTCCCTTTGAAAACATTTCTCACGGTATTTCAGTGCGTATAACCTATGTCACTAAGTAAAACCAGGAGGAGCTGCCGTCAGCACGCAACAGAGGGTGCCAAACATGGCTTGAGCTATTTGTGGAAACAATCATCCTGTCTACTGCACAGAGCCTGGTAATGACAAACAGAGTTGCTTCCCTCCAGCCCAGAGCATGAATTTGGCTTCATGGATTCACCATACAGCTTTGACCAATTGATAATTATTCAATGGCAATAACAAATACATTGGCAATCTCAATCCAGCTCTTCACAGAGTCATAAAATGCTCACAAAACCACAACAAACAGCGGTTGTGCCCTTTTGGGAGCAGCAGAGACACAGAGAAGGAGATGGGTTCCTCCTCCTTTCTACAAGGCAGGAGCAAAGGTAGGGCCTCACCAGGAGGTGGTAGTGTGGGGAGTCTGTATCAATGAAACCATTACTGTATTTCTTTCCCTAACGCTGGGGGGGAAAAAGGGAGAATACGGATGACGAGGTGATGATAAGGGAGCTTTGGGGAAACTGCCCTGAGTTACAGTGTCACAGCTGAATGACTATCCCAACAAATTAATTTTATAATGTTTTTGATTTGACCCATAGATGAGAAGATGGTTTCAGCTGAGTTCTGTTTTCAGGGACCCATTCATTTCCTGAAACTAAAAGCCAAGCTCAGAAAGCACAAACCCACACAAGCTAAAATCAATCAGTAGCTTCTCCGAATCCCTGCAAAGCCAAGCCATTCAGTGTCACGCTGCTCTGCCAATAATAGTAACAAGTAACACTACACTCGGGTTGTAATTTTTCATATCCAGTGTGCTGTTGTCATATGATTTACTGTGCTAGCACTGAGAGCCATTGCCCAAGCCTGTCTCTGCACTCCTCCTGATTTACTTAAATCTTTTTACTTTTATCAGCCACAGGGAATAGGGACACTTACATGTAACAACTGACAATTTGAACAGAAAATACAGAGAAAAGCTGTGTAAAGCAAGTGGCTGAGATTATAGCTGTTGACTTCTAATATTATTTGACAGATGAGACTGCTGCAATTATCCTCTGCTCATGGGTTCCATTACTGGAACAAGAAGCACACAAAATAAGGGCAATTTCCCAAACAATATATAGGTCCACTTAACTTTGTCAAGAGCCATTTCTTCAAGTGAAGTCCTCCCTGGTTAAAGATACAAGGATAATGTGTCGGCAACTTCACATGAGCATTTAGTACATTCCACATTAGCTGCATTTTCAGTTGTTCTTTTCCTGCTCTGTTAGAACCAAATAGGATATTATTTCTAAAGATATTTATTTAAAGAATAATGTTGTGCTCGCTGCTGTTTCCTCTCTCAAGAGCTTTGTTTTCTTTTTTCCTTTTTTTTTTTTTTTTTGTAAAGAAGGTGTTTCAGAAAGTTTGCAGCTCACAAGATCACTGTGGATTTTTGCAGCATCCTGCATCCCCCCAGCATCATCCTGTCTCTGTGCCTCCTCCATCTCCCTCTACCAGGAGGGAAGGCAGCAACACCACACAAAGGTTCCTGCTGTCTCCTTCTCCATCCCTCTTTCTTTGAATGCCATGCTCCAGAGAGTCATCCTGAGTCCCACACACCACTCTGCACCCCCCACCATCCTTCTGACCTGCCCCAGCCCACTGCCACCCTCCCTCTCTGCTCCACTGGGACCCGATCCCAGCCAGCACCACTGGTGAAGAGGAATGCTGTCAGGGGAAGCAAACAACCTGGCCAAGCAGCTCCTCAATAGCAAAAAATTGTCATTCTGGAGAAGGGGAATCTCTCATACAGACCACTCTGCCTGCCCAAAAGCAAGTTCATAGTCCCCAAGACAGACATGTCAGTTTGCAAGCAGATCTCAGAGGAAGAGTGCAGATTCAAGGTTTCCCTAACGTAAATACACAGCAAAGGCAATCGTCCTCCGAAATCTTCCTGTGCCAAGTCCAACCACTGTGTCTACTCAGTGGAGTGTGAAAAAAGGAGCATTAGTCCTGCTTTAAGTTCAAACCTCAATACAACCTTAGCAACAGAGTCACTACTGACGTATCCATAATACATTTTTAAGGTTGCCCCATCGCTTTGACTTGTGGAGCTATTTATAGATCAAAGGGAGTTTCTCTGTCTAGGAGGAAAAGAAAAGCAATGAATTTTCTGAAAGCAAAGGTGAAAAAAAAAATGAGAATGAAAATAGAGGGAATAACCTGTGGCCTAGGCAGTAGTTATTAATTCTTCCCTCCAGTGCAATTTGTGCTGAACCATAGCAGAGTGAATATTTTTCAGCAGCCTTCCCCAGCCTCTCACATGTACTTCAATATCTTCTCCTAGATGTGCCTAGGACCTAGCGCTGCAGAATCTGGTGGGAGAAACCCCACCGGGAATCACTGCAAAAACACTTCAGGCTAACCTCAAGTTCCTGATTCTCTTCCTTGGAGGTTGAAGCTGTTCATCAATTTCGCGGAGATTTTTTTTTCCCATCCATTGTCTTTCAGAAAGCTCTCATCTGGAAACCAGGCCTTGCTTTTCCTAAAGTATTACTTAGTTTCCGTGCTACCTTGTGGCAGTGAGTTTCATGGCTCAGTCAAGAGCAGAGTCATAGACGAGGTGAGGAAAAACAGACCTTGACCATAGACAGTAGGACACAGTTTCTCTCCATGTCCAACAGCATGACCACCCAAGGAGGAGATCTGGTAAGAGGAAAAATGCTGTCACCTTCCAAGCCTACTCTGGAGGAAATCTCTGAGCCATCTGCCTTCACCTAAACAAATACCCTGGCCTAAACTAAGATATCCCACCTGAAAGCATCCTTCAGGTTGTACATGTGGAATGTCCTCAGATATCTGGGAATATGGACAGAGCAACTTTTTACACATTTCTGTGAAGTGAATAAGATTTATGACAATATTACAGAAGAGAAAATTAATCTCAGGAGTCAATGGGAAAGAGAAGACAAGCTGAGAGCATTCAAATGTCAGACTCACAGACCCTGATATCCTCCAAATTATAACATTTTCATGTTGTTAGAATTAATAATTCGTGATATCCAGAATACAAGGAACAAAACGTGTTATTTACGAGATTTTTTTTGCCTTTTACTTTCCTTCCTTCACCACACCGCTAGGTTTTTCCAAGACATGAGCTGGCTCTTTCCTGGAAAGTGACCTTTGCTGGAGGGCAGGCAGATGGCAGCAGCCACAGACAAGCCCAGTTCCCCTCCTTGACCATGTGTCACTCAAAAGCCTTGAAGATCTCTGTGCTGGGGACCCCAGGTCTCCTCCTGAATCTGGGTCACTGGCAGCACAAAGCCCTGCCGAAGGCACCCACGTGTGATGCAGACCTGTCAAGGACCATTCCCCTTCTCAGGGACAGAGTGATGGCCAAATCTGCACTGTGCAATTGTAGTGATTTCAGGGTTTGTTTGGTTTGGGGTTTTTGCTATTATTTCTTGTTCAGCCCTTGCAGTCTTGGTCTCTTTAGCACAGATCTCCTCACAAAGGCAATCCTTGTACCAGAAAGCCTCAGATTTGCCCTCAGCTCTTCCACAGGCATTGATTAGGTGTCTTTTTTCTTTTTCCCTTAAAAAAAAAAAATCAAAAAAGAAAAGGGACATGATTTAAAACTAAAATAGAATGAAGTGCATTGTACAAAGGATTATTTCAAGTAATTCTCCTTGAAACTGTAACAAAGGAATGTTTCCTGGGGATTAAATGGACTGTCAGGTAATCAGAAAAGTTGTTTTAGGTTTTCCGCAAGAAGAAAAGAAGCATTTTGGATGGATTTTGTTTCTGGTGCTTTGTGACACTTTACAGCTTATTCCCTCATGTCACACCAGTTTATTTCATTATTCATAAACATGCTGAATGCCAAAACGATCGCAGAAGCTATAGGGCTCTTACATGCTCAGCCACTAAGCCCTTTTCTCCCCATCCCACTGCAAATGCAAGGACCCAGCCCTTTCAATGTCCTTCCACAGGGATTTTCTTTTAACCACTGCTCATTCTGCTACTTTTCTTGCTATATGGGTGGGATTCCCTGGTATTTTACACACTATGCAGGACTCTGAGATGGCCTTGAAGGAGAAATCACATGCAGGAGAGAATGAATTTGTCCCTGAGGTTGAAGTTCTCAGAGCCAGCATCCAGGAAACCTTGCAAACGTGCTGGGTACAGTTCTTACTCCTCTGTGCAGCACTTGGGGTGATAATAGTAATGCCCACTCCCATCATCAGTCCCAGGATGCCTCCCAGGCCTGGCCTGGGCTCTCTCACCACACTGCTACCTTGTTTGGCACTGCGGGGGAAAGGCTGTCCCTTCTCAGGGCTGGGGCACAAATAGCCATTTCCAGCACGGTGTGTCTCTTCCACCAGCTGCATGCTCCTGCCTAACCTGCCATCTAACGCATACTGATGCCTTTAATTGGCCCAGGTCTTTCGTCCAGGCCCAGCACCAAAAGTCCCTACAAGTAGCTACTTCTCAGCTGCTCCAGCCCACATCTACACCTTCGAGCTTAGCCCTCTTCTCTCACCCTTCCCAAAGCCTTCAAGAGAGCAGCGAAGGCAACCTGGAGCACAGACATCCTCTACATCCGCCACACCACATCTAGCTCCACACCCATTATATGCCAATGGAAGGAATGCCTCTCCCTCTGCTTGTACAGGAGCATCCAGAAGCAAAGGCAAGCACAGCAGTGCCCCAAAGTGAGGCAGCCTGGACTGAGGGGAGAAGGTATCAGAGATGCTCTCTGCCTCTGTGGGGAAGAAACCCCACCAGCTGGCTGCTGTGGCTAGGCTGGCCTGCAGCATCGACGTCCTTTTGGACTGCTAGATGCTACTGGGTGCCCAAGCAGCAAAAGACACTCACATCCATCTGTGCCTAGGCAGCCAGCTTCTGCTATAGCAGTCAGTCTTTGCTTTCAAAAAGGGTGTGGGAAATGGGGGTTTAAAAACCACTATGACTGTGTGTGGAATGGTGGCTAGTCCTTCACTGGCTTTCCACGTGGCAGCACTGCCACATGTGACAAAGCACAGCCTTGTTCTGTGTGCTGACCCAGGAGTCAAGCACTTGACTCTATGCCACAAACAGCCTCCACTTCCCATAGGCTCACAGCGCATGGCTCCCCTCATCACACGCTATGCTGAGCCCGCTCCAATCTGGAACAATTGCTCCTTCATGTGTGTGACTTAATTTTATCTCTAAGTAAGAGAAAGGAAGATTTGAAACTGCTAATGGCCCTGGAAAATGATGATATTTTTCTTATTTTATTTTTACTTTTTTAATCTAAGGACAGGTTTTTCTTTTCCAAGAGCCGCTTCTTTCTAAAAGAATTTTTATTCCAATTATTCAGACACCTGCTGGTGTCCCAGCAGCCCCCTGGCAGCAGGGAACCCTCTAGGGCTGAGCAGCCGAAGGAAACAAAGCCCAGAACAATGTTGTACAGGGAAACAGTACACACACCAGCAAGCCGGAGAGCACAGCAGCAAATGTGTTATTAGTCTGACATCACAAGGGCCTGCTTGTTTGTTTGCTTTATGCTTTTAAATCCCGACGCTCTCTCTTGCCGTGCCACATGTTGAATTTTTCTTGATTAAGTTGAGACTTTTATTATGCAGTGTCCCCAGAAGAATTACAGAGGGGAAGGAGAAAACCCAACTGCATATGGCAAAGGCAGTGAGATAGATACTGAATTCTTCCAGCTTGAAATGACAGACAGTACAAATAAAGCTCCTTTGTAGTTGCTTTAAGACGTAGCATGTACCAGCCCATCTCAGCAAATATACCTTGGGAAAAGCCAAAAGCAGGATCAGAGATGCACAGAGAGGGAAATTTTAAAGCTGCCAGTGCAAGTTTCTTCGGACACAATATGTTTGTACAGTACTGAGCACTGTCAATTTTGACTGTGTAGTAGTAGTAAAAATAATAATAAATTTCTGAATTGTTAATTATTGTTGTTATTATTTTAGGCGTCTCCAAGCCTTTAACTGTAAAAACAATGCTGGCCACCAAAACCATCCAACTCCTCTCAGCTAGGTAGACAATGAATGGGATTGACCCTCCTGGCCAGACCATTCAGGTTGCATCTTTCAGCCTCATTTCCCTCCTTCCAGTGAGGACTTTGCAAGAGATGCACAGCCAGTACGGCAGGATTCCTCACCTGGAAATGGGCTTCAAGCAGACCTGCAAACTCTGTTGAAGTTTGCATTATGGTGCCAGAGCAGCACAAAACAGCTCTAGCATCTGGCCTCAGGGGCTCAATCAGTTCTGTATGAATACTCATATGATGCAGTTATCATCAGCAAAGCCCATAGCTAAGCGCCTTGCTACCAAGTCTCATGGCTTTGATTTAAGGAGCTCCCAGTAATCTGGGACAGTACAATTAACATATTTAATAGAGCGACTAATGGGAAAGAAAAGGGGGGAAACCTGCAAACTGCAGCTTACGCTGATGACAGGGTGGGAGAGAAACAAAACTCAGAAGTTTCAAACTACAAAAAGGGCACATAGAGATTAGTCAGTTTCTCCCTTTTCTTCTGCACAGTGTAAGTAAAAAACAAAAAGAACCATAGAAATTAATTATTAATCAGTAATCTCAGATAGATTGGTTTATTTTTTCTAAGATAACATACGAGATTTAAACATTCATTTTGGGACATTTTGACAAGCCTGCTCAACAAAAAGCAAATTATCTGCACTTTCTGGACACCAAATCCTTACAAAATGTCTCACACCATGGCACACAAAAGATACAGACTTATTTTAAAAACATACCTCTCTTCCCTACCTGCAGGAGATCACAAACTATGCAGGTGGGTTATTAAAAGTGTTAGGCAATAACTAAGGGCTCAATAAAAGCATCTGTAGTTGTTCCAGGTAAGAAAATGACAATGAAATTAATCTAGTTTATAAACAGGATATAAACAAAAGTAGAATCCCTTAGTTAGAAATAGACAATGTTATTATAATTATGATAGATAAAACACAGCTCTTCTGGTCAGCTGGGGACTTTGCACGGATCTAGCTTGGGAAGCAAGACCAGCTTCAGCTGGCTTGGAGAAGCAGCCAGAAGAAGCAGTTCATCTGATCAATGGGCAGGTAATAATAATGTATTGCATACCATATTGCTGAGTTATAGCTATACAATGCTGTAACAATTGCCAGACCAAAACTCTAGCAAGATAGCTGGATGACTAAATACATATTTATCTTTTACAGTGTCTTTTACATGGTTATTTAATTACCTCCAAACCAAGTATTCTAAACTGAAGAAATAGTTTCTAATTATATTCAAATGGGTACCTAAATAACCTTAGCTCTGCCTTGGGTTTACTGTATGCAGTATACCATGTAGCACATTCATTTCATATGGTTATTATAGCCAGTAAACATAAAATGATTACAGAGTCACTGTAGCAACTATGGTGCCATATTAGATAAAATTACTCTTTGGGTAAGGTCTTCTAGCTTTCCAATATCATGTTTTCATTGTATCCCCCACTGGAGAGTGAAAGCAAGCTGTCCTTAGAGAAGAGGTTAAGTCACATTCAAATGACAAAGAAAAGCAGAGGTTGTTTTTTTGCTTAAAGCACTCTGGAGTTTTATTCCTTCAAGAAACAATAGAGGAGGGAAGTGATGTTGAGAGATGGCAAGTGTTTAAGGAATTTCATCCAGCAGAACATGATTTTTCAGTGTTGGCACAAAACTATATTTGGCAAATAATGACACTAAGTGGAAGACGATCATATTTCTTTAACAATGTAACCTACAGACAAGAGGTTTTTTCTGTCATTAAAATAGGTCCAACTTTAGGTGCTTACCAAATCTGTTTACAATCAAGCTAGTTAATGGGTTTACTTGTAAGCTTGGACAATACATGAACTATTTATAAGGTATGGGTAGCACTCATCTGAGCTCACTTGGGTGCTCTAAGACTCAGGTATTTGGGTGTGCTGGGCATCTGGACTCCCCCATGGAGGACAGAAAAAGCAGCTCAGCAGTAGGGAGCTGATTCATTGGACTGCGTAGAGCTCTTGCTCTCCAAGCATGAGCAGTGTCCATATGCACACCTGTTTTTTCAGCAACATTAGATGAATCCTATCCCTGTTAAAAGCAGATTATGATGTTTCCAATCCCTTGGCAGTAGTGTTGGCTAAAAAATTTTCAGCCCCACCCCCACCATCCTTACTCATCTCTGTCCCCTCAATCCCCAGGAAGGGTTGGTCATCCCTCTCCTTTGCACCAGCTCAGCTAACACAGAGATTTAAAATTATTTGCACTAAAGAAGCACTTTTTTCTCTTTATCCACCTGTTTTTCTATTGTCTTCCTGTCATAATATTTTTATCCTTAGTTATCTTATTTTCACCAGTCCTGGACACATCAGCAGTAGAACAGACACAGCAGTGGAGGCAGCAGATCCTTGTGTGGGGGCAGAGAAAGTATAGGGAGAGGGTATCTTGGATCCCTTGATGAAGGATCCATAACATGGAACTGCATCCTAATTTTCAAGAGGACACTGCATTTTTGTGTTCATTTAGATGGCTCAGAGGCTATATGCAATACTCAACACTGCCCAGCTTAGAGACCCACAGCATTGTCTTCACAGTGAGAGTAACTCGTTAATCCTCCTTCTTCAGTGTTCCCTTATCCCTCATCTTCAACTGCGGTACACCTGAAAGGCAGAGCACAAAGACACCTTGTCCACTTGGCCATCAATGAGATGAGCTGCCACAGCACTGTGACATCCCCTGCACCATTCCTCTTTTACACCTGCTCTTTGCCAGGCTCTTTCACAAGGCACACCTTCCCTGGGCCCCTCCCACAATCCTTCATCAAATTGGAGTGTAAGGGCCAGGACACCATCTTCTTTAGCCTTTCTGCATTACTGCCTTGCTCTATCACACAGTACCCAGCTTGGATTTGTGCTGTCCCCCAGGCCAGAGAAGCGGACCTTCCTCCACCCCCACACCAGTCCCCTGCCTGGATCAGACAGCTACCCTGCAACTGCGTGTGGCCTTGTCCCAAAAAGTGTTAATCTAAAAGTGTAGTAGAAGAGCAAAATACCTCCTTGATACCCCACTGTTAACGTCAATGGAGTGACGCCAGGAATGAACTTAGTACACTGGAAGAGGAAAATTTCGAGCAAAGTAGAAAATAAATAAATAATTCCTCTACAGATATTTAGACACACACATACACATGCGGTGAGATTTTACAACTTAATTTGCTTGTGAATGGCACTGAACTGATTCAGTGTGGTTGCTACAGTAGATGTGTCCCCTAAACAGTATCTCAGCGCACAGAGGATTACGCTCATTCGTGCATCAACATTTTTGAGTTAAGAGACTTCTTTATTCCAAAGGTTGTTGATTAGCCCCCTTTCAAACTCAGTATCCGCTGTCTGTGCCTTACATGAATCATGTTCGGCACAGGACATTGTGGATGCTTTGTCACAAACAACCTAGGAATAAAAAGATCGGCATTTCAGTTTATTTTTCTTGCATCTTGTTAAAAATCCTACTAGGAATTTTGAAGAAACCTAATGCATAAATACATATTTTGTCTGATTCAATAGCATATACAATTCAAAGGACACTGCATTAGAAAATCAAGGGGCTGCTGTTATTCACCAACACATTAAATGCGAGCAATTTATTTCTTTACCTTGACATTAGTCAGAGGGCCAAATCAGAAAATGATACTTCACTCAGCTGCCTGCCCCACCTTCCCCCCCAACAAGCAACCAGAAAGCTACTGACTGCTCTAACACAAAATGCTATTTCTTTAATCTTATCAACCATCACCTCTTCTGAGCCGTGAGGACAATAACAGATTGGTATTAGCAATCTCAGCCCTTCTCAGACAGTTGGAGGCTTGCATATCTTAACTGATGTGCCTAATTAGATACAGCAGTGATTCAGCCTTCAGCTGTGGTTCTGTGTTGCTGCTTCCAGTGTGCATCAGCGTGCTCTGCATCACCCGGTGACTGAGGTGTTTACTGTTCATCACAATCGCTGTTATCTGTCAGAAGTGATACCAGACTGGTTTCCAAAGAACACCACTCCTTCCCTTATTTAAATGGAAGTACTTTCACTGGAAGGAGCAAGTTATCTTTGAATGAATGTTATTCCAGTGGAAGATAATAGCCTGGAAATCTTGGTGTCTTCCAGCCCTGGACAGGAAAGTCTGCTGAGCTTTCCAGGGGTGTCACAGAGGAACACTTTGGCACATTATTCTGTCTCCATGCCTGCTCACTCTGCTTAGTGGCGTGGAAAGCTCTATCTCTTGGATTGCAGGCTTGTGAATTCTTACTTGTCATTAACTGGATGACATATTTTCTCTCTTTTTTTTCTTTTTTTTTTCTTTTTTCTTTTTTTAATTTTATTTTATTTTAGGTGAAATGACTTTCAGTATCTAGCAGTGTGAACTAGAGATGAACTGCTGTTCTGGAGGGGAAAGGTCTGTATGTCATTAACCTCACCAACCTCTGTTGATTTAACAGAGAATGTAAGCAAAGAACGTATCCTTAAGAATGGGGGGAAAAAAAATCAGTGTTTTCTCAGGCTGTACCCTTAGTAGATTAGAACAGCAAGAATATCCTTCAACAAACTTCAAAAGTGTGAAAGCCATGGTAGATAACACATTGTATTTGCAGATATCAAATTACAGTAGTCCATACTTAAAAATCTAGATGCCTCATCTTCATCTGGGGTAAAAACGCACAGCTCCACTGAAATAAGAAAATGGCACCTACTTATGTGAGCCAAGGATATTTCTCCTTAATATCAAAGCCTATTATCACTTCTACTTACTTGCCAATTGCTGCATTTAGTGCTCTGTTTTCCATTGCAATAGTAGACCCTTAAGGAAAGCTAGGAAATCCAGCTCTTTATCAGCAATGCTTTCAGCTCTAACAGGAGATGTACAAGACCCTGAACTCAGCTTTTTGTAAATAAAAAGGCTTTTAATTCATCTTTAAGGAAACAATTACAGATCATTCAGAGCATATAAATTAATCTGATTTTTCTTTTCCTCTAGCAAGGCTATTATATATCTCTTTTCTTTTTCTTCCAGGTTGGCTTCTATTTTCTTCAGGTGCAACTGAAGTTTCCTAAGGCAAGGAACTGAAAAAGAATCAGCAACATCTGGAGTTATCTACACTTCTGCCAGAAAAAGCGAACATCTGAAGAGGGCTGTTTCTCAGAATAAAAAGGGAAGTGATGACTAATAAGGAAATGCAATTTACCAAAAATATCTAATTTTGCCTTTTCTTAAATATATCAGTCTTGTAGGTCTCCGTGACCACCTAAAAGCCCTACTTGGATCATGCAACAGTAAGATTTGTCCAGAAAGACCAAATGTTTGGCAGTTTTGTGTGCTGTTTGGAGGTGAATGCAAGTTTAGAGATCATTTGATAGTACCTTATAAACTGTAGTCTTTGCATCTGAATTAACTTCCCTCAACTCTGTTTTCATCAACACAAACAGGCAAAGTAGGATTCATCACACTTTTAAGCAGACATCTAAAATAGCTCAGCTGAACTGCACCGCAAAAGCAGCAGTTGCTCTCCTTTGACTGAAAAAGCAGCTCACGGCAGCTAGCTCAGCCATGACATCTACATCTGTAGATGTCTAATATTAGGAAATATGAAGGTCACCTCCCAAAACTGTCTTGCAGACTTGCAGAATCATCCCCCCTTGCATCCCCCCATATTTTAGCTCCTCCTTGCTGTAACTGGCACCCTCCTGAAAAGGAGGGGACCATCATCCATAGACAGCAGAAGCTTTTGTCTTCTTTCTTAAGAACTTCTCTTAGAGGTCCTTAACGATGAGGTGATACAAACATAAGCATTTATCTGTTACTTAGGTATATTCAGCTTAACTTGCTTGTCCCCACTTCCAGCCCTTACTCTTAGTCCCCCTTCCCATCCTGTTTCTATTTGTCCCACCTTAAATCTTATTCTCTAGGAGCCCTCCTTATTCAAGTCCCTCCAAAAAATCATTCCTTCCCACTTGGCTATATTAATCCTGACCTAATGTGCTCACAGCTCTGCCAAATAGTTACTGGAATCAGCCTAGTGTGCACCTTCCTTAAACAGCAGTTATGGGATCTCATCACATACAAATTATCCTGTCCAGAATTTCACTTATGGGCTAACCATGAATACCCAGATGAGACATCTGGGGTAGGTGTGTAGTCACTCGAGTCAATGAAGCAACAGTCCCATCCAGAGGAGCTCTCAGATCATGTGCAGTTTTAAATACCCTTTTCTTTTCACTAGTTACATAGAAGGAGGCCTGAGTGGCACTATTCCTTATTTTAGGTTATCCGTGAAGTGCCAAAAGATTGGTAGCATGAACCTGAGTTTCTGTCTTTTCTTTTTACATCTTTTCTTTTCATAGGAATACAGCTTAACATTTATTTAAATACTCGGAAATAATAAATACAAATAACTACAGAGGAGCAGAACTTTTAGTTGCCTCAGGGCACTCTATCTGCTCTGAAGTCTATTCTCACCTTAAGTTTAGTGATTCTTCAGCTGCTATTGATGTCAAGAGGAAAGCTGCATCTGGCAAAATAAGGCCTGTTGACATCACTGATGGACCTCACTGATTAACAACGCAAAGAAAGGAAAACAAATGTAACAATGGAAGGAAAAGGGAAATAAAACCAGGCTTTATACCTTTACTAAAAGCCTCTAATATCCTCTGTCTATTACTACAAAAGCCAAGGGATGTTGCAAATTTGGATACACTGGAGTGCAATTTTCTTCTCTTTGATGTAGCTGATGAAACAACAGGTCTCTCCTCTCTTCACGTTCAATACAAACAGGAAGGGAACTCAACCCAGCATGAAACTGGGAGCAGTGCCTGAGCTGCCCCTCTCCTGCTAACTACAGGGGGATGGCTGCTAAAAGCAGAGAACAACATCCCCAAAGGTACAAGGGGTTCAGAGAGAGGTGGCAGGTCTTGGGGGGCAAGCCAAGGCCACCCTTTGGCAGCACAGTCCAGGGTGAGCAAAGCAGAACACATGCCAGGATCTGCCCCATCCAGTAGCAAGTATCTGGTCAGAAGAAAGACAAACTCAACAAACTTCCCCTTCAATTTTTTTTATCATTTGAGGAATGCATGAGGAAATCACATGATCCATTCAGCCTAACTCGCATAAACTTAGAGAAGCATGTGGCTTGAATTTTACAGCCTTTTCTTATCATTAGTATTTTTCCTTCAAATCTCACATTTTGCTGGGCTCACAGAACAACAGTGAGGGCTGTCCTGCAGCTAATTTGAGGCCTGCTGATTGCCTGTGACTGCAAACAATCTGCAGCTTACTGGATAAAGTGTCTTCTTTGTATTTCGAAAATAGTCAGCACAAATCCAATTAAAAATGTTTCTTTTCTTTCAAATATTATATTGTTCTGAGCGTTTCTGTGTAAGCAGGGAACCCTGGATTACATTCCTCTCCAGGGGATCCTAAATGTTTATACAAATCACAGTAGGCAGCATTACAACACTTCCAACTTTTGCCACATGCACTTTGTCTAAACTTGAACTTGGTCAGAAATCTGTCACACTGCAAACTGTAAAAAAGAGAAATGAAAGGAAACTGTCTTATTTTTGTTCCTTTTGAGGATGTAATTCTATTAACAGTTCTGTATGTCTTTTCCCCATCAATTTAATTACAGATTAATTAATTCTTAGCAGTTTTCTAAAGCCCAGCAAAATATCATCTGACCCAAAACATTTCACAGCAGGGAAAAAAGACAAGTTAGATAAAGAGAAAATCCATCCTTTGGAAAAAAATTGGTATTTAGAAGAACAGGCAAGGGTAGAAAAAAGATCAGCTCTCCCTTTTCTTCAGCAAACACATCACTGCATGTCTTGCTCATTACATTTCCCTCCTTTCCATTTCTGCGCATCATGCCCCAGACTGAGCTTAACTACAAACTGGTGATGCTACATCCAAGGACTTCTTATTTATGCCTTTTCTTGAGGGTATCAATATCAAAATGGTTGAGATAGAGCCATGGCCATGGCTTTGCCATTGGTGTCGTGCCACAGTCATGGACCTCTTTTCAAACAGGCACACAAAGCCTGAGCTTGCTTGGAGGGGCAGCCCAGATGATTTAGCTTGCCTCTAGCGCTGCAACAATGTGGTGAAAAATAGAGGGGTCCACATTACAAATGCCCAGGCCCTGGCAAAGGTTACATTTATTGTTGCCTGAGATAATTTCGGGAAGAGCTTGAGTTTGCACACTTGTCTGTGAGCTTGTGTGTTGCTCCTACCAGGCAGGTTGTGACTGCCATCTGCTTACATTTATGTTTTTATAGGGCCTTTTATCACAAGGCTCCCAAAGCTCTTTACACACTTACACCTTGATTCTCTGTTGTAACAGGAGGTGAGTTTAAATTAAAATAATGTGCAGGTCGTAATCTTGGAATTGGGCTTTAGAGCCTCCTTTTTCACCTCTCAAGTGAGGCTATTACAAAGCAGGTACAAATAGCCAGAGCCAGGCATTTCAAGCCACAGTATGAAAATCAGGGTATTTCTGAGAAAGAAGAAAATAGAGGCTTAGAGAAATGGAAGCTATGTTTTGCATGCATTGCTGATAAATCTCACAATGTAAAAGAGAAGCACATCTATGCCTTTGATAACTGTGCAGAGGGATAACACTCCACGTGCCATGAGCAAAAGGAAGCACAGCTCAAAAAAGCATTTATCTCCTTGTCTTTATTTACAATTATTGGTGGATGACTACTGCCTGTAACAGGGAAGCCCAAAGAAAGGAGAAGTTTTCTTCCAGCAAAAGAGCTGCTCCATTTCAGTGAGGGTGAGCTGATGTTCTCAGCTATTGCAGAAGGTCACAGTGGCAGGCCAAGAAAGGTACAAGAGGTGGCATGTCCCTCCTGTACACACAGCAGGCATAAGTGACATTGCTATGCTGACCGCCTGGGGAAGGGGACAGAAGCTGAAGCAGCGCAGGAAGCTGAATGCAGGAAGCATGGGAGCAGAGAACAGGAATTCATTTTTGGAGGTGCTTCCACAGGGTTAGCAAGTTAATTAGTTGCACAGCACGGGCTCAACCACCATGCCATGAAGCTTTCTTTATTAAATTTGCTTATTTCTGGACCCTCTGTTGCTAATTCAACTGCCACTGGCCAGGCTAATCACTTACGCACGCTGCTCCTCCAGGCACAGGTGGACACCCACAGCCAACACTTGCACCTGAGCCAGCCACCTCGGGCTCCTTTATAGATAATGCAGAGAAAGGTTTTCCTTAGGGAAACACTTCCTTTCTTCCTGGAACTGATGGAGAAAATAGGACAAATTATTTGTACCCAACAAGTGTTCGCTTCGTTTCAAGCTGAAGTCAGGAGAAAGGGCATTTGTCACATCCTCCACCCTGCTGAATAGGCCAGTGAATCTGCAGAGCAATTTTTTAAAAAAACACAACACAACACAAAGACATAAAAATATAAATATAAAACCAAAACAAACAAAAAATCCAATAAAAATAAAAATAAAAATAAAAATAAAAATAAAAATAAAAATAAAAATAAAAATAAAAATAAAAATAAAAATAAAAACAAAAACAAAAAACAAAAACAAAAACAAAAGCAAAACAAAAACAAAAACAAAAACAAAAACAAACATCAACATCAACATCAACAAACAAAAACAAAAACATAAACAAACAAAAAAACTATGAAAATTAAAGCTGGTTACCTACAACTGGGTCTTCAAGACACACAACCATACATATGCAAGCTCACCACTAGGAAGTATAATTTATCAGTTTACACCATGGCACACTAACTTGACTTCCCAGATCAAAGCACCTGATCCAGAGGGAAAGACTGAGAAAGCAAAAAAAGACATGAGAATAGAAAGTGAGCAGATATGGGGTAAAGAACCAGGAGAGGCAAGGAGAGCAGTGGAAAAATAGTATCAGAGACTGAAAGAAAAAAGCAGAAGCTGCAACATTATAGACCTAGCTCATTCCTGAACCCTTCTCTTTCTGCTCCAAGTCTTTCTCTGATCCATCCTGACCCTCATTTCCCTTCTGTGGCTCACTTTGTGCATCCATTGCAGCTCAACTCACTCCTTCACCTGCACAGACTCATTGCCACCCACAGAAAATTCCTCCAAACATCAACCTGGGGTGCATTCTGGAGCAAAGAAGGGTTTGAAATAGCTCCCGCTGACACCCTGCTGTTGCAGATAAATAACTCGGCACTCACTGGAGCTGGGACTGGAGTCCAAGTCCTCTGGCAGTTTTATGAAACTCTAGCTGTTCCTCGCCTCTGCTTTTCAAAAAGTGCATGAAACGAAATGCCTTGTTCTGGGGCAAATGACACAATGGTGCTAAACGGCATGATTTGTTTGTTTGTTTCATCCCAGGAGGGGAGGAGGAGGGAAGGAATGTATATTTGATCTAATCCAAACCAATTTTTTGTTGCTGTTGTTTCTGCTAAACTCTAAAAAAAAAAAAAAAAAAGGTTTGAACTGTCCTACACAAAAGAATTTTGAGGGAAAAACAGAGATATTAGACTCCACTTTTCTCTCAAGACTTGTTTGACCCTCTGACACCTCAGCCTGGGAGGAACTCGCTTATGAAACCCAGTGTTCAGAAATAAATTTTTAAAACAGCCCGAGCTGCCCCACATTCAGGAGAAAAGCTGTGTATTTACTCTGCCTTCTCTTGCAGTGCCTGTATGCTTGTGTCAGAGCATGCTCTGAATTGCCCACTGACCTACATTCCCTGGGACATGAAGCTGTGCCTCCCTGCTCCAGGGCTCAGCAGCACCCCTTGCCCCGGCCCTGCACTCCCTCTCCAGCGTTGCACCAGCTCTTCCAGCAACACTCTGCATAAGTGGATAATGTCTCGGGCCACCGAAGCATGCTTTTAAATGGATAGCCAGCCAAGTGTATATTAATTAAACTTAAAAGTTCTATTTATTGCCAAACACAGGGGGATTACACAGACAACAAGTGGCGGAAAGTACTCCAAAATGTTCTCACCCCTTTAATTACTATGCTATAGTTAGCCCAGCGAGCTGATGCATAATCAGCGCTGCTGTACGCACTGTTTACAGCAAGCACTCAGGAGAAACACACTTACTTCATGGCCTCTCTGAGCAGCTGCCACGTTTGGAGAGGCAGGAGGAACACAGAAAGCACTGAACGGCCTTTTCTTTATCTCCTACCCTCAGGGCTGTTCTTCTCCAGCACCCTGCTGTGCTCCCTGGTCCTGGGGGCTCTGCCACCAGCCCATGACCCCCTCGGCAGCGCCAGTCCATCGCACCACATCTCCAATAGTGCCCGGTGTGTACCTCTTCCAGAGCTGCCATCATGGAAGTTAATTACCACATGGAAGTTAATTGCACCACACTTTGCTGCTGGCAGTTTTTAGAGCTGGGCATCTTAGGAGCTGGAATCTATTTTACGCCTTCATGTTTCATGTGCTTACAGCTCATGCATTTCACAGGCGAGCTGAGCAGCCAAGTGAAGAAGCCAGGAAGATCAGGACGCGCTAGAGGCTGATCCTGTTCCCCTGACTCTGTCACTGGGACCAACCACTTGAATTCAGAGACATCAGTGCTAGACCTGGCAATGTGATGCTACTCAGTTCCTCCTAGGGCACCTTGCAAGCCCTCACCAAAGTGTATTTTCTTTACAAAAGGTGAAGATGAAAAAAATCAGCAAAATGTGGTAAAAAATTAATAGCCCAGTTTGAAATAGCCCTACTCTCACTCACACATACAACTACACACAGTTAATAGCACTGATCTCTGTGCTCCTCTGTTTCCCTATCTCCCAGCAGTGCCTCACAGGCAGTAGTATATTGCTGTCTGCTACTCAGCTTGGCTGCCTTCAGCACTGGCAGCTCATTTTCCTTCCCTGAATTCTCAAACCCTCAGTTCATTTCCAGGAGTTTTCATTGAAATAGCATGAAAAATAATATACATGCACCCATTAGCAAGCCAACAAAAGGAAAACCTTTCATCCTCTTGCATTTTCACAACTGATTGTAATCGAAACAGCAGCATGCATTTTCCACGTGACCCTGGGTCTGTGTTTCAAAAGTAATATCTAGTCCCAACTGTACACATTTCCCCATCCAGACAACTTGAACAATACAAGGAACAGGTAAATAAAGTCATGGTAAGCATGGGAAACAGCTGAGTAAATCACATTACGGCATCACAATGTCTGCCACTACTACCACCCTCCTTAAAAGCAGCCTGAGGCAACTTATGCATTTACTACCTCCACACCCGTACAGTTAGCAGCTCTTTGGGCAGCAGTCATGTTTAACCTTCACCAAAACAGTCTGACTTCACCTTCCAGGACCTCAGAGTCTCTCTCACAAGGTCCAGCAAGCTGCTCTTCCTCAGCATAGAGAGAGGTGAAGGTATAAACACCCTACAGCTTCAAGCCTTAGGCTTCTCTGTAAGGTCTCTCTGTCTGGCTAAAAATGTCACCTGGGGTATCATCTGCAATTCTAGAGCTACCAGAGCAAAGAGCACTTTGGCCACTGTTTCTCATCAGCCACACCACCTGACATGGTCTACATCCAAAAGCTCTGATGATCAGACTGAGACCAGGATATCGAAGGATTTCAGGATGAATCTAGAAAGAAGGGATTCATCAGATTTCCCATTCCATAAATAGAATAACACCGAAGCCTTCTGAAGAGAAGCTGGTCAGAAATTTTCTGATCAAAAAATAGAAATTAATTCCTTCCCAAACGGTTGCTGCTTTCTCAAACTATTGCTGTTTTCCCAAACACAGCTGACATCTCTACTATTGGGGAACCTCATTCAAGACTTTGGAGGTGAGTCTTGGGATTTGGAACACCTGCTCAGCACTCGGGGACTCCTTCCCTGTGGAGCTGCCCTGGAGCCAGGCGCCTCAGGAGCTGCCAGCAAAGGCTTGCTATCAGGGCTGCATTCCACTGCCCCCTCTGTTCCACTGAGCAGGTGTACAGCTGCTTCCAGAGCTGCTACAAATTTCTTCAGTCTTTCTTTGCTTTGCTTGCTTTAATATGCATCACATTTCAAAACAACGGCATTTCTTTCAAACTGAAATCCAAATTTTTACACAGCTCTGCAGTTAGTGTCTATATTGACAATCTCTGGACCAAAAGGCAAAATTTGTACACTTCCAGATTACTTTGAGACATATTGAAATTGCCCTATGATGAATAGCTGGCAGATCAGCAAACTGACCAACCCCAAATTACACTGAAGTTCATGTGTATGCATGCATGTGCACGTACCTCCTCACAAACCAACAGAAAATGTTCCCTGTCATAGGACAAGCATTGCGTAAGTGGGATTAACATGCAGAACGTCTTTGTGTCTGCATCTGGCACAGCTTTTGCTGGACAGATGACTCACATTCATTCTGCTCTTAATTTCTGAGTCTTCAAAATACTTATGCTGTTCTATCTTTCTGTAATGGGTAAAAAATTAATTTCCTTGGCATGGCAGTGTTTCCATATATCCTGCTGCCAGTGTTGCTGTGAACCAGGTGGCTGTCCATCCTGCTCTGAACCTTGACTGTGTTTCACAGGCTTGCTAGGATTGTGTCATTGAAGGCATTTTGAAATGCAGGAAGAGAGGCAGTTTCCCCTTTCTTTAGAGACCAGCAAACACAAGTGCTGCCCAAAGAGTTGCTCTGCATGTGAGTGGTGATGCCCTAAATGTATTTGCTTGTCTCAGGGTTGTCTGCAATGAGGGTGGTGGTAATGGTGGATGTTACCAGCCTCAGGGTGGGAAAATGCAGGTTGCCCCAGAAGCCCTTTTTCAGATATTTAGAAAGAGGTTTGGCTCCTTGGGCAGTGTGCCTGGCCACTATGCCAAAGACACTAGAGGAGCTCTTTATACCACATGAAAGCCTTCTCCCGGGCACAGTCCTGGGACTTACAGACCCCCATAGCTGAGCTCGGCCCTTCAGTCCATCACTGTGGACTTACTCGGGCATATGCACACGGTCTTTAGGTCTGAAGGGCTCCTGTTTCCCCAGCAATCACTGCTCCTGCTGGCATCTGGTTCCTACAAAACCCCATTTCCTGACTTTTGTGTTGTTTTCCATACTACTGCATCAGCAATGGCACAGCAGCCAGTTCCTTGCAGAGCCAACCCCAGACCATGGATGTTCCTTCCTTTCCTCAGGCCGTTCCAGGAGTCTCACCAACTGGACAATGAGTAAGGCGATTCATGGGTCACACAGCAACCAGCAGTGATCCAGAAGTTCCTGTGTAAGTGATGGGCACTCTGCAACCCAAATAAATAAAATCTCTTGTGTAAATGTAACACATAGTGATGCTGTCACTGATTTGCACGTAAAATAGGAAACGCACAGCTCGGCTTGTTTTGTAAGGTTGAGGGGTGGCTTGAGTAGGGTTTTATTTCTGGCTTCACCCCTAGGACCAATGCTCACTGATACTGATATTTAAAGAAGTGCTTTCTTCAGCATGGCTACAATCCAGGGTGTGTGGTGGTCTTTTTTTTCCTATGCTGGTTTCAAACAAGCTGTGGGTGTCTAGGTGGGTGGGTTGAGTGACATATTAGTGAGGAAGCTTCCTCCCCTTTCAGAGCTACTAGGAGAAGTCAGAAAGGCATCGTTTTAGAAAGTGACAGGCAGATCATGTCGGACTATTGCTGATGAAAAAGGGTTTAAATCCATCAAGAATCTTGAATTTGGAACTGCACTGCTACAGAGAGCAGGGTGAAGTGAACTTCACTAACCTCTATAAATATTATCTGTCGTTTAATTTCAGATTTGCTCCTCGAAAAGCCTTTCAAAATGCACGCTGCCTCCTTCCAGCTCCTGGCATCCAATCAAACCAGCTATCTAACAACAAGGAGCAGAGGAAGTCTGTCCTTCGCCTCCATTTGGAAGTGAAAGATTCCCCCTTCCCTTCTGCCCACCCCCCCCCCACCTGACTCTGAAGGTNCTCCTTTACCTGCCGCATTAAAAAGTAAAACATATGAGTTGCCAGAGATACAGAGTCTGAGGACAAGCCACTGTGGCAAAGCCATGACATTAGAACAGATGGAAAACTTCTCGGGAACAAAATGTGCACAAAAAAATGGGTTCTGGCTTTGAAGTGTATATTCACGGTGGGTGCTTTCATGTCTTTTGAAAAGCCCTAGCTCAAATATGACCTACTTAGGCAACATTCTTATTTATGTCTCCAACTAAGGAGCAGTATATTTAGCAAATGAGAGGAAATCATCCCCCTGTCATGTTTATAGATTGGAGCAAACTTTGCTGTTTAATTCTTCAACAGATTTGTCTCCATAAAAGTGGATGTAATTTAAACACTGTTAAAAAAATCAATAAATTCCAGAAACTTGGGATAAATGGAATCATAATTTCAAATATATATATTATATATGTACAGACATACATACAGAGAAATAAAGAGAGAACATTTATGCAGTAGACCGCAGTTAAACCATATTTATTTAACTGGTTCAAGAGTAATGGATAAGGCTGAGCAAAGGTGGAGAGCGAATCATAAGACTTTGCCATTTTAATTGATGCTAAATGCTAACTATTCTGTAAGATAATAAGGAACATAGAAATTCTTAACTCTTCATAGACTAGGTAGGTTTATCTGGACCAAAATGAAAGGAGATTAAAATGAAGTTAAAAGATCCTTAAATTCAAGGAATTTAAGTTGAAAGGCACTTCAGGAGGATATTTAGTTCATGTCCCAAAGGCAAGATGAATGAGACCCACGTTATTCTGGACTGTAATCTGTCTAACCCCCAAGGATGGACATTTGGTAAGCTTCCAAGCAGGCTATTTCCCCTTTTCGCAATTATCTCTAGTAGAAGGATCTTGCTGGCATCTAAGCCATGTCTGTCACTGAGGTTATAGCCCATTACCCCTTGTCCCAGTAGACAAAGAGTACACATTATTTCTTTCTGCTTTTTAGTAACCTTTCAAGATTTATCATGTTCCTTCTTTCTTCTTTAGATTTGGCAACCCCAGTTTGTTCAGTCTTCTCTAATGGATCGTGTTCCTCGTTGATCAAAAGTGTGTCACCCTATTGACTCACATCTCACCTATTGCCTCTTCTAAGATGATCCGCTCCAAAACCAGAGCCTTTTCTTCAAGAAGTCACCTACTCTCATTGCATTAATGCTGTTCAGTGTTCCTACCTCAACAGAGAAGTCTCACCGCTGTCCATGCCCCAGTTTGTACAGGCCACTCATCCAACTTCGACAGGTTACTTTACATTCTGAACCCATTCTCCACGTGGCCCACAGCCCACCCCAGCCTGCAGTGCAAACAAGAATCTCTGCTTTCTACCATCCCACTGCATCACATCTGTCCCAGCACAGATCCCAAAGCACCCCACTCAAAATCCCCTTGCAGTTTCACAGGTAACCATCGGTAACTGGTCTCTGACTACAGCTCGCCAGACACCTGAGAGGACAGTTTCTTCTCATCCTGGTTTCTCCATGTTGCTTCTGACTATGTCTTGTAAAACAGTATGAAAAATCTTATTAAAACCAAGACACCTGACAACCACTGCTTTTTTCCTACCAACAAGGTCTGTTGCTGTGTCTCAGAACGAAAAGAGATTGGTTTCAGCTGATTTACTACTGACAAATACATGCTAGCTGTCCTGCTCACATCCTCGTTCCCTTCAAGGGGTTTATGATCTGCTGTTTGATTGTTTGTTCCGTGTATTGGCAGGTATACAACTTGACTACAAATCCCCAGGTTCAGCTTTTTATCCTTGTTATGGATAGACACTATCTCTGCCCTTTTTCCATTATCCAGGACCTCTCCTGTCCTTCATGATTTCTGGGGATAAATACTAAATTTTATGGTACTGTTTCAGCCAGTTCTCTGGTTCTCTCTACCCTGAGCTGAATTTCATAAGACCTGATATATTAAAAAAACATTTTATCTCAGTATTTTCTAATCTCATTTTTCTCTACTGTAGCCTAAACTACTATCCTGTAGTCACTGGTTGTATTAACCCTCCAATAATAACTGAACTTGTTAAGAAACACTGATTCAGAAGCTGGTAACACAATTTACTTCAGATAACACTGTTCATTTGAGGGGAATGAGCTAGTCTTTCACAACCTTTTTAGGCCAAACATTTCAGAAGTTCTCAAGTTGTTTCTTAGCTACCTGATGCTCAAAGGCCCCCTTAATCTCCTAAATGGAAAGGAGTGCTTGGTGTCCTAAAAAAAAAAGCCCTCAGTTGAGGTCTGTATTTTGTATCTCAACAAAACTGTGACTCTTTCTGATCAAAGCTGATCTGAAAATACCATCGGAATACTTACCTTGTCACTGTTCCAGCTGAATGTAGAAGGGTCGTGGTGTGCAGAAATGGAAGTACATCATCAAACCCTTTACAAAATCCTGTCCAAATTTTCAGTGAGAGCTCCAAACCTTTCTTCTGCAACCCAACAGTCTGGCCTACCTTAAACTCTGCTTAATTCTAACACCTCGCCCTCCCAAGTCATAACATCATATTTATACTTGTCTCTTTAACACTTGTTTAGAGAACACTTACAAATCCACTGATGAAATTTAAAAACTCAAAAGACACACTTTCCCTTAAAATGGATTAAAACAGTGTCAGCTCCCTTGAAGTTAATGAATGAATACTATTCCTTAGAGCTGTTTTTATTCCTTCTGATATCCTAAATGATGCTGAATCAGAAAGGGTGAAGTAACTGAAATCCAGATATGTTAGTTTCTGCTCCATTAGGAAAAGGAAAAATCAATTTGGCAAAACATAAAAGAAGAAAATCAATAGGAAAAGAAATTTTATTTTCAGCTGAAAACTAAGAATACATTACAAACAATGGTGAGTGAAAATTATTCATTGATTTGTATAACACCTTTTACAAGCCCAAAAAGTGCTCCAAAGAATTATAGATTATTTAAACCTAAGCATCACTTACCACCAAAATGCATCTATCTCTGGAGCGGAATGCAGCTGCTACAAAATTGCAATAGCAAACGCAACACTACAGCTTTAGGGCACAAATGCTTTATCTGAAGATGCATCAAGGGAAGTTGAAAATGCAGAATGGAATTATCCAGGCTGGAATATGACCACACTGCATCTATATCGATTTCAGTTTAAACTTAAACTTGCGGAAGATAGGCCCATCAGCCCATTAAACAAACTTTGGCTCACAAGGTCCCTAAAATGCTCTGGGATAACGTGCCAGAGGATAGATCATTCTGTGTTTGGCTTATTCTTTCTGCTGTTTCCCTGGTCACTGTCAGGAAGCGATGGCACGGGGCTGATGGCCCTTAGCAGCAGAGCAGCCACCTCTGGCAGGAGGGCAGGTGGTGCAGTGCCCCAGGCAGTTTTTTGTGTCCTCTGGAATCACCACACGGCATCCGGAGGCACTCTAAATCCTCCACGTTAAGCACGCATTAAGTTGTTTCAGGATATGGGCCACATTTATAGCACTGTCATTAGCAGCAAGGGCTCGCACTGCATAAAATTACACAAAGTACCTTTTGTACCTCAAGATGTACTTAGCAAGCAAGCTCCTAGGGGCAGGGAATGTGCAGTCTTCTGTTTCTCTAAAGCACCTTATTCAATTACGGCAATATAAAAATGATTTATAACAATCTATTAAAAATACAACTCAAGTGACTTATCACTCCTGGGGTCCTGGGAATATACTGTAGGATTTGCCATTTAATTGTAAATCAAATCCAGTGGCCAGTACCTCGTGTTTCAGAGAAAGATGAAAACTATTGATACACCTTACCGATTGCAAATGCAGCATGTCTTGGATAACACAATCTTGGGTCATCGTCCAATATGTGACTGGGGGGAAGCAGAAATGTAGAATAAAGTGGCAGACGTTTCTGCTCCCTACAGTCTGTAACGCAATCAGTTCTTCCATTGATAAGGAAGCTTCCAGAGTCCAAGGGCTGCTGCAGGGCAGGTAGGCAGGCACACTTAAAACACTTGCCATCAATGCCATGGCAGTTTCTTTCTCCCTCAGCTTTCTCTGGAAAAGCTTCCTGGGAAGATGAAAGTCCAAAATAGCAGCAAGACAGAATAAACAGCTTGCCTAAAAGGCCACAAGCTAGGCTGGAAAGAGATTCACAAAGTATCTTACACACACAGTCCTAGGCAAACTGCATTGCACAGGATGACCCAGAGCCCTGGGGACAGCTGAAGCTATTCATGGGGTAGAAACACAGCACCTGTTTCATCCCACCTAGTTCGATTCAAGTCTACCTGTTCCTGTGCTAAAACCAAGGACATGTAATAAGAAAATCTCAGTTTAGAAACCTGACCCCTCTCTTCCCATTTTCAGAACAGCCAAAAGCTAGTACAGAAGCCTGCATCAGTATTAAAATCAAAACAGACATTGTGTGCATCAGAAGCATGCACCATACCTGATAAAATACTCTTCATTCTGACTATTAGCAGACAGGGATGGAAACTATTCGCACCCTGGAACTGCCTGTTTTTGATAAAATGTGTTGATAAAGCTGTATTCATAGGCATGTCCAGGCCAGGAACTGACCTATTTGGCCAATAAACTCCTCTGCTCTTACTGACAATGATATCTGGCAGCTCTTTTCATAAGCTGGTAAAGCTGTGCCTTGAAAACAATGTCAGAGCAGATGAGGGAGGTTAACCCCTGTGTGAGTGATCACACAGCACAAGGCTAGAAATCCACAACACACAGCTAATCAGAGATGCCCTTACCCGATAAAACTAGCCAAGAATATGGTACTTTAGAAAAATATCTTTAATTTTAACATAATATTGAATAGATAGATATATCTGCATATGAGAAATGGCAGAAGCCATAGGAACAGTAAATTCTTCTTTGCTTTCACACTTTCTACCAATCCTCAGCGTCATCTCTTCCAGTTCTCCTTCCCCCAGTTAATAAGCTTTGTTCCTGTGGTTAGAACTCTTAATATATTCCATTCTTGAGGAAGATTCAAACATAAAGGCCACTACTGGTATAGAATATGTTTCCTGCATCATAAAATCATTAATGCATTGATTCCTATGGATGTCCTTGCCCAATTTCCTAGGGATTACCACAACACCAGTGACGGGTGATGCTCTATCCCTACTTGGATCCTTAGCAGCTATTCTAGCACATAATATGGCTTACCCTGTACCTTTTTTCCTCAGTAAGGTCACTCTCTCTTCTAAATACCTGTCTTTTCAAAGAGCTTTGTCTCTCGAGAAAACATTCTTTGGTTATATTTGGCTAAAGCTGGCCAACGAGCACAAAAGTCACTGAGAGGACAGCTACACACCTCACCTCACCCATAGTGCAACATAGAAGCCTCATTTTCTAAGGAAATGAGGCTAAAAAACAAACAGTGAACCCAGAACCTTCTGGTCTCTCACTCCCTGTGAATCTAACATTCATCTTTGTTATAACCTTCTTCTGACAGGAATTGCCTTTATCTGTATTTTGTAATGCTTTGAGCATATTGCCAGCACTTTAATAGTAAAATATCATAAAGAACTGTATATCTGAATATTACTATGCAGAAAATATGTGCATGTTCACACAGACAGCAGATATATAAAAATACTGAATATGTAATTTAAGGCCGTATTTGTGTTTAAGTACGTAGGTCAAACACAGGGCAAAGTTTTTTCTATTGCACACAAAACCTACATGTACACTGGACTGAAAGAAAGCACATAAAAACTCCTTTCATTCTGGATGCTAAAAGGTGCAAGTTGTAACTAGCGTTTGGATGGGTGATTTCCCCAGGGAACCCCAGGTGCTCTGGGCACGCGCCAAGCAGTTATTGCTGAGCACTGGGGTTGAGGTTCACCTCACCTAACCTCAGCCATCTGTCTCCCTATGGAGACTCGGGCACCTCCAGAGGGTGATACCTGGGAGGATGGAATGAATCAACCTGCCTGAGTCTTACCACTGACTACAGGGGCGGCCCAGGCTTCTCACTCAGATAAACCATGTAATTTTTGAATAACTACGGTTAGGCGAGATGAATGCCAAACTTGGAGAATATTAGCCTGCAAAAACCAAGTGAGTGGGAAGATTCCACATCACAGCTGGATGAGAACAAGAAAGAGCAAACCATAAAACCTGAATTCTCAGGGTCTACACAGAAGTAAGAACTGGTTTATAATACCGAGAAACTTCTGCAACTGCATGAAGAGGTCTTTCATAAGAAACAAACAAATATTGCTAACGCAACTAATATTAGCATTTTGAATATACTTATTGCCAATGAAACTTTGAAGTATTCTCCGTATATGTACTGGAAAATGGTGATTATTGCCAGCAAATGGCAGAGGGGCAATTTCTACTTCGGTTCTGATTTGGTTAATTTCCCTTTAGTCACCACAAAAATCAGAATGAAGATCCAGAGTGAAAAAACTCAAATAAATCCATACAATCTGAGCTAGACTCTGCAGCAGCAGGCTCTAAGTGCTCTACCTTCCCCATATTTCAGGCAAAAAGGGTAACACACATGACCCACTGGGCAGTGGGTTTAAAATTGCTAGTTGTCCACTCATTCCTGCAGTTCAATTTGTTGGCTTTTTAGTAATTCTATTGGTTTCGAAGTTCTACTTCCCATTAGTGCCATCAACCATGAGATATTGTTAGAGGGGGTTTTTGTGCTTTTTTTCCTACCTTCACTGGCTGGAACACAGCTTATCCCCATGTCCATTAAATATACATTTGAACAGCATTTCAACCTGCACTTTGTCACCTCAGGTTCTCAAGGGGTGTACCTCCACTTGGCTCTGAGCTCAAGGGCGCCCTTGATATCAGTCTGAGAGTGCCAACAGGCATGCTAATGCCCATTTGAAATAGCTTTTCCTTTGCCTCAGATGTTTTCATGCTCTCAACAAATAAAAAGTCTCTGCTTCACTCCGTCTGCGGTGCTGTAGGACGACCTCACCTCATTCTGTCAGTGAGCTGCAGTTGCTTTCAGGCACCTTCTAGACTCTGCTTTCCTTCCTGGAGTGTGTAGTGTGTCCCCCCTACTTTAAGATCCAAGTTAGCAAAAGGCTCTGAGTGTATTGATCTAAGCTTACCTTCTTGAAGGTGCTCACCCCACTGCTGTTAATACTGTATTTCTTTTCAAAATGTCCACATTCCCTGGAAAATTAGAAACACCCTGTAATTATGAGCTGCCTCTGAACAGGAAAGAACACAACTTGCAAAGAGGGAACAAAAAGCTGAGTTTTCTGCAAATAAAACTTTGGCAGTAAAGATAATTTGTTCCTCTGCTGTCAGTTAAGAGGTGTCTATATGGGTCACTGAAGAGGTTCTTTACTGGGAATAAGTTAAATTCAGCATCTACCATCTTGTCCTGTGGGTGAAGCATGCTATCTCAAATACGCAATACAGCCCAAACTGGGTGTCATCTTTTTTAAACTTTCTTTTTTTGTGAATCACTTCCAAGTCTTGGGGGTAGGACATCATGACAGCCAGTTCCTCAACAAAGAACTGACATGAGAACAAAAGCTATTCCTGAAGAGCTCTCAAAATAAAAGTGAGACAGATGAGTGAGGAAAAGTTGCATGGGTGTTTCATCAAACAAGAACATGGTCAGGAAAGAAGTATCAGAAAATATAAATTCATTAAAGATGAGCTGCCTCACAAAATTGTCAGTTCTGCAGAAGTATGTTTTAGGGAAAAAACAAAAGGAGGCTCCAACACTGTGAATATATCAGGTTTGGACGCCTTCAGAGATAACAGTGTCAGTGTTTCATCTGAGAATTATTTTCCATTTTTAATATATTCGTCTATTTTTCATTCCTATACTGTATATATATTTGAATAGCAAAACCAGCGCAGTTCATTTAGAGTGAATCCTTCCTAGAACCTTCTTCTGTCAGGAGGAATTTCCAACTTAAGTTCTAAATTGAAACCAAGGCAAATTTCAAAATCTTGAAATCTTTTGGAAAATGGAATTTTCATTCATTGACCAACACTATTTTCAAAAGTCAAGCTTTGGGAGAAGATGCTAGTGTCCTTCTGAAAAATGGTTCCTGCTTGGATTCCCTTTGCAATGGCATCTGGTGAGTGCTGCCTTGCCATAAATCTAGATCAAAAGATGCTAAGCAGTTGTCCTGCAAAACTACAAATAATTAAGTACCTGGCCATATTCTGGACCCTGGGCAATATTTTTCCATATAATTATTTCTGCTGTTGTCATTAGCTCCGGCAGTCTCACTATTTATTACCATAGGTATTTCGAGACTCATAAAAATGTGATCTTACTCAAGGCTTAAGCAACACATGAAATAAATCAGCAGCACTGAACATTGGCTGACACTGGATGAAACCTGGCTGGGAACAGCTGGATTGCTCTCTTGACTAAATATTTACAAAAGTCATGATTATATCACTGAGTGACACCGTGTGAATATAACAATTTATCAATCATCATGTTTAACTGAAATCCCTGCAGGAGGGGATGGCATTCTCACTTAACAATAAGTATCTACTGTATGCTAATTAAGTAACTTATTTTGCGGCTAAGCTTATTTCAGGGATATTTGGCCATTTTAACCACCCATTTCTTAAGCACTGCTTACTTCACAGGCAGAGAAAACACAGAGATCAGCAGGGCTGTCACTTGCCTCAGTACCCATCCAGTAACACCACTGGAATTACTTGGGGCACACGCCGGAGCACGATTGAGCACAGACCAATGCACAGAATTTATTTATTTATCCATGCTCCTGCTGTGGTTCCCCTGCCTGCTGCAAGGTGCCCATGGGCAGCGAGTACCACAGCAGCCCCCCTGCCATCCCCCTGGCTGCCACAGGACCTGCTCCCACCAGCACCAGCCACTTTGGTCTCCTGCCTTTGCACATCCTTTCCCAAGTAGCTGGCACTGTTCACAGTGCTGACGGGCAGCTGTGTGTCCAGGCTGAAATGCCCGTGTCCCTAGGAAAGGCTTCCAATTTTCTCACCCCATATTTACCAGGTTAAATACAACTGAGGGTTTGTCTACCCTAAAACTGCCTGAAGTTTCACCTCGTAATGCAGGGTTCTCCAACACCAAATACAGCCTCCCTGACAGCACCCACACAAGTCTGAACAGAGTGTGCAGGACAAGTCGCCTCCCTCCCTGCCAGCAGGGACCCGGTGGCACTGTTTTCACAGAGCTTGTTAGCACTGACTAGGTAACCTCCTGAAAAGGCCACTGAATGCAAGGCTGCCTGCTGCAAGGAGAGGAGGGCTGGGACATGAAGAGCTCTGCCAAAAGTGTGGCATTGCCAGGGAACATAAGGATCAGGTTCATGCAGATGGGAGAAGCAAGTGGACCTGCTCAGAGAGGAGAAGGTTCCCGTGAAGATAAAGCCAGCAGGTCACACTGATATGAAACATGTATTTGGGCACTAGAAACCACTACCACATGGCAGGAGCTTTTCATGAAATCTTCCACCTTCTGCATCATACCAGATTAACTCTCTTGTGCCAGCAACGGCATGAGCAGTCCAGCTACCTTCCTGTCTCCTTTAGATTACAGATTTTATTGCAATGCAAGAGAAAACAGAAATCTCCTATTTGCCAGTCCCACTGCACAGACTCTTTAAAAAGTTTTTCTTGAAAATGACACACTGGTACATGAATAGCTCAGCCTGTTTGTGTGGATCTCAGGCTAACATTCAAAAGGAACAGGTGGCATCCATGGTTCACCTCTGGAAACTGCTTTAAAACCTTGTCTTTCTTTCCAGGAATCACTGTTCAAAAAGAAGAAAAAAGTTTGAGGTGATGAAGTCTGCTCCCTTGAGAGCCTGAGAAGAAAGTTTCCCTCATATGGATCTTAGAAATAGATTTTTATTCCCATTTTCTACATGTTGAGAGTCTGCATAATAATCGTATTTTAGTCTTTGGAGCCCATCTGCCACTAAAGGGGAAATTTCACCTTCTTCTTTCTACCTACAGAGAGGTTTATAAATCAGTAAGCACACAGACATGGGAGCACAGGACTTCGTTGCCCTTCCAGGAGCCCTTAATGGCTCAGACAATCACAGCAAGTGCTCTTTTCAGAAACACAGGGAGGGAGGAGAGAAGTTACGATAAATTTAGTTTTCTTTTGAAGTTAATAACCTCCTACAAAGGCTTTTGGTAAAACACAGACACCTTAACATTTTTTTCCTTTTCAAACAATTTTTTCCTCTATTTTTCCCTCAGATGGTAAAATCTGAGGAAATCTGTCTCTTCAGAAGTAACTGCTTTGTGTGAATGACATCAGCAGACCACGAGGTTACCACTGGTAAGTTGGCACCCTGAGGGGAATGAAATGAAATCTCTTATCAGCCTACTTGCTCCTCTTCTTTTCTACATTTGGTGCCTTTTGTAATATGCAAAGCAAAGGAAATGTTTTGCTCCCCTTGATTTTTTTCACCTTTTCTTTTTCCCTCAGGAGAAGGAACAATACATTTGACTGGGTTCTCCAAGGTCTCAGCTGCAGCTTCAGGTTTGTTTGGTACCTCAGTCAGAGGTGAATGATTTATACTCCCTCCTCTTTCTGCCTCACATCAGACCTTGTCTCACCTACCACTGAGTTTTCCTGAGACTTGTTTCAGGCAGTTTGAAAACCCAAGATCTTCCCAGGGAAAGAAGACCTCCACAAATGTGGATAATGTTAAGTTTTACAAACTCCTCCCCCACAGCAACGGCTGTGCTCTCTTGACTTCAAAACCATGACAGACAAAACCTATTATCAATTTCCCGGTGTGGCTATCCTCTTGTATCTCTCCTTCTTCTGGCTTCTTTCAGATCAGAAGGTTTCAGAGGCAGAAAGTGTTGGTCTGGAAGTGAGATGATGAGGAGGAGGAAATGGGTGGATGTATGGGAAAGTGGCTACAGCATGAGAAGATTCCCTTCCCTGTACATAGGATTTCCAACAGGTGGAGCCAGTATGGCAACTACCCACAGAAATAGGGAACAAACCTGAAAGGTGAAAGACCCAAGGGAAGATTCCAAGAGGGAGTGACTAGGGTTTGTTGCAGGAGAACAGCAGAAGTAACGAACCTGTCACAATGCACAACCATTAGCTCCAGGAGAGGAGATGGGAGGTGAGGACTTTCTGCATGTTTTTAATAAGCCTCATGGATCCAGTAAACACACATTATGCAAAGAACAGTTTAATCTTTCTTAAACTAAGCTTAGAAACAAAGATGTTAAATCACTGCAGGATCCCAAGTCTGGAGTACAGCAGGGGAGCCTGGATGTCATCAGGAGGATTGCTCATATGCTGTCACATGCAGCTTCCCAGCAGGTGAGGGAATATGTGGAAGCAGGGAGAGAATGCTAGCCCAAGCTGGGGTGGAGGAGAACTTCCAAAAATCTGCAAGGGAAGATTAAAGGTTAAGGAACCAAACTATACACACAGATCTCTACTGTTTTTACAAACAGTATGCTTTAATAAACTGTGTTTAAAAAATAATTTTTTTTTTAAAGTGTCTTTTCTTTTTAAAATAAAATTGAAAGAGCAATGCTATTTTCTTTTTGGAGAAGCTGTATCTGAGTCACTACACCCACCTGACATGACTCCACACTTGCAGAGCAAAGATGCATGTACCCCCATGCATACTCTGAGAATACCCAGAGGTTCCTCCTAGGGAGAAGCACAGAAATCCAGGCCTGGTTTAGGAGCCATCAGTCAGTGAAGGACAAGAAAAGGTGTCAGCCACCTTGTAAGTGAGACAAGGGGAGGAAAGTGGGCTGAGAGGCGAATAGGTAACTTCAGCACATGACAGAGACATAATAGAAAGGCACGAGGGATGAGATAGTGAAGATACTGTTTTTTGAAGGATGACACAATTTAAAACAGAATAAGTTTGGTCAAATGTTTATCATAGTCTCTCCAGGAACCTCCACTGTTCCTGTTTATTAATTTTAATGATATGGTATCTGCAGTTCCTAGTCAGAACCAAGGCTCCCCTGACACATGCATCACAAGAGGATAGGGCCCTGCCACGCATAGCGCACAGAGAAGGAAGATAAATAGTGCACCAAGAATAGACCAGCAGGATAAAACTATCCACATGACTTTTGAAGCCTTAGAGAGTCCCAATTTTCTATTGCAGGAAATTATTCTGTGCCAAAAAACTTGTCTTCATGCCAAACAAAGCTAAATACCACATCTGAAATTTCCCAAGCAGGAAAAAAACCAACAACCACTATAGTGTTGGTTACAAATATAACATCAAACCAAGTACATCTCAACTGGCTTTCTGAAGAGTATAGGTTTCAATTAATCTGTGCATCCTAGCTTGCCTGAGCAGTTCTATGTACACATATACACACATCTGCAGTTTTTAAAAACGTAAGTAGGCAGCTGCACCTGTCTCTTCATTTTGTCACAGCTGTGTCCTCTTTATGTTTCCCCAAGAAATCATGTTTTGATACACAAAAAAAATATTCCTCTCCCAGCAGCCTGCCTTGAGGTTGTAAAGAAAGCTATGGACACAAAAGGAATGAAGCCAGCAGTGTTCCAGAGACATTTGGGAGAGGGATGCTGGACATACTTCTAAAACTTGGAGTGTGCAGTGTTCACAAGCACATGCTGCCAGCCTGCCCCTGGCAAATTTTACCATTTCTAATGGCAACATGAAGGAGGACATAAAGGTGTGGGACTGATCTCCCCTACTTGTAACTCCCTGAAAGTCCAGGTACTAGTCATCCAGGCTCGCTTTGTATTCAGTAGAGAGTGAACGGTCCCTTCAGAGAGGGATTCATCCCTTCCCAGATGGATACCGGAGGCAGACGAGATGAATCACCCTCTGAAGGGGCTCACTCTCTGCAGAGTCCTCCCATCCGTGCAGAGGGGCCTCAGACCACCGCCATCGATTTGATGCCTGTTACAAGCTAGATGAGAAGAATCCCTGCTGAAACAACGCTTTCAAAGCAGTGTCAGTGTCATCCAAGGATGACCCAACTCAGTCCTCTACTTCACCATGTGCTGTGTCTTTCTGCCTTGTTAGTTTATGTCATCTGGCAAAGAATGGGTCAATTAACATCATTGGGAAGTGCAGTGCCTCTGGTGAAAAGCTATGCCTATGGCAAAACTGCCCTCCATTTTTAATTATTGAGATTTTTATTCTGATTACTGTATCACAAAGAAGTCATATTCTGCCCCAAAACACTTCTCCACTGTTTAAACCTACAGACACCTTCCTTGTTTTAACTCCAAAGTTGTTCCCAATCTGCTGAGCTTTGAGTGTAGTTTCACCATTTATTACTATATATCAAGTACAAGAAAATCTTCCTGGTAAGAGGTAAAACCATTCCCATTTTTCTCCTGTCCTTCACCACAAGTCTGTCACACATTAGGAAATGCTGGCAAGGGAATCTGGATTACTGTATTTCTTCACAGAGGTATGCGCTTTTAGAAACACATTAAATAATTCAACTTAATTTTACAAGTGTTGGTCATATTCTTTGATACTTTCCACTCCAGGGACCATCAGGTTTCCCCAAGTCCAGTGAAGTAAATTTTTTTAATCTTTGTGAATGCCAAAGGATTAAAGGATGAATTCAGAGATTTAGGGGCAGGTAACTGTTGTGGGTACAGCATCAGAAAGCCTGTCTTCTCCAGTGAGCCCTGACAGTGAGCTGCTCTGTGGCCTTGAACGAATCACTTCACATCTCTTGTACTTCAGCTTTAATGTCAATATTTTTGTCTGCTCAAGTGTGTGGTTTCTGGGGCAACTCCTGCGGGTTTGTAGAGTGCCTGCCAGTATAGTATCCCAGCATCAAACAGAATGACACTGTACTACAAAAATAAGGACAGAAATTCAGGAAGTACAGGGATTTGATAGGAAATATCTGCAATGGTTTTTTTAAAACCTCTGATGCTATTGGTGTCTCCAAATCTCCAGGCTCTGAAGGTGTAGCAATTTTTTAAAGGACTAAGTGCCTGTCGTAGATCATAACAGGAAAAAATGTAGTCACCTATGATTTTATGACTGGCCTCTATTCCACTTGGCTTGGTTATGTTTAATACCCGTGGAGCAGGTAATTTTAATAAATAAAAAGAGAGAAAGGGAGAAAGTGTCAGCATGAGACTGGGTATGAAGTTATTGAGAACAGGAGTGTAAATGTGTCAAGGAAATCCCCAGTGACCCAAAAGGGAATGCAAGTAGCTTTGCAAGCAGCAGAAGCAAGCTGGAAAAATTGTACAGGGGTCTTAGCTTTGCAGAAAGATTTTCATTTTTCAAACTGTAAATCAAACCAAATTACATCAAACCTACATTTCTATAGCACTTTTCATACTGGGCTCCCAAGGCACTTCACATGGAAGGCAAAGCCACTGAGGTGTTTATGAAGGCAGCAGGTCAGAAGAGCCCTAAGCCAAGGTGTAGGGGCTGGGAGGCAGCAGCACCAGGAGATGGCACTGGCTGAGAGGTCCATGCACCACAGGGCCAGGCTTAGCACTCGCACGGGAAGAGGAAAGCCAGGAAACATCACAGTGCACAGACCCCTACATGAGGAGCAAGGTACTGGTAAGTCATGTGAGAGATCTCAGGGCCTTGTGAAAGGCAAAGACAACACAAGAACTGCCTAACTGCTCCACAAGGACCAACACACAGAGAGGAACAGCAATTTGTGGCTTCTCTGTTCTTTATGCAGAGTCCAGCATTGGTGCAAGAAAAGGATGCCCTAAAATTCCACCAGTGTAGGCAGCACAGTGAATGCAGCCAGAGCTCCTGAGCAGCAGCCAGGTTTTGGGGCACACAGTCTCCGCAGGCTGCCCACCCCTACAGCTCACTTAGGAGCAGGGGCAAACGGCCCAGCCTTTCCCTGGCATTGCTGCAACAAGGACAGCAGGCTGGCCTGTCCCCTCAGCCACCCTCAGACATCTGGCTACCCTCTGGACCAGGCTGGATGGAAATACGGGCAGCAAAGCCTTCAGTTGCCACAAAACAGCTTTCTTTGCACCACGGTTAGGAACAAAAAAAGCTCTTGGGTGCAAAAGCTGCAAAAACACTGAAATCCTTTCACCAGTAACTCTAGGCAGGCTCACCTTTCTAAGGTAAATTTCATCTCTGCTAATCCTATCAGTTAATATTGAAATCAAATACAATATGGTATTTGATATGACAGTCTCCTTCTTATGAAGTCAGCTGCAGCATTTTTTATTTGCATATGATTTAATTACATTTTCATTCCAGGTCTTCCATTCTGTGTATGGTGGGTAAAAGCACATGAATTCTGTATGACTATGATGGTAGGAGAGATTATAAAACTCGGAATAATGCTGCAATGTTAGGAAATATGGAAGAGAAGTATTGCTGGTTTAGGAATGAGGATTCAGGAGGATGGGTAAAGTGAATAAGCAATACAGTCTCATGTCAGACAGATACAGAGCAACATTTCAGCTGCCCATATAATTTTTAATATAGCCACAGCCCTTTTTTGTAAGATACACTACCTTGTTTACAGGTTTGAGCTAAACCGATACTTGAGGAGAAAAAGTTCTAAAAGAGCAGAACAGGTCACCTCAATTCCAGGCAAAATGCAACCATGGCGTTGCTGGGCTTACTCTGTATTTCCAAGGGGTCAGTGGTAGGTATGCAGGTACCTCTGCCCTGGGTTCTCCGACATCTGTTTGCTCTGTAATGCTTCTGTTCCCAGATGAATGAGAAGTGTTGGAAATCATAAAAATTTTCTGCATAGTCAGAATGGAAAATACAATGTTCACAATAAAAGGAAACAGCCAAGCAAACTGTTGGATGCTGTGCATCAGTGACCATTATTTATGGTCACTGGTAGAGAAAACCAGTAAGACCTCTCAGAGCCAAACATTTGCTCATTAGCTGAAGGCACACGCACAACATTCAAGTGCAAATATCCTCAGTCACCTGTAAATAGCATCACATAATGCAGAATTACTTCACTCTTTGTCACACCAATTGTAGCCATCAAGTGTGAGCTTGATGGAACAGCTGCGAGAGTGATAAGGAGAAAACCCCAGTTGTTTTGCACATAGGAGGAAGGATTTATGCAGACTGAGGATACAAAACAGATTCCCAGTGATTCATGTTCTCAAATCCTGACATGAAGAGTTAGTGGTAAACTACATTATTTCTATTAAAAGAAAAAAAATCTGAGCTTTTTTTATGACACACATTACTTTACTCATTTGTCTACCACATCAGAAATCGTTAATGGAAGGAAAATGCCATGGTCTTATATATTCAGTTGATACAGTAGAATGGGTAATGGGGAATATTTCTGGTCTTTCAAGTGCTGAAGATTTCTTTTCTTGTTCCCGGATTTTGTTCTAGCCGAGTTCATGGTTTCACAGCATTTTCTGCTTTAGTTTGCTCATCAGTAGGCTGGGTATAATGATAGTGCTGCTTCTTAAATTTCTTAAACTTCTTCAGAGTTCACGTTTTCACAGTGAGCTGAGACAAACAGAAGGTTTCTTATGAATGCAAAATACTGATGTTTTTTCTCTCAGCTTGCACAAAATTTAGAACTCTATACAGTAGTTTACATGTTCCTTGAACACAGCATAAACTTCCTTCATTCGTGTAGCAAGAGGATATTCAGAAAGAGATTTGGTGACAAAACCAATTCAAACAAGGCTGCCTGCCCATGCAGAACAGTGATAAAAACCAATTTTGGTTATTCTAGCATTAAAATGTTTCAGTCATAACAGTCCTTGACTTACTGGTCATTGGATAGCACCTGTTAGATGGTACAGCACAATTAAGTTTTCTGTCTTTCTGCTAGGCTACAATCACAAGGAATATTTGCCTCTAATACCCTAGTTAACAAGTAGGTAAACTCATAATATGAACACCCAAGTCTTTGTACTTGAAAACAACTTTTATTCAGATCAGAGTGTAAAATTATTTGAGGTCAGTGCTCCACTGTGCAAAGCCTCCAGGGTTAATATTTCACTAGTTCTAGGTGCATTTCCTCTAATGTTGAAACCGTGAATACATGGAAACAGAAAAGCAGACAATGATTTTCTCTGGATTAGCCATTTCTGTAATGCATGTGAAGGTCTTACAAAGTTCAGAACCAAATTTGGAAAACTGGAAAAATTTGGAAAAATTTGCTGCCTCCACTGAGGAGAAGGAAAGAAGTGATTAAGAAGAATTCCAATTACTGATGTAGATAAAATATGTGAATAGCAGATTTGCAAGTAGTTTTCTTCTTTGGAAGAAAACTCAGAGTCTTGTATTTTTTCAACATCAGATTCATTTTTCTTGTCATTTTGAACACTTCACATTCCTTTTCTGGAGTTATAATTTTAGCCTTCTATAGAGACAACATCAAGAAACTCCTTTTTTCATGCACACAGGCATTTCAACTGAGATATATTTACCAAGCAGATATGTGCTAAACATAGGCAAGGCAGCACAACTCTCTAATGCAAACACATACACATACACACAGAGAATTGTTTCAATACAAAAGGTAGAAGAAATACTGATTTTACACAGTAAGTTGATAGGCTGAACATTTTATGTTCATTAGCACTGCTGAGCTAGTTTCGGACCATAACAGGAGGTAGGATGATAGTAAAAGGAGAAGTAACTACTTTAAGTATTAGGAGAAGTGACTTTTCAAAAGAACAAGAGGGTCATAGAAGTCCACCATAGTCCTTACATGCAGATTTGCATGGCTGAAGCCCATGCTCCAGGAGGCTTTACAGCTCTTGCTATGCAAACCAGTCAGAGAAAGACTACAAATGTTTCAGATAAAGGCAGATAAATTCTCACATGTGTGGACAACAAGATCAGCAAGCTACATACTTGTGCTTCATGAATAAACCACTGTAAATAATAAAGTGACCTCCACTGTGTAATTATCTCAACCACTTTTTCATGCAATGGTTTTGCCAGATGAAAGCAAATCTGAGGAACTGGATTTTCCCATAGATACTCAGTCTTACAAGAGGGAATGATTAGTCCCATCTTTCCCCTTCTCTGCTTCTCACACCCCAGGACAGCTCTGGTTTTTACTCTACTGTTGGCAGAGGGATATGAGCAGTTCTTGTAATTCAATCGTCAAGCTTTAAGACTGCTTCCCAAGGCTAAATGGAAGCCAAATCTCAAAGCTGCATGCATCCTATGGCCTACTGGGATCTAAATACAACTAATTTCTGCTGGCTGAACTGTAATAATGAAGATTTTGAGTGCTCAGTGATAAAATTGGGGAGGCCGTATTTAAGGCAATGGAAGTTATACCATGTGCAAAATTCTATTCCCCAGACCGAGATGAAAATGCTGTTGTTGAATGTTGCACGGATAAGACAGAAGAAGAGTATAATTTATGCATTATAATTGAAATCAAGGAAGCATTTCCTGCTAATGCTGTCATGCCTGCTTTGCAAGGCTAACCCTAATGACCAACAATTGTACTTTTTAATACAATTTCCGAAGCAAGTGGTGGCTAGGGAATAGTCCCATTGGAACACACACCACACATGCCTCCCCTACATTTCTTCACGTACAATTCACAGATGATTGCTTTGCAAGACTGTGAATGCACGACTTACTCACTCTGGAAGAGGGAAGAGTCCCATAAAAGCATTTACTAATAGACTCTCTGGCAGGAAAATCCACCTCTGTGCAGTTCCAAGCCACTCTAAACTTTTTTTAATCACTTAATGAACAGCGATTCCCTTTCACTGTTGAGAATGGGCAGGCAAGTTCAGAAAAAAAATAAGGACCAATCCAAACTACTGCCCACAAATGTGGCTGGATTGTTTTTCAGGACAAAGTAAAAAGCCTGTGTCCTTCTAGTTTAAAGAAGAAGCAGAGAAAAATGAACTATTTATTTGTATTTCTGACATAACAAAAAGCCATATTAAGAAATGCCCTAAGAAATCCATGATGTCAAGATTTTCAGATCAAGGTTTACAGGTGCTTTAGCTCAAGGTTCAAGATATTCAGGTGGCATATTTTCCTTGGTGATAATCCCATGAAGCACCAAACCCATCACTATTTGCTGAAAGGATAAAAGTTGTCGCTTCTTACAAGTCTAAGGCAGAGTAGCTTTAATGGAGCAAAAAATCATGGAGAACAGACATCCTACTCACCATCCTAACAGTTTCAGGATAGTACCAGCAAGACATTTTACCTGCTGCCTGACGTTGGCTGCATTCGCCTGTGCTCAGACAAGCTCTCCTCTCCAGTATGGGTCACTCTAAGGAGGTACATTCAGGCACAAGGACCATCACTGGTAAGAGCCACATCCTCACATTTCTTTCCTTCTTATCATTTCAGCTTAGCCCTTCCTTGTTTCTCCAGCACAACTACTTAGAGCAAGAGTATTAGCAAATGATGTAGCAAATCAGTGATAAAAGCCACTGGTCATTAAAATGAGAAGGCATCCTGGGTTTAGGAACTAATAAGATGGTATTAACACTATAATTACTGCCACATTAGGCCACATTAGTGCCACATCCCTATCTGTGCCAGCAAACTCTTGGAAAACCAAATCTTTTTTGTTAATTATTTTTCACAATGCTTTTGTCTCCCATGATTCTCCTGACTGCAAGCCTGACTAGTCAAGCTCCCCCCTTGCTCTCAGATCTTACACAGAGGACTGTGTTGGCTCCCAGCAAAGAGAATGCTCTAAACAC
>VZRN01005839.1:604456-633120 GCA_013397935.1 Dasyornis broadbenti | reverse complement strand
TTTTTTTTTTTTTTAATAAGGCCCTAATGTGTTGTTTTAAGGAAGTGACTGCAAGGAAGAAATGTGAAATTTTCCTGCCTACTACCATCTTTCTAGAAGAGTCAAAATGATGAAGAGTGACTTTGGCTTGGACAGCCATCTCAGATTTCTTCTGTCCCTATGCATAACATTCCACAAATCCTCTTGCTTATCAAATCATCCAATGGGTGAGAAGGCCATAGTGTTAGACTGTAACTGGTAGACCATCTAGCATGGTCATCTGCAAGATTAGCCTGTCACTCCATTTTCAATTGGAGCCCCTTATTTTGTGGCAACCCCTTGCCTCATGCCAAATGTTCTTGAAGACCCCTTCTCTCACTCTCCAGCAGCTGCCTGCAAGGCCCAGCATGAGGGGACAGACTACAAGTTATGTGCCACATCTCAAAGGAGTGATATAGTGAACATGAAAAAAATGTGCCACCCAGTAGATCAGGTTGCTCAAAGCCCCATCCAGCCTGGCCTTGAAAACTGTAAAGGAAGGAGCATCCACAACTTTCCTGAGTAACCTGTTCCAGTGCCTCACCAACTCCACAGTACAGAATTTCTTCCTAACATCTAATCTAAACCTACCCTCTTTCAGTTTAAAGCCATTCCCGCTTGTCATATCACTACATGCCTTTGTATAGAGAATCTCCACAGCTTTCTTGTAGCCCCCTTAAGATACTGAAAGATGAACTTCTGCTCTGGCCCAGAGTGAGTGTAAATAAAGAGCCCTAGAGGACCAGTCCATCTGGGACTAACCCATGAGAAAGCAAGAATGAGGAAAGGTGGTGAGGAAAGGTGGTGAGGAAAGGCAGTCAGGAAAGGTCCTTCAGTCCTCTGTAATGCCAGGACTAAGAGGAATGAGCAGGAGGGCAAAGCCTGCACAAAAGCATGTGAGAGCAGCCAAAGGATGCCATCAAAAAGCTGTGGATGGATGCATGGATATCCAGAACACCCTGTATTTTCTAAAACTTGATGAATGGAGCTAAAGGAAATCAAGTGCCTGATGATTTTAAAGAAATGAGGCCTGAGAAATGGGTGGAACAGTATAGAACTTGCTTTTCAAAACACTAATTGACAACTGGTGGAGTAGTGCTGCACCTGCTTTGTGAAGATTGCAATATCTGTAACTGCATTGGGTAGTTCTCTAATGAAAGCCTGTATTCTGTAGGAACTGATGTTGCTACCAGAAAATGTTGGTATGGCAATCCATCATGTCCCAGAATAGTCCAAGATTTGGGTTTCTGGAAGCAAATCAAGGTCATGGGTTAAGACTGGCTCTTATATTGACATCACACCTAGCTTTAAAAGTTCCTAATAGTTCTTATTTATTGCTGAAATAAGGAGAGATCATACAAATTCATGACGGTCAATGTGTGGCACAATGGGGTATACACACCCTTTCAGTGCAAACAGTGACATCTCCAAATAGTAATGAACCAGTAAATTATTTCATCTAGAAATCTCATCTTTAAAAAATGATCTCACAGAGGGATCCTGCCAGACACTCACACGTCACCATCACTAATGTGATGTACCTTATTCAGCAATTTGTCCAGAGACTCTGAAGAACCTTACGAGTTTTAAAAAAGGAAACAGATTTTAAGCCTTGTTATGTAGCAACTATAGTTATCTTGCTCTACTCCTTAGATCCTACTATTTTAGAGAGAAAAAATTAGACACACTTTTGGGGGAGGGACGGCAAATTAACACTTTGCAAGTCTTCTTGCTGAAATGTATTTAAATCACAAATGCTGACATTTTACTGAAATTACACTTTTCCAGTAGAGGGAATATAGAAGAAAAGAGGGCTGACCCTTCCTGTCTTGGATGATAAATATTAAATCTACTTGAACTCTAATAATTTACATAAGTTGAAGCAACAAACAGAAAAGGGCTGGTTGAACCTAAAAGAACTGGAACATTTCTCAGTGCTCTGGAAGCCTTTTCTCATTTCAGTGTCCTTGGCTATATTTCCTAGCTTTCTGAAGATGAAATACTAAAGCTATTCAGCATCTTGCTACAGTTGCAGAAGAACATGGTAAAGAGGCAAGTGAAATTACAGGAGCAGAGACTGCCTTTTGTTATTACACATAAGTTCTACTGGCATGCACTTCAATTTCAAAGAGCAGCATTTGTAGCTAAAAGGAAAACTCACTCCAACACTTAAAACCAATCAGAAATAAACAGAAAAAAACATCTGTGGGAAAATACACAATCTTTATGAGAGGTGGAATGGCCACCCTTAAATACAAACAGGGAAGACTGAGAGCTGACCCCTCAAATAAATGGCCACAAACCTTTCATCTGTTGGGAGCAGTAATGACTGCCTGAATATGAATTAACTCTATTGCATGTAACTGATTTTCACATTTACCACTGCCTGAGAATGAAAAGAGAACTTGTCCTTAGGGTGTTTATCTATGAAGAAACTCCTCTGTGAAGAACCACACAGCAAGATTATAAGCTTTAAGGCAAGAGACCCAGTGAGATGTGGAGCAGTTGTCATTCCCACAGCAGTAATTTACCATGGGACATGTAAGAGGGTCAGTGTGTCCCTCAGGATTGGTCGCTGAATTAGGACACATAACATCCTGACTTCTCCTCCTGAATGGTTCCCAGGAAACTGGAGCATGGGAATATGTAAGTTTGCTGGGGAGGCAACCAGTATGGGAGTATCAGCTTGGTGTCCTCAGCTGTGGACTGGAGGGACTGGAATAGCAGTGGATGGCTGGTAGGGTGAAGGAGTAAGTGGTTACTCCGTCACTATCCATACTCTTCATTATCATTCTACATTCACAGCTCCTGCCTTCTATGAACACCAGTCTTATTTATGACACATCATACAGCCCCTGCAGTAAGTGAGAAGCTCTGGCCCTCAGTGCTTCAAGAAAAACTGCCTTGTACTGCATTAGCATGCAAAATGAATGAGGCAGGAGACCAGCTCCAGCAGCTCCCCAAAATAATATGCGACAATCTAATTAAACTTTATTGTAACTATACAAGCGAGGAAACAGAATTAAGGCTGGGTAGGCAAGCTCAATTTTGTCATTTCCTTAGCCTTTGAGTGTTTGCAATTTGATAGTCTTGTCATGTAGGGTTTCTAATAGAATTTTGTGCATTTTTAGAAAATAAATTAAATTATGAACTTCTATATGGTTCAGCTTCTGCTAGGCCAGCAAACTAGACCAAGGCAAAAACTTGTGCAACCAACTGGGCAAACTCACTGCTTCCTTCCACGCTGGCTTTTCTACTGTCACTGTCTAGCAGAGGAGCTCACTTTTCTTCATCAATGCCTTATTGGTCAAAGAGAGAGAGAGATTTCCTTAGCTAGAAATGAGAGCACGGTACCAGCACAGCTTGGTACCTAGGGAACAGTCTGCATTCACAAAAAATACACCCTGTGACTACCAACCAGTAACACTCAAGGGCAAAAGAAGAGGCAAAAGACACTGCAGAACCAAACACCAATCCATCCCCACATGTATAAGAACTGTTAAAATTACACAGTTGGAAGTCTTGTTTTTTAAAAGATCTTTGTTCTTGTACCTATCTCAGTTTACACTTTCCAATTAAAAAATTGCTTCTGGGCTTGATATCAAATGCTTAAAATTGCAGCCAAAAACATAAGCAACTCAAAATAACCCCCTTAGAATGGAAATTCTTGTACAACCTTCATACTGCTATGCCTGGAATACACTGCCAATAAGATGCCTAAAAAGAGGGAGAGAAACTCAGGGTGGGAGTGAAGGGAAGACGAATTAGACTGAAAAGGAATGAAAGGGAATCCCACGAGGAGCCAGCAGAAAAGCTCCAGACATTCTGGCAGTTCTAAGAGTTTGTTCCAGGTGGCAAAATAGACACTCACTCAAGGGGGACTTTTGATGCAAAAGGACTGGGGACTTCAGGGCACAGGCCTTAGGAGACCTGCAGTAACTCTGAATCTCTACTGTATTGTCTGCCACAGCATATGATTAGCTTCCTGTGCTGTAGCGCATTGTAAGGCATTTTATAAAGCAATGAATTACACAGCTGAAGTGGAGTAACCACATGCAAGCAAATACGACAACCATTATGCTCTCAGCAACATCCCACACACAGCCACGAACATTTGCATTAGTGCCAATTAATCTGAGGTGGTACAAACTCAGCCAGGCATAGGATTTGTTCTTTGGTGTGAAGGAGGAAGGGAGGGGAGAAAAATATCCTTTTGTCTTCAGAGAGGAAACATCTGTAGGAGTTTTCAAGAGCTCTGGTGACTTTGTAGAGCGTGGAGCGGGGGAGCGTGCTATTGAGTGCTTTGATCTCACCAGCAGGTGACACTGCAGCAAGTGGGAGCAGCTATAAAAAGTTTGAAGCATTCTAGGGACAACTCACACAACCGGCGCACAAATGTGTTTAACGTGTGTGACTCACAGTTGCCGAGAAGTGGGAACATGCAGCACAGGCTGGCCTTTTGGTTTCAGCTTCTCCTTGTGTATTAATGTCTTCCTTTTCCCCTTGCTGCCCCCCGCCACTGCTTTCAAACACCAGGGTGAAGCAGAGTCAGGAAGGGCGATGAATCTTTTAACCCTGCTGCATGTGGAAATGCATATGACTAAAGCACAGCCAGGGAAAACTGTTCCAACAGCCCTACCTCTCGCTGAAGTCAGCGGGAAAGCCATATCCTTTAACATCAGTGCTAGCAGAGGAGCCTACCAAACACTAAAAGGAGTGTTGTGCTTTTCCAGGTCCACATTTTAACCAGCCACTCTGCACAAGAAAATGATGATGGCATTTGTGAAACACAGGTTTTCCTGTGATGCATTAACGCAGGAGAAAGCAGATGAAATACTTGAGAATTAATAACAGATTTTACCTCTTGTACCTCTCTGTTCTGGCTGGAACTCCCAGGAGGAGCTCCCAGGAGGGACCCATAACCCTGGTTTCCGGGACCTGTGCTATTAGGGCATCAGGAAGATCAGCCTACTTTTACATGATGCTCCAGTTCCATAAAGAGAAATCTTCCTGCTGCTGGACATCCTATGCACAAAAATTCACAAGTGCTAAATTACTAAGCAAGGCTTGTGCTGTAGGTTCTGGTGAGGCCATGGTTACTTGTATCCCACTAAAGGAAGAGTGAAGGTTGTTTTACTTTGTCACTCAGCGGTTCCTCAGGTGCAAAGGGGATATAGGCAGAGCTGCCAAGTTTTTTTCAGCTCCCTGTGTAATATATTAATTTTCTAAATGTATTAGTGAACTGATTTACCACTTTCTAGACTATTTGCATGAAGCCGTCAGTAGTATTTCCCAGTGAAGATATCCTGCTCCAAAGAGCAGTAAGAAATTGTTCCCAAATCCTTGCTGCTGCGCATAGGGGAAGCCAAGAGTCCTTCTGAGAGAGTCTTCAGAGAGTCTGCACACTATTTGCAAGATACGATGGGAGGCTGCAGGGCACTGGCAGGCATAGGCGGGTACCCACGTAAGGTTTATTGCCAGAAGCATTTGTAACAGCTTGCACTGTCAGTCCTGCCAATGCATGGCTGCTCTGCTCCAGGTGTGTTTGGTACAGAGAGAGTGGATACCTGGTGCTGGCACCTGGCACAGTGCAGCCGAAGTGAATAGCTGTTGTCTGCTTGAGGTGCATGTGAATGTGTTAAAAACCAGCTGGAACGTGTCAGCCAGTGACAGAGGTGCCAAAACCAGGGTGCTGGGCAAGACGCACAGCCGCAGACAATTCCAAATGGCTCCACAAAAGGCTGACAGAAATGCAAGAATTCAATGCTCAAAAAGTGTTTCTAAGTGCTTCTACTTCAGCAAGCAAACCAAGGGATATGAATAGCCTTTCCATAATATCTTACACGCATGTTTGGGAATGTGAGGGATTTTTTTACTATTATCTGAACTAGAATGTTGTAGAGCATCAGAACTCTCTTTGGAGATACAGAAGATATGCTGATAGTTTAATGTACATGAAGTTTTAAACCTAATCATTTAAACAGAACACATTTGCAGCACTACACCCCCATCCCGCGTCCACTGCAAGTGCCTACGGTTTTACAATCACACCTTCCCATTGATGCAGAGTAACATTGTAGGGCAAAATGACAAGGATAAAGAAACTCAGAGCTGACTTTGCAATGAAAGCAAACACCTAGCATAAAACACTCGAGAACGCACATTTATTTTGACTGGGAGCCCTTGGAGACATTATTTGTGATGACCATAGGTATAAAAAACACATCCAAAATGTGACTCTTCTATGGCAGGTGTTCCTCCATTGACTATAAGCTACACTGATAGACTTCAGATTCAAGCTGATCAGATGTACCTTGCAATTTCTAATATGTGCACTGAAGAAGACAGGTGAGGCTATACATAAGTTACTTCATGTACATTAACCTATCAGCATTAGAAAACTGCAGTAGAGATTGCCTACCTTCCAAGACCAAGAGAGAGAAAGAAAGGAGCAAACTGCAAAAGGGCCAAGCATTTTTTCTCTTCATCACTCCCACTTCCTACATGAAAGATTCACTGGCAAAATTTGCTCCTAAGTTGTGGTTTTTTGGAACAACACTCTCTAGTCACATAAGCAACACTTTATTTTTCCAAGTGGAGTTATTTAGTTTCTTCACATTTGAATTTTCATGTCACTTCTCTTCCTCTCCATAGTTTTTGCTTTTTTAAACAGTGTGAACACATTCTGTAATTATTGCTGACAGCCCAATGCTTAATGTTGTTGAATGTCTTTTATGGCGCAGTCAGACATTCGTTTAGGAGACAGCTGTCTCTGCTTAAAAAGTTGCTGCCCCTTAACTCTTTATCTCTGCCCCCACGACTCAGACATGGCAGCTGCCTGTACCTGCAAACACTTGAAGCAAGTTTCCCTCCACCCTGCAACAGCTTGAAAGAGCCCACGGATTCAGTTACTGCACCTCAGCAGAGGGGAGTAGGAACAAATAGCTGATCAAGCAGTAACTTGTTAAACCACCACAGCTGTTTCTCAAGCAAACATCCGACCGTGCCCTCGGAGCCAGCACGGCGCACGCAGTGCTGGAAGGGAAGAGGTTTCCGAAGCTGGGAGATGCTGTGGGAACCATCCCACATTCCTCCCCTGCCCCAGCTGAAAGCCGACTGCTGTGCTGTGACCGCGGCTGCTCTGCAAGCTCACCCGCTTGTCTCCCAGCCTCCTCCTGGCCCTCAGTCTTTTTTTCCTGTTAGTACCAGAAGTACCATGGCGTACTCAAAGCGCAGGTGAACTTTTCTAGCCGCTTTCATCTGCTGTTTCGCAGGAACACGGCTGATATGGCATAATTCCCAGCTGTTTTCAGAGAAGACTGGCCCGGGCAAGCACAGCTTTAGATAGCCTGGGTGTGACTGACTACCTGGTACACAAGTCAGGAGGTGATTTGGCTGGCGCCAGTCCCAAGTAATGTGAAGTAACACAAAACTCATCTAACACCATGCAGCACTTACCAGGTGAACCCTCGCGAAGAGAACTTGCCTGACCTGATAATACAGTATTACCCCCAATAATTATGTAATTCAATACTAGTGCCGATTACCCACCAGGCAAGGGGAGGGGGGAGGGCAATTGCAGCCATCTGTGTTTGTTTGCCTGAATGTTCCCATAAAAATGTTCTCAGTGTACATCGCGCTCACAAGCGGCAGCCTTGAAAGGGCATTGGAACACCATTCTTTGGGGCAGTGCTGTGCCACTCCGTGTGTTAACTACACTGCTGACACTGCCAAATTGCTGTATCTTGAGATTTTTGAACTACAGCAAAAGAAGAGATGTGGAGTGTGTGAGAAACACAGCCCCCTTCTTTGCTGGACAGAAAAAACCTAATCCCTTGCCACAGTCTTTTATATTGCAACAAAAGCGACTAATACATTTTTGTGTTATCTGTACCCTTGCTCTGCACTTCAGTGAAGTTAGTTTAGCAATTAGTGACTTTCCTGCACTGTCTGAAAGAGCAGGCACTCTATAGTGCTCTTTCAGCTTACTAACCAGAATTATTTTCTTTTAAATTAATTCCTCCATTGTATCAGCACAGTAGAAGATGGGCCTAATACTTTCATCATTTGTAAGTCAGCATATGATTTTATACAACTTACACAATGCCTTAAGAAATGAAAGCATACCTGCTGAGAGTGTTCTATGCAAATGGTTCACAGGATTTTGCTATACCATAAAGGCCAAAAAAGGACCACTGTGACCATCTTATCCAGTCTCACCTACCATACAGGTGTGGCTTGAGTAGAGTAACTCTTGACCTAAACAAATCTAATGACAGAGAATCCACCACATCCACTTCCCTTAACGTTGAAAAGGCACTTCTTCCACCCAGCCTCTGGGAGTGGGGAGAGCTCAGGAGACACATTTTCCATGCCAGAAATGCTTTGTGCATGATCATCCTTCTTGTCTGTGATACAACAGAGGAATACACCATTGCAGATTCCCCATATCATTTCACCACTCTTGCCTCCAACCTTGATCCGGGAAGTGTTAAATCCAAAAGTATTATAATAGGTCTTTTTGACTCCATACTGGTAAAAATTTCACGGAAAAGACAATATTCAGCTTTTAAGAAATTGCTTCTAAAATACAGAGGTGTGAAATTATGCCAGTCTCTTCTCATCTGGTTTTGAATCATCCCAGAGGGTTGTGTGACAGAGATGACATTTTCCTTTTAAATCTGCAGGATTTTTCCATTAAGTTCTATATAAGTTTTTCATCAGTTTGCTATAGCTAGAACCAAACTGCACAGCTTTCTCCCTTCCATAAGAGGAAACTAATACTTTCATTTAACAAAATTGCCAAGGGAGATGCTATGAAGTCCTCTTAAGTATGATAAAATACCCTAGTAACATATGCATTTGCAACAGATATTCCATTGTGAGAATTAACATTTGGAAATAAGATGATTTTAGAAATAAAATCCAGCAAGTAGAACTCTGCAACGAATCATCTTGAAAACCCTGACACCATGAAATGCTCAGGGCAAGGACCCCATGCTTCCACCATAGCAATTTTGTAGGTAGCATGTGGTGAATATTAGTACTGCTCTCAGCTGTGCCTGAGCATTTGGGAGTATTATCACAATAAAAATCACCAGCACCATCACAGACCTTTCTAAAAGCCATGGGTTTCACAAAGGAGAAGCTAAAAAGCTCCACGGGTATTCAGTTTATTCAGCAGAACAGCTAATAACTGATCCCACAGTCCTTATTCAGGAAAGAATCTTATTCCTAAGGGGAATTCAAGTGAGCTCCATTAGCTCAAATGCTCTTCACCAAATAACCAGTAGCCCCAGAAGACTGGAGACAGATAAAAAAGTTCCTTCCTAAACCTAGCTGCCAAATGGAGTCAGTTGAAAATTTTCAAACAGAATTTCTAGAAGGGCTTAAAATCAAAGGTATTTTTGTCTGAGTAGGAAAGTAAAATCAGATCTCTAACAAGGCAGAGGCATAGCAACTTTAACAGTATTCTTTCTATCTTTGTCTAAAAATCTCAGTATTGTTCAAGCCACTGTGTTTTGCTGTATGGGACTGAAACTGTTTTGCTGGTCTTGGTGTCTGGTCCAGAAACCAAACACCACACCAGAAGCAAATAGGTTATAAACAAGGTTATATAGGTTTCTTACTGTGTTATACACAATATATTTCTGCAGTATATGGAAAGATGACAGCAACAGTGTTGCAAGGCATTTAGGTTCATTAGTATGGTCAGCTATCAGGAGAAAGGCAGCTGGAGTTCAAACACGAATGAAGTTGATGTGGTTAAAGCAGCACATTTCCTGCCTCGCTGCTGTAGCCACTCCTTCCATTCCCAGTCATGCAAGCACATTGCTGATTTCATTGGCGCTGGCTGAACAGGTAAAGAGCAGTCTTTCCCAAAAAGTTGCAGGATATAGCCAGAAAGCTGCTCTTCAGAGACTAAATTAACATTTTTTTTTCCCCATTGCATCATTTTCAGTGTGCAAATTAGTAGCAAATAGTCATGTAGGCCAGTCAGAGATGGAAAGAATTCTCCAGACCTTACAAGGGTGTCAAGTGCAGTTCACAGAGAGCAAAATTAATGCCACTAAAGACGGCCAAAGTTCACCTATGAGCAATCCTCTGATGGGTGATTGCTTCTTCCATTTTGCTTTTACAAGGTTTAAGGTGCATAGGTAAAGTAAGATCACAGAGTGACTGAGATGTTTTTATAAGTGTGGACAAAGGAGGCAATTTAAAATCTTTTCTGAGGTGTGTATAATCACAAGTGCATTTCAGATGTTGTTAATATGCTTAGGTGCTGAGGGAAAGCAATCTTATATGAAAGATAACCTTTTAATAGATTACATTATTACAGCAGCACTCAGCTTCACCGCTATATTCAGGGTTGAGTTGGCCTCCTATGTTTTCTACAGGTTTATAACTTAGCTGTAAAAAAAAATCACTTGAATTGAATATTCATGCCAGCTAATAAAATTTCTATACTAACTTTCAAAAGTAAAAAACTGGTTAATATTTTACAGATACAAATACCTACTGGCTAAGCTCTTAAAGAAGGAGTTTGAAGGTGGGGGGTTTTTTGTTTGTTGGGGGGTTTTTGTTCTTTTTCGGCAATCACCTAACTTCATAACCATTTCTCTGTAAGAAATATATTTGGCAGACAATTAGCATATATTGATTAGTTATTACATAGGAGAACTGTTATTGCAGAGAATTTTTTTTAACTTAATCAAAGCTTGCATTAGACAACAGATTGCAAAACTTCCAAAGGAACCATTAATAAAAGCCTTTTAAAAAAATTAAGTGAATTCAGTGCTTATGAAAACAAGAGACTGGTGGAGTTGGCCAGAGCCACAGATGCACAGACTTCCTATAAAGCTTTGCCAATACATTATGGCCCTGGACTAAGAGTTCCTCACGATTTCAGCCACGAGTTCTCTCTGTTGTTCAGCACAAACTGCATGGCATGCTCATGACATAGGATAAGGAGTTTCTAGAATTGCATTCCCAGTCTGGGCACCAACCTGGTGCACCTTAACTGTGCAATAGTCCTGCATGATGCCAGTGGACTGACTCATGTGACCACAATTTGGCTCTTAGCTGTTAGCTATGACTTCAGCTAGAGCTCGAGGCCAGCTTCCCAGGACATCTTGGCAAGCATGCATGCACTATATCATGTGGATTTGCAGTGGCGCAGTTACAATACTTGATAATTCAGTTCTGCAGAAAATCCTGCTCACCTCCCTCTCCCAAGCAGTCTGTTTAAAATCAAGTTGGGCTGCTGGCACAGGTAAAGTAAGCAAGATTTCAGGCTCAAGTTCTCTACTTTCTGATGACATGACTTGTCTTCTGTACTGTGTGAAGGAAACAAAACCCTTAGGACTTCTACTGGAGCTCTTTAAAGCACTTTACATTTTTACTTTCTCTTTTCTATTTGCTCTGTGTATCAAGTATTTTAAAAAATGGGTCCCTGATGATGATCTCAATTTTTTGCACCTGTGTTTTGAAGAGTTTAGTGAAGACCACCAAAATACTACCACTTAAACACCAGCTCCTGAACATACTCATGCTTTCACTGAGATTACATCTTCAGTTTCCATAAAAAACAGCAGCATTACCTGCCTTCATTCAAGTAAATTGATGGTCATCCGCTTGTTGGCAATAGTGCAGGGACCCCTCTGTTGCACGTCTATGTTCCGAGTGCTCCGCGTGGTCTCTCTCTCTGGATTATCCCCACTTCCAACATAAGGATAAGAGTAATGTTTCTCTTCCTTCCAGAGCCATTGCCATCACTGATGCTGCAGAACACAGTTGTGTGGTGCTCAGACACAACAGATACCAGGTACACATATAAGCACTTTACATACACATTTTTATCCAGCACCTTTTTAGCCAAGAAAACATACGGTAGCTGCATCCCCATGGAACTTGTCTATTCTGCTCCTTGCAGGTGTCCAAAAGAATCACTGCTGAATAACTTCTTGACTTCTTTACCTCAAGAAAAGTATGTGCCCATGAGTTAAAATAGAGACCTACCATACAGGAGGTCATGTTAAGGCTTTTAACATGTATCATTAGGGGCACTGTAGAGTTTTCATATGAGTACTGTAATATGTTATATGGTACTCCAAAGGACCCATTACATTCCACCAGTACAAACTCACTTTTTACACAAAGGTTTGGCATGATTAATGATCTCTTACGGTCTATTGATTAAATATTACCTGCAACAGAATTGCTTAAATACATATTTACAAGATAAACTAGAACAGCTCACAGTCATTACAGTCTTTGTGGTAATTAATAGGAATGTTATGTAAATACACATTTAAGTGATTTATATAATAGGGCTCCAAATAAGCTGTTATAATCTATCATGCTGTAATGAATTAGATCCTTTACTGTAGGTAGGTATCTGACCTCTACTGGAGTATGAAAGACCTGCTTATATGTCTCACTGCTCTTGCCTACTTTCAACAGAAAACCATGCCTCAAAAAGCTGCTACTGGAGAACAAGAGGAAAAAAAGTGCATTAGACATTGAGGTAATAGAAAAATGGGTCCTAAAAAGCTCTGTAGTCAGCTTGGCTACAGAATGAATGAACACCTCTTTGACTGCCTCACCTGCACCACTAACAGGCCCAGAAGGGCTACAGGAAATACTGAGCTGCCAGGCAAGGAGTATGCTGCATATGGAGAGGCTGCCTCTCCCTTAGGTGCCTTCCCTCCCCTATTCCAGAGCACAGAGTTCACATGGGAGCAGAGACACAGGAATGAACTTGACCTGAATCATCTGAGTGTGAGGACCATCAAACTGGACTGGGCATGGGAACAGACCTGGACTTAAAACCCAAGAGGGAAATTGCTAGTATGTCATGAGGCATAGCTGCGCTGAAGTCCTGATGCTCATAATGCTGAAGTAAGGGGTAGTCTGCACTATTCTCCCCTACTGCCTAATCCAGACACAGGTGCCTCACACAGTTCTTCTCAGGGTGGGCAGGGGAGAAACCATCTTTGGACAGGCACGAAACAGGAATTTTCAGTCCCACTCCCCAAATAAAGAAATTTGAGGAAATCATTAGACATGATGGAATAGATGCTGGAATTAATTTTTAACTATATGACTTGCCTTCAATTTGCAATTGTTACAGCTAATTGTCATTCTCTAGATTTTCAACATGTCAGAAAAATAATAAGTTACTTCTGCTAGTTTTGGAGTGTCTTCAGTTCAGTTTGGGAACAGCCTAATATGCAACTATATGATTAAAATGGGCTTTCAGTTACACTCATGGTTTCTTAGGACTGTGCTTTGCTTTACTTTGTTCAGAAAAAGGAATAAAATTATTGTCTATTCCAAGATTTCACATTATTATTTTTAATGCTTTCCCCTTCGAAATGTTCCTCCAACACACACTCCAGACAAAGCAGTCAAGCTTCCTCTGACCTCACGGAGTGTAGAGAGAGGCTTGATTCAGCTATTACTTACCTTGATGAAGCTATCTTTCATATGTTATTCAACTTAACAGGCAGTGACTGGAACAAAATCATGAACATTATTTGCTAATGGAAATTGGAACTGGGAGGGCCCCCAGATGTTCTATGCAGCTACAGGTCTCACAGGCACAGGGAATGAAGCATAAGCATGTTTTGGCATAGTAGAGACACTCCTTCATTCCCCAAGATTGTGAACTGAGGCAGTTCACCTGCATGGCAGTCTGGAAGGAGACCCTGAGAAGACCCACACATCTTTGGGTGTGGATGGAGCCCTGGAGACATTTCTGCCTAGTGAGAAGGACACACAACTACACGCACCCACCAGCCATGGCCCACATTCTGCTGTGGATGTGAAAGCACAGAAGATGCCTGCTCTTGTTTCAGAGAACCAGATGCAGCTCTTGGAGTAGCTCCGACAGGATGAGGGTGGTCCTCTACACAGCCACTTCTGAACTCATCTGAGCTAACCCTGGTGGGGGCAGGTTTGAGCCCTCAGCCTGTAGGCAGCCACTAATGAAATCCATTAAACTGTCAACATTTAGGGAACACTGTTTTACAAAACCACTTAAACATACCATTCAACAGACAGCTGAATTAGGCCTGTCTGCCTGTGTGGAGTCAGAAAGAGCCATGTTACTCTTCAGGGGATTGAAAACTACTTTGTAGAGCCGAGCCCTGATTTTTTCATTTTATTTTTAACGATTATTCAAATATACCTAAAACGGACAAGTGCATTTTTACTTCCTTCAGAGTAAAAAAAAATTTTTTTACTCTAATATCAAAGACAACCACCACCATTCAAAACAGAACAAAACCCCAAGCCACTGATACCAAATGGACTTTGAAGAGGTAATTTGAAAGCAGAGGGAGAGACACCACCAAACAGGGCAAACGCCTGCGTGCCATTGGAGTTCCACGGCAGGGTGCTTTAAGATGCTCAGAAAGAGGTCAGAATCTATTGCAGGTAATAGACTGCAATGTAGCCAGCCAGTGTGCAGGAGAACGGAGCTCGAATAAAGAGGATCCCAGGCACCCGAGGCCACTGGCAGCTGCTGTGTGTGTGTGTGTATGTGCCACAGACTGACAGAAATGACAAACCGAGTCATCAGAGAGAGGCCAGAGCAGCTCGAGTCGCTCTGTAAGAAGCCCCGTGGGGTGAGCAGTGGTGTGCTGCTACCAGCATGGGCTGCTAAAGGAGCAACCCAGCCACCTCCTGCTTGCTGGAGGTGAGGGATTGCAGCTTGACCGGTAGGTCATGTTCACTAGGAGATTCGAGGTGTGGGAGACAATTTTGAGTGCTCACTGTCTTTCCATTTTCTGCCCAACAATACAACAGATACAACAGACTCACTGTCTGAATATGTTAGAGGAAGTTGGTTTCACAGAGGCTGCCTCTCTTGTGGTCCATCTACTGTTGGAAAAGACAGGGTCTGTTTTCAAGGAGCTTCCAATAACTCCAGGAACATTTTGGAAAATGCACTGTGTTTAGATTGATCTTTTCTTCTTGCACTGTCCTGTTTCTGTCACTTCCCATTCATATAAATCTATATACACAAGAAAGATGTTTATGGTTAATCTCATTACTGCTTATTGCTTGACATGGAGCCATAGTTTCCCACTCTGCCCAAACTGGACTAAAGGAGTTTCATTTTCCTGAAAGGTTTTGGATTTGAATTTGGATTTGAGAGATGCAGAGGTGACTATTGAGACAAAGTACAGACATGACATAGAAACACAAGACAAACATCAGTGGAGTCCTCATCCCCAAATAAATCTGTATCCTGAGTAAGAATTACAGGGAAACATGGTCTCCTGTGATCATGGTTGGTTTTCTGCAGTGAAGTTTTCAGGAGAGTGGCCATTTCGTGAAACATATGCAACTAAATGCACTGACCATGACATGATGGCTTTTGACTCCTCAGGAGAATGACAGCCATCAACTAGCAACAACTGGTGGCCCAAGAAAAAGAAAGATTTTATAGTCACTCACAGTCTCAAGAAGCATTCAGTCTTACAAACCATCACTTCTGTGACATCACTGTCATTCCCCTGGCAATGAAGAGTGATGTCATAAGACAAGCATTAAAACAGAAGATACATATAAAATAAGCAGTCAAAACAGGTAAACATTGAAATAAACCCACAATCAATTTTCATGCAAATTTCCCTAGTTATAACTAATGTAGAAAGGGGAAAGCAAAAAAATAAATGATACATCCGCACAATTGGTTCTAAATAGAATGTTTTTCAAAGCTCACCCAGAGACACCACTGACTCTTTAATGTCTGCTTTTCCACTAATTTGTACCCTGTCAATTTACAAGCTATTTGAAACACCACTTCTATTTAATAAAAATGCAAAGTACAATGGGGAATTTATGTAAACAAGGTTGGCAAAATGTATTTGTAGAACATTTTGAAAGGAGTCGTGAAATTAATGAATTAACAAATGGTCATTTTAATAGTTTGGTGTAACTGGGATATAGCCTAACCAAAACACTAGGCCTGACACTTTATTAATATATAAATACAAATAGAAGTGAACTTTAACAGTGTGAAACAGTTTCAAATCAACTCTCTGGTGGGAAGTCTCCTAGACTTTTAAAAAAAATCTGTTTACAACGCTGCTACGAATTATTATTATTATTATTATTCAACAGTAGCATCATAAACAAAATACTTTTCCCTCAAAAATCATTAACATTTAACAAAAAGAATGCATCATTATTCCTATGGTAGAGTGTAAGATTATAGTCTAATTTTTGAAAAGCCTCTACTAATTTCAAATGTCTTATCGAAGTTAATGTTTAAAGCTAAAATGACCTAACTGGTCACAAGGCTTCTAGGAGTACAATAGAGAAAAAAGGAAAATTAGATTTTCTCCATGATGGATGAGTTTAGGAAAGCCCCAGGGGAATTACTGCCTAATGTTTTTCAAAAGATTTGCTTTTTGATTTCATGATGGTGGACAAAGGAAGGCTATTCAAAGAACCTGCTTCCACTCCCTGCCGGATTAAGCTATCCACACAACTACAGTACCCCATTATTTGGGTTCCCAAACTGAGATTCTTGTGCTGGATTGTAGTCAGCCCCAGCTAACTTATGCCAGCAGACATTTCAACGAAAAAATCCCTTCCACGAATATATCATGACCACACATGATGTTCTGGAGATATTAAATTGACAAAAGAACAATACTTTCAGATTATAGAGGTCAAAGGTACATTAAAAGTACCCAAATGGGTATATTATAAGCAATTTTAAGAGGTCATAAAATAAATCCCAAAGGTGTTGGACATCATAACAACTGATCAGTCACTCATAGAAAGTTACTAGTCATTTACTAGACCTTTGGCAACTTTTTATGAGTAGAGTCCTAATATAAGCTGTAGTTTATGCAGATTCAAATTTTAAAAAATGAACATCATAAATTCTCTTCCCAGCTCCATATTTAATAAGTAATAGGTCTCGTTTTCCAGATTGCTGAGTAGTCTGTAATTCTCTTCACTTCACTGGGAGCCGTTGTAGACTCAGCATTTTCCAAAGCAGGCTAATTATTTAGTTGCCCAAACATGATATAAAAAAAACTCACTCACAGCTCACTACTACAAAAATAACTGTCTTGTACAAAAGTGGCCAAATCCTGGTTCTTCACAGGGGAAGGAAAACAAGAATCCTAGCTCTCCGCTGGCAATCAGTGAGTTCTGGGGTATCATCAAGACACAGGAGCTGAGTTGGCAAATATATCAGCTGTTTTTATTGAGCTCTGCATTGTCACAACCAGACTACTCCTTGCAACCAAAATAACTGCTGGAAAGCTACTTGAGGTGTCTCCATTCTGTCATTGCCTGCCAGCTCGGCACACTCAGTGAGGGAGTGCAAGCACCCTGAAGGGCTGCTCTCCTCAAAGCGAACAGAAATGGGACGTGACTTCACTCCCTCCCACATCAGCTGGTGTTGCTCACCCCATCACACCTGTAAGCTGCCTTTCTCCTTCACAGACAAAATACCTTCATATATAACCTCTGCTATGCATTTGTATGTCACTGACGTTAAGAGGAAGAATATGTATCCTTAGCAGAAAAGAAGGCATTTCCAAGGGAGACTTTTCATAGCAAAATTCTTGAAAACCATGAAAGGACTGAAGAAGCCAAGTCTTAGAGTCCTTTGGGTTATTCTGAGACAGAGTTTCAAAAGAGCTCAAATCTCACACACTAAAATAAAAGACAGGTTTCTAATAAAGCCTGGTATGCTGAGCTGATTTTAAAGAAACACTCATTTAATTCAGTACCTGAATCAGAGTCCAGCTCATTCTGAGAAATGATATTTATCATCCAAAGAATTCAGCAAGTCAACTGCTTTGTAAAATTTTCCAGGAATCTAGTTTCCTTCCCTTATGCTACCATTACTTCTGGCTACTACCATTACTCCAGGTAATTTCTGGTGGAGGGAAATTCCTTACAAGAACAGAATGACTTTTTTTCCATCCAAATGTAGTCCCACTCATAATGCTAGTAGTGTCCCACATGGCCAGTCTGCCCAGACAGCTTTGAAAAAAAAATCCAAGACATGTTTAGTGGGTAAGGGATACCCACTTTGCATTCGGGGAAAAAGAGGCAGGGAGAGTTTAAACTGAATTAAATAAATAATCACCTTATATTGCTTTACCTTACACCTAAAGTGTCTGCTGCCTAACGAAGTTCTGAAAATTCTTGTTAAAGCTAAAGAGTGAGTTTTAATGCATCCTTTAAAGAGATAATCCTCATTAATGGTCTTAAGAAAAACTAAGTGCAGCAGAGTTCCAGATTCTTTTCACAGACATAGATATTTTGTTTCCTCATTTACTGTCTGTTTTAGCACTGGGAGGACTGATTAAAGAGAAATGGTATACTTCTAGCAACAACTTCCATGATATCCAGTTCCCTTTCAATATCTGAAACAGTGTGGATCACTTAGTGTGCACTGTTACTGTCTCCCACGGTATCTCAGAAGGCACAAAAGGAGTGCACAGAACAGAGCAGCTCAGATAACTGAGATTTTAGATACCTGTCAAAGTGGAGCACGGCTGTCTGAGACTGCTCAGGGTTATCGACAGCTGGCAAACTGCATGGCAGGCTTTTCATAGAGATGCCCAGAAGATGAGGGAGCCAGCACCACACAAGTCAAGTTCCACCTGCATTTACCTATTTGCCTGTAAATGCATAAACTCTGCCTCTACGACCAGGTCTCAGTGCCATCCACACTTATAGACAAGATTAACCCAAAATCAACTATCATATATAACACAGACAGATATTCTTCTATAGGCATTGGTTTACATGTAAGCATTAATTTATTCTGCTTTTTATCCGGCTTTGTCTTTTATTTTTATTAAAGCTAACTATGGTAGCTTTATAACCATTTAAACTAATGGTTAACCAGACAGATGAAATCTCACTAAATGTTGTTTTTGGATCGACTCACTGAGACACGAACAACTTCAGTGAAAGTACAGAGCCTTGAAGAACACAGAGAAGTGCCTTTCTGCCTAAACCTGATGTCAGGAAGCCTTCCTTCCAAGCTTTTCTGCCACTAGACCCATATTTGCTTTGTAAAGTTGACAAGGTATGACCAAGTATCAATAAAAAATCTCAGGTCATCTGTGTCCAAAGCCATGAAGTAAACTTTGCTCTTCAAATAGGAAAAACTAGCAGCAGGCTCTGTATTCAGACCCAGACAACTGGACTAGCTAGGTGCATTAAGCAGACAGGTACTAACTCAGTGTAATCGTGCTTTCATTTGTCTTTCCCTGTTTTAACTACTTGAAGTCATGCTTTTTTCTTTCTTTATGAGAGGTAACTACTCCAAGGAGGTTTGAAGCCTGAATCATTACTGCTGTCCTGGCTTCAGTGTAAAACTCAAGTAAATAAGAAGGCAGTCAGGTTTTGGGATACTTGAGTGTTTACAAAAATTTTGGCTATTTGGAGAAGGCTGCCCATGAACGACTACAGCAGGATTGCCATAATAAACCTTCCTCATGACTATAACTTCATATTCAGAATAAGATCATTCTGCAGTACACTTTATACCTGACCCAACCCATAAAAATAAACTTTGGGAAGCATCCCTTTGGAATCTGATCCACTATTAAAACTGTAGCTAACATGTGGAGATAAATTAGACCTAAATACCAATGTATTAAAAGAAATTTCATAAATGTGTCTAAGATCTTCATGAAGTTTTTGAGTTTGTCAGGCAAGAAGAAGAGAGGATAAACAAGGAAGCCTCAAATGCAGACTTGTTCTGTAGCAATGAAAAAAGAGAGAACGAAGCTCAGCTCATCTTCAGTCACTAACCCATGGCTTGAATAACTGAGAAAGATGAGAAAGTAGGATATCAACTAACTCAGTTTCAGCTACTCTGCCCTAATTGTATGTTCTGGTGTGGTCACTCTCTACCCACATACTTCACTTTGAGCTATATTGTAAAAAAAAGCATTTCAATAGATGCTTAGAGAATCACCCGGAAACCTAATAGTGTAGGTTGGACCTTGTAAATCCATACTTTAGCACATAGCAATCAGTCTTCAGGAGGGCTGCACAGTATAACCTTGGATAGGTCACTTGTTTTGTAAGACTCAGCTTTCCACCCATAAAATTGAGATTAGAGTATCATTTCCTTTATTTGATTAGTAGATTTTTTTTGCTGCAAGCACTTTGGGGCAGGAACCATGGCTTTGCAACAGTCTAGCAAAATGGGGTATCCACCAGCTACTACCACACAAATGTCCATAGATACAAGTTTGAAAGAACTCATGTTTGTGATGACAGAATTGTCTAAGTAGATTACTTGAGATGAATGTCCTTTGTTTGTCCATAGCTATCAATTTGCAAAACCAAGTCTAAACAGTCCCACCTGTTCAAAAACAAATTCTTTACCTTGTTAACCTAAGTTCTTTTGTATCTCACTGCCCTACAGGGTTCCAAATAAATTTTAGATCTTTTTTTACTTACTTGACATTCAGTCTTCATGTTTTCTTTCTTTTTTATTATTTTCATAGAATAATAGAATGATCAAGGTTGGAAGAGACGTTCAATATCTTCCAGTCCAACCATCCACCCAGCACTTTTACTGCAATCCCTAAACCACATCAGCAAGCACCATATCCAGACACCTCTTGAACACTTCTAGGGATTGTGACTCTACCACCTCCCTGAGAAACCTATTCCAATCCCTAATCTCCCTAATGGTGAAAAATTTCTCTTATCTAATCTGAATCTCCCCTGTCTCAGTTTAAGGCCATTTCCTCCAGTCCTCTGGCTGCAGGCACAGAAGGAGAGACAGGCCCTCACCTGGCTACAACCTCCTTTCAGGGAGTCACAGAGAGTGATGAGGTTCCCCCTGAGCCTCCTGTTCTAGAGATTAAACAAACCCAGCTCTCTAGGCTGCTCCTCATAAGGCAAAAAATTTTAATGTATTTCACCAGTTTCCCATCACTGTTGCTCCTTTGCTGCTGCTGCTGTTGCTGCTACACAACCATTTGCAACAAACTTGGGTGTCAAGAGAGCTATTGGGCTCTACTTGTGTTCCCATCTCCCCTGGGCTTTGACAGAGCAAAGCGTACACTCTACCTTCCAACTGGTATCAAATGGGAACCTTGGCACTAAGGTTTTGAAGAGTTACCTGCCCTTGCTCAAGCCCCATTATCTCTCTAAGTGCACAGCACTGGGACAATGACAGCTGTTGCTTTCTTTCCCTGGGAAATCACCTGCACAATCAGAAGGAACATTCACCATTACTGTTACTCTACTGTCCAGAGTGCTGATATCACCGTACAACTCCAGAAGAATAGAGAAAGAGAGAAAGAGAGAAAAAGAGAGAGAGAGAGAAAGAAAGAAAGAGAGAAAGAAAGAGAGAAAGAAAGAGAGAAAGAAAGAGAGAAAGAAAGAGAGAAAGAAAGAGAGAAAGAAAGAGAGAAAGAAAGAGAGAAAGAAAGAGAGAAAGAAAGAGAGAAAGAAAGAGAGAAAGAAAGAGAGAAAGAAAGAGAGAAAGAAAGAGAGAAAGAAAGAGAGAAAGAAAGAGAGAAAGAAAGAGAGAAAGAAAGAGAGAAAGAAAGAGAGAAAGAAAGAGAGAAAGAAAGAGAGAAAGAAAGAGAGAAAGAAAGAGAGAAAGAAAGAGAGAAAGAAAGAGAGAAAGAAAGAGAGAAAGAAAGAGAGAAAGAAAGAGAGAAAGAAAGAGAGAAAGAAAGAGAGAAAAAAAGAGCAATCCCATTCCACAAACAACACAAAAGCATGGCGATGGGATCTCAGTACCCAGGAACTGCTGAGCCATTAATTTCTCTGAAATGTCTCTGCCTTACAAAAACCCTCATACTCCACACATATATATAAGCAGAATACTCCCTGCAAGCTTCCTAAAGGAAGGAATCTTTTTCACTCACCTCAACATGGTTGCTTTTTGTAAAATCCACATTAGAGCTTGAACTTAAAAAAAACCAAAACCAAAAAAACCACACACAAAAAAAAAAAAAAAACACACAAAAAAAAACAGAAAGAGAGAGCGAATGGCTTTGTTAGTTCAAAATATACACAAGTTGTTGTTAGCAAGAGAAAAAATGTTTGCATTCTTGACCTTTACAGAGGTAAGGCAAAAAACAACTTCTTTTTCATACTAATAGTATTCTGTGCCTGTCCCTTGTATATTTTCTTTTAAACTTGCCATTTTGCTGTTGCAGCTGGGCTTGTCAGTTTTCAGCACTAATGGGTTGTGATATGGTGTCAGGGGAAGTCAACAATCAATGCTGGAAAAAAGGGCTATCAGTGCTGACACAGCCAAGGATGGAAACGCAATGGCCTTTGCTTGGAAAGAAACAGAAGAAAAATCCTGAGTTATATTTTGCTTTGAAGATTAATAGAGATTTACCATTCAGTGACCAAGCTATCACTTTCACCCCTTCCTACCTCAAGCTATGCTCCCATTCACCTCTAACATTATTCCACATCTCACCCAAAATAGAGGGTTTTAGTTTAATGAAAAAAGCAAAATGCTCTATAACAAACATTTTCAAGGACTATAGTCCACATTTTTGTTTAGCGCTTGTACAGTTATTAGCTTTTAAAAAGCTGAGGAGAAAAAAATATTGGATTGCACAATGTATACCTGTGGAGCAGCACAGCAGAAAAAGCATTTTGGATGCCTTTCCACTGCCTCATTGTGAATTAGATCAGTGCTCAGCCGTTTAGCTCCAGCTGAACTCAACACAAGCAATGGACACTCAGCAGCTGTTAAATCAGATGTCACTGACAGAATTATGAAAGATAGACAGTGTTCAAAGGCATTCAACAAGAATAATAGCAATATTATTTATTTCCCTAGCTTCATGTCAGAAGATCTGCCTAGCACTAGGTCTCCCATAGTCCTAGAGAGAGACAGAGAGTATGGTTATTCCCAGATGGAGAAACAGTGACAAGTACATTCTTTAAGATCAGACCAGGATTTTATACATACAGACAAAACCAGAAATCAGCACATATCATAAATATATTACCAGACCTCATACTTTCCTTCTCTTGGAAGTGTAATTGTCCAGTGTCATTATGGATCTTTTCATACCAGTGGATAAAAGGTAAGTCACAGATTTTCCTCTTCTATTAATGAAAGTGACTGAAATCAATTTCAGCAAATTCAACATCTCCAAAGCAAACAGGAGTAACCAAATCTTGCCTCTTCCAAGCCAAAAAATTCTCTTCTCAAAGATATTTAGATATGCCTGACTCCACAGAGACAGCCCCACAATAATTTTTCCAAGTATAATTCATTTTTCTATCAAGTTATGGCCCTAACTGTGGACTCTTATTTACTCTTCTGTTAATTCAAAATATAATTTCAGAATCACAGTCTACTTTCACTAAAAGCCAGTTGCAGAAGAGTTTATTCTGATATAAGGACACCACAGGGCCATAGTAATAAAAGCAAAGAGATGAGAAAGAGTGGCTAAGAACAGAAAAGGAAGGAAAAGCAGCATCAGTGAGAAACCTGGGAAGACAGTAAAAAGAACCTGGAGAAACCTTTGGAGATGCTGGGATTTTTAGGGTGCCTTGTCTCTATGTAGGCATTTTTTCTTGTGGCTAACTTCTCCATCACTGATGAGACAAAAAGCAGATCCAGGGAAAGACACAAGAGAGAAAACATTTTTCACACCATTTCTCATTATTCCTGCCTCTTGCACTCCCCTCCCCTCCACAACCCTTGTTGCCAAAACCTGTCTGACCATTAAATGTTGTTTACAGGCAACCAGTAAGTGATAAATTCACAATGGCATTACTGAACCACACAGCTCTTAGAACATTACTACTACAGCACAGTTTTGACACCAATCCTCAAATAACAGCAAAAAGCTGCTTCTCCAAAGCACCTGTTGGTAACACACATCTGTTTTGGCCAGCTGCTCCAACGAAATACAGAGCAGCACCTGGGAACATGGCTAGCACGGGATACTGCACCGGATGCAGTACACATGGAAAACATCTCAGAAGTAACCATGAAGGTCTCCTCTCTCTCTGGGTGCTACATTTTCCCAGGAGAGTGCAGGGGGCTTAAGGAACTGATCCCATGCTCACTGAAGTGAGTGAATCTCTTCCCACTCCAGTGGGCTTTCAGTCATGCTTCTTGAAGGAGAGGTGAGGAAAAAATTACTTTAGAAGTAGTTTTAAGAACACTCTGCACCGTGTGATCTTTCATCATAAAAATGATGACAATTAAAATTAACTGATTCACAGAGTTTATTTTATCTACATAACAGAGACACAGCCAGATTCTGATGTTCGAATCTACATGAAATCTCTAGAGAAAAGAGGAGCACATCATCATAAAATAAAGTGCTTAAGAGATGACCAAAGTAAATAAGGGAAATACGAGTGGTTTTTTTTCAAACGTAAGCCTGAGAAAAGCAACAAAACTTCACCCATTAGGATACAACAAAAGGAACATTATGACAACTTTAAAGTGCATAAATAAAAACCAAAATATGAAGACTAGAGATAATTTTGCATTCTGCTTTAATCAGTCGAAAGCAGCCATTTGTCCCCGGCCCCCAATCACTATCTAATTCATTATTGCTATCTGTGGAAACACAGGGAAGGAGAACCAGTCCCACCTGTGCAATGAAGGAAAAGGAGAAAAGGTCATGGAGCTAAATCCTAGAAAATACTTTAAAAACTGAAATGAGTCTCTTAGAAAAATCTAATTGAAATTGACTTGAATCTGAGTCCTGTGACCTGGATGGAAAAGGTGGTCAAAGGAGTGTAAGCAGCAGGTAATGATGGGAGGTGAGGTATTGAGCTGGTTTGCTGCAGGGGTGTTTTTGGTACGTTCTTGTTTAATACCTCAATTAATGATCTGGAAAAGGAGGTAAATAGCACATTAATGAAATTCGCAAATGACAATAAACCAGGAGGCTTGCAAATGTCAGAGAGGATAGCAATAGTATAAATGGAAACTAACAAGGTTAGATATGTAGGCAGGCAATAAAATGAGATTCAATATGGAAAAATGCAGACTAATATACTGAGGAAAAATAATCAGAAACATGGAGAGTCCATGAGAAAGCAAAACCTGGAAAGCATCTGCACGGCAAGATATCTCTGCGTGACAGTGAACAGCAAATTGAACATGAGTTCTCAAGGAGATATATAATTTTAAAAGACCAATGCAATTTTGGGCTGCATATGCAGTAGAATAATGTCAGAAAATTATTGTCTATGCATTTGGGAAGACTTCTGCGGAACACTGCATCCACTTCTAGACACCTCCACAACAGAAGAATGCTGATATGCTGGAAAGGACTTCAGAGAAGAGCAACAAAACTGATTAGAGAAGGAGGGGGGCTGATTTATTAATCCAGGTAACAAGTTATCCTGGGATCCAGGATATCCAGTTATTTGCTAGGATCGAGTTGATTTTCTTACCAGCATCTGGTGTAGCACTGTGTTTTGGATTTAGGACAATCATATTGGTAACACACTGGTATTTCAGTTGTTGCTAAACAGTGGTCAAGGACTCTTCCTTCTCATGCTGCCCTGCCAGCAAGTAAGTAGGGTGGGGTGCTCAAGAAGCTGGGAAGGGATGCAGCCAGGACAGCTGACCCCAACTGGCCAAAGGGATATTCCATACCATATGGTGTCATGCTCAGCACATAAACTCAGGGAAAAGATGGCTGAGGGCCACTGCTCGGGAACTGGCTGGGCATCGGTCAGTGTGTGGTAGCAACCGCATTGTGCATCACCTGTTTATTCCAATTCTATTATTAATATTATTTTCCCATCCTTTTCTGACCTATTAAACTGTCTTTATCTAAACCCAAGAATTTTACTTCTTTTTTCAAATTCTCTCCTCATCCCACTGGGAGAGGGGGAGTGAGTGAACAGCTGCGTGGTGTTTAGCTGCCTACCAGGTTAAACCACGACACAGGGGCAAAATGACCACTGTCACGTGATATATGAGTGATGAACAGAGAGAATGGAAAGGAATTTCTTGGATGCTAACATGCAGTGGTACAGCTAAAAGTAATGGGATGAAACTAAAGAAGAATAAAATTTGGACAAAGTGTCAGAGAGTTTCTCAGAAACTGCATGGTTCAGTCCAACAGCTAATTTTCAAATGGAGAATGAATGATGAAGTCCCACCAAACAAAGCATTTGAAACTTGAGCAGGTAAAGCAGTAAACAACACACTGTAGTGAACAATTGTGCACTCATAAGAAGCTGAACTACCTGGCCTAAGAGTTTAATTCCTACATACAGCAGTATTTTTCAAGGAAATGCATATCACATATACTTCTGTCCTAGTCCAAAGTCTAATTGTGGAGTAAAACCTAAGTGACTGCATACATTGACTATTTAAAGTATTCAGAGATAAACAGATGCGTGATCTGTTTTAACACAAAACCCACTTCTTTTTCAGCAGACGTGTTTTTTTAGTGATGTAATCCTCAGTGTATTTTATACATTCAAAGTAAAATGTGATTAAGTTACTTATTTGCTTATTCATGTCTATTGCCTTTCTCTTTCCACATTTTGTGTACACTAATATCTTTATTCATTCTCATGTAATACACTAGAACTTGCCTAGCTGCAGTAGAAGCCTACTCATAGTGAAAAAGGAAGCTTTTAATGCTGAAGGGCATTGTAATGCTCCAAGACCCCGGTGTTGAAAGTAACAGGGGAAACAAAGACTGAAAGTAGTATGTAAGGTAAGAAATACATGGATATAATTTTCCTTCAAGTGAAGAAAATGATAGTTTATCAATTCAGCAATCTGTGTGTATTTACATGTATGTACTTTACCAAGTTTCCCATTTTTATGCCACCCAGGCAAGTCACCTTTTATTAATATCTACCTTGGTTTTTACAAAAACTCTTCCCACATTCTTCCAAGGAGAACAAAGAGGTGAAAGGTTTTTCAAAGTTTTCCTGTCCTTCTCAGTACCCCTAGGGGTGGTTGGAGAGCTGAGGAAGGAGCAAAGCTTATTGAGAAGAAAGCTCCTGTTTTTACTGTAATAAAAGGTGGCAATCTTATCATGTATAGATGCTCAAATGATGTATAGACAAAGGACGTTTGCAGTGAAGATTGCCATAGGCAAAACAGCAGATCTAATCAAAAGCTCTGCACGCATGGATGTAGCCAGCCGGTGGGAAAGGAAAGCATTCACAGCACAGAATTTGGAATTGCTGTTCTGTCTCTCCATGGCTTCCCCACCATAGCACAGGTGAAACCAGGAGCCTTGGTACTCTGGGCAGAGAGGTGCTGAGCCAACACATGAACTGTATGACTGTGTCACAAAATGCTATTAACATAATAGCAGGGTTTTTTTTTTTTTTTTTTGGTTTTGTTTGTGTTTTGGTTTTCATTTTGGTTTTGTTTTTTTTTGCATGGAAGCACATGCTGCTATCTACCTCCCATCAACAAACTCAGTAGAATGAGCTGGTGCTTGTATGGCAAGTGCTGTAAAAGTAGGTCTATTGTACAAAATAAATTACAGATCAAATATATATGTTTTAAAAATACTAATATTTAGAATATTTGCATTTTCAGAACTGTCAAACTGATGAATGTACACATGTCCTCAAATTCTCAAGATTACTGAAAGTCAGGACATGAACCACAAGAAGTAAAACACTCTCAGCTAAAGCTACTGCAGAGCTTCTCCTTCACCCCGCTGAGAGTAACTGTGCTAACCTAGGTGTCCCAGAATAGAGGTATTACACAATCTGTGTGCTCCAGGATCTGAAAACAATGACTGAGAACAATGAAGCACAGCAAAATGTGTTAAGGTACTGTGGCAGACACACCTCGGCACTTTTTCTGTTAATTTTTGTTAATCTGCCTGGGGGAGGAGAGTGTTTTTATCTAGCAACACAGGTATTTTAAACGGTACCCTCTTTTGGAACTGTCAAAAACCAGACAGCCTGTAAGTCAACACGTGGGGATTTTTGTTCAGTAGCTGGCTGGGGCTTTTTCCTGTATGCCTCTGTCTCACCCTGTTGGTCTTGCCTATTTAGACTGCAAATTCCTTGCGTGGCAGGACACAGTACCACAGTTTACACAGTGCCATGCACAGTGGGATCCAGTTTTTACTGGGCCATGTGAACTGTCATGAAGCAACAAACAAATAACAATAATAATAATAATAATAATAATAATAATAATAATAATAATAATAACAACTTACCACCCATCACTGTTGTAGAACCCTGCAGAAACCAAGGGCCAGAGACTCTAAAGGGACAAGCTGGCAGGAGGAAACCTGCACTGAGCTCCTCTGTGTGACAGGTGACAGCATTTGATTGCAGACACCTCTCCTCCCCGTGTCCTCATTCTTAAGGTGTATAATAAAATGCATCCCTGGGCACAGAAATCACCAATAACCCACCAGATTTACCTCAGCTCAACACGGCAGTAACTCCTCCAGGTGTCAGTGTGAGGGGCTGTGCTGTCTGGCCAGCACAAGACAGACAACAGGATGTTTAATGGTCTACGCTGCTGTCCGAGCCAGACACATGAGCTGAAACTCAGTCTCTCCGCATGCAACTTGGATATCTGGCAAGTCTCAGTGAGACACATTTTCCTCTTGGCCTCCTTTCCTTATTTCTAGGCCCAGTGCTCATATTCAAAGGAGCAGAAGTAGGCGGGGGGG
>VZRN01005839.1:575507-601178 GCA_013397935.1 Dasyornis broadbenti | reverse complement strand
GCGGCGGCGGGAGGGGCGGAACAGCCCCGGACTCAGCGCGGGGAGCCGGCTCCAAGCCCGGAACGCCGCTCGCTCCCGCGGGGGACGCGGGCCGAGGACACCGTCCCTCTGCCCCGGCTCCCTCCGGGCGCTCCCCGCCCCCTCCCGCGCCCGGCCCAGCGCAGACACCGCCGCGCCCCGGCCGCGCTCGTTCTGCCGCGGGGAGCGCGGCCCCCCGCAAAACCCGGCCTGGAGCTCCGGAGCGGCGAGGCGTGAGGGCTCACCTCCGGCTGCTCGCTGGCGTCAGGAGGAGGCGTAAGTTCAGCGGAGAGCGCTCCTCCGTGGGGTTAAGGCCGGCTCGTAGTGTCCCATCGCAGAGTCCAAGCTCCGAAAGCCACGGCTGGGTCGGGGCTGAGGCTTCGCCCGCCGAGCCCCTCATGGAGCTTCTGTCTGCACCCTTCCGCCAGGCCCTGTCTGCTTGCTTCACCTGTCTTCAACATCTCTACAGTAAAAAAATCAGTGTCGGTTTGGTACCAATTGCCAAGGAGGTGTGAAAAGGAACTGAGAAATCAATTTTTGTGATGCATAAAGGATCACTGAATCACATAATAGGTAAGGTTGGAAGGCACCATAGTGGGTCACCTGCTCCAGCCTCCCTGCCTAAGCTGGGTCATCCTAGAGCACATGGCACAGGATTGTGTCCAGATGATTCTTGAATACCTCCAGTGAGGGAGACTCCACAACCTCTCAGGGCAATCTCTTCCAGTGCTTTGTCACCCACACAGTAGAGAAGTTCTTCCTCATGTTCAGGTGGAACTTCTTGTGCATCAGTTTCTGCCCCTTGTCTCCTAATGGTTGGCACCACTGAGAAGAGCCTGGCTTCAGTTTCTTGGAATACCCTCTTTAGATATTTGTGCACATTAATGAGGACCCCTCTCAGCTGTCTCTCCTCCAGATGAACAGGCCGGCCCTGGGTAGAGACTGTGCTGCCTCAGGAGTGCTGGGTACCAAGAGCCATGGTACCCCATGGCCCCCCACTTTAGATATCCCACAGGCCTTCACTCGGGAGTGGGGGCTGAGGCAGTGCCTGCTCTTTGAAACCTTGAGCTCTTTTCCTAAAGCACACACAAATGTTCGCATAAATGCCATGAAACTCGCCCGAGCCTGCTCAGGCTGGGATCCTGCACGAACCAGCCTGTCAGTTCAGCAGAGGTAAGACCTGGATATGTTCTGCCAACATCATTTCGGGTGAGCCAGCCAAAAGTTGTCCATTGATAGTCACCACTATCACTAGTCATTACCTCTTCAGTGATTTCAATGAAATGGGAGATATTTTTGTGTGTGTGGATATTACCCCTCCCTGAGCTATCTTCTCCTGTGTGCAATGTGTTTTCTTCCTTTACAGATTAAATTTCATCCACTAATTGACAAGTACACATCTTCCTTGGAGTTCTGCCCATTTTTGACATTGAGCATGTGGCTCTTTTTGAACAAGGTGTAGCTGTGATTTACACCAGTGCGCGATTTTTGCTCGTTTCCTAAACGTAGTTTTCGTAATACAGTGTTGTCAGCTCTCATGATTGTTTTGTGAACTGATGTTCTGTGGTAGAAATTCTGTAAAGTTCCAGTTCACAGGTCAAGTAAGAATTTCGGCTTTCATCTAAAAGGAAAAAATTCTGTTTCTGGTCCTCTTATTTGCATCAGAAACTTATGTTGTGTGCTGTAGCAGCTCTGAACCAAAGGAAAGGAAACATAAATGTATTATTATGACCATCATTGGTATTGTTTTATTTTAGCTCTCTTGATACTTGTGTCCCTGATTCTTTATAGCCTGACAATACTTAGTATTGCGGATAAAAAGAGTTGTGCAGCTTACACAACCACTTGTTTCTCTGCTCGGATCTCTCCACTATTTTTTAAGGTGAGACAAACAAGCATTACTGCCTATTGCTTACGCTGTTTACACTTACACAGGGTCATGGTAGCTCTCTCTGCAAAATCGAGGTGTGTATTTATTCTTGTGTTGCTTTGAGGGACTGTAGTTTTGGCAGCTGAGTATATGTTTTTGTCTGGATGATTTCTGTAAAAATAAGTCATTTATGATTTTTACAGGCTAGTATCTCAGTAGAAGGCTGTGTTGTACCAGGAGAGAGATGCCATTTTCTCTAGCTGTTTATAGCATACCATAGCTTTTCATAGTTTGCCATGGGAGAGATCTTCAAGAGTTTTTCAGTCCCTTTTTTTCTCAGACATATTCATATGGAATCTACCAAGAGGAAGAGATGACTGTTTACAGAGGTTTACTCTGTCTTACCTTATTTCTCATCATTGACAAACAGCCTCTTATATCGTCCTATAGCTTATTATGCAAATTTGCCCTTACTACTTTTTAGCATGAGAACATTCATCTGTCTCTTAACAGTTTTGACTCCTGACCTTGTCATGGTCAAGCCAACACTCCCCACCTATACACACACTCATACAAGTACTCTTCACCTGCCAGAAGATATTTGCCAAATGGTTTGAGAGGAGAGGTCATCCTTTCTCAAGAGGCTGCATTGCCAGCATCACAGTCTGGGGCATCGTCCATTGACTCCTGAATCTCTCTGCAGTTACATTCCTGTTTCCCACCCTTATGTCCCCTTGTTTGGCTGGTTGCAACATCCACCTCATCATGGGCTCCAGGTTCTGTGGCAGAACCAGAGGAAGGAGTAGGTTCACTCCATTGCAACCATGGCAACACTTTTCAAAGATGCAGCCTACAGTCCTTGTGAGTCTTCCAGTTTTCCATGGCAGCCTTGTTTCTCAGAGGCTACATCTACTCCAGGAATAAGTATGTTGCAAAACACATAAGACAATATCCACTAAAATACATGCTTAGTGTGTATAAAACCACCTGAGCTCTAAACAAGAGTGGAGGACTACATATAGTGCTGTGAACTTAATATAAGAATTGAGCAAAAGGGAGAGAGTTCATTTTAGCTTCTGTTTCAGAAAGGCCCTGTCCCATTAAATCACCCAAATTTTTATAAATCCAAAATCTCAGTTCTATCCTTGCTTTTTAAAGCAGCACAAAATAAAGCACTCTTCGGTCTTCATGGCACCTGTTTCCTGAAGATACGAGATTCCTAAGAGGCCTCGTACTTGCACACCTGTGGACTTAGGGAGTTTGGAAGCAAGCACTTTGGTTTGCTGTCCTGCTGCACCAAGCCAAATTCTCAAATATAGGGAGCTCTTGAATTTTCATAATGTTCAGGAGTGAATTGAAAGTTGTCTCTGTATGTTTTAATAGGGCTTACGTTACGCATTCACATTTGAAGTATCAAAAGTTTGAAATAATGCTCTCAGAAGAGTGGGAGTAAAAACATCATGAGCCAAAAATTATTTTGTGGGAGAGAGTGAGGTAGAAGGAAAAATTTTTATGGAACTTCATAGCCTGTGGTATTAAAATTAATGGAAAAGCTTCTACTGCCTGCAGTGGCAGTGGCAGTGGGCACTGATGTCTACAGTCAGCCTGTAGACAGAAATAATATTAGGTTCAATGGTAGTGTGATTTTTACAATGCCTGTGTAGATACTCATTTCCCAAATGTTAGGTCTCCACCCATATTTCTTTCCTGAGTTTCTTTTAAGCTGAGCAATGGACACTGGACAGCCTCTCTTTCCTTTAACTTGCAGCGCGCCTGGCCGGTGAAGCAGCACCACGCCACAGATTTGTTCCGCAGGTACTACTGAGGTTTATCTGTCTGTAACCAAATTGTTTCCACTGAAATATTTCTTAATATAAACACTTCTATCACAATTAGGTTGGTAAGAAGTTATTTGACACAGAGCCTAAATTTTAGCTAAACATAACAGGAACCATCTAAACATACTTTAGATCACTTGCTTGCAGCCCTTCTAAAGGAGAGATTTCTTTTACTCTCACTTACAACTTGCAGATCACCAGTTTGCTCAAGAGCAGGAGGTGTCTTTCTAGCTTGTGAAATCACTGGCATTGGTGTCAAATTAACTGGGAGGACAGTTGTTCCATGTGCTCATAGTTGATTGTATGTGGGACATCTCACTGTACTGGGGCCAGTTCTGTTATTTTAAATTATAAAGCAAGTTAATTCTCTTCCAGTGTCCAGAGTGAACTCATTTGTCAGTGTGATGCATCTCATTATCCTCATCAGCTCATTTGCTTTTCCTGATGGAGAAAAAGGCTGAACCTGGTTTTACTTTATGGAAGTCAGGATTCCTTCTAATTAATAAAGTTTCTGTTTAGCCAGCACTGTGAAAGGTGTTCTTTCCACTGTACATGTGTGTGCTGAAGAACACATCTGCTCATCTGGTAATTTTTTTGCCTGAGATGAAAAGGATCCACTCATAAGTCCTGGGCTGAGAGCTGTGCTCCTGAAGGAGAAATTAACCTTTCAAGAGATTCCCAAGAGCTGTAACCAACCACAGCATACTGTAGATGTTACACTTTTTGTACATTGCATCTTTGCCAATATTTGAATACAAGCCATAATTCAGTGTGAGCATAAATAACTTCCATTCAGAGAGATGGATGCTGTGGTATCAGGCCAAATGGTAAGCCTTGTCAGTGCCTGCATTTTCACTTTATCGATCACACAGCATAATATGATGCTCCTTATTTAAATCCTTCATGCAAATGTCATACTGGGTTAATTGACAAGCAACTGGATTTGATAATACGTATAATGCTGTAGCAGCCATTGATTCTTGGGGTAGTGTGGATGTGTGTGTACTGATCATGGGGTTATGATTCTCAGCGGTGGGAGATGAGTAAGTCTGTGGGTCGCAATGTAAATTTAAGCTGCTGAGGGGTGAGCATTAACTTACATGCCAGTTTAGATTGATATAATAATTCTTTATAGGGACAGAGCATGACTGGCTGTAGAAGAGTTGTCCTTGTACCTGAATTGTTTCAGAGCAGCAGAGCTTTATGCTGAGTTAACAGCATGCTGTTAAGAATCAGTACCAATGTAAACACAGAGAATGATGGCTTTATGTTGGCCGTTATGTCATGCAGTATTTCACAGTTGTTGAAATCATTTCATTTTCAACCAAGGTGCTTTGTCAGTCTATCAGCAAAAACTGAGCAAAGTGCAGCACTGAAAATGAAATTAAACTCCCAGCTCTCCACGTACATAGGTGATGGCACTTTTGTTGAGCTGGAATTCTGTAAGAATGCTTACTAATTCCAACTAATATAATACAAAGTCATTTGCTGCTTCACTTTTTTGTCTGAAGTTCATCATAGTTATATGGTTCAGTTTTTACGTGAACTTATGCCACTGTAAGTCAGAGGGAGCAAGGAAAGGAGGTAAATAAGGAGAAGAGGAAAACAGGACACAGAGAAAGTATATAATGAGATGAGAATTAGGAAGGAGAAATAGGTGACAACAGAAGACCAAAATATGAAGGAAGAAAAGCGTCAGTATATCCCAGGAGTTGCAAAAACAAGGGAGATGTTACAAGTGAAAAATAAAATAGGGGAAATTAATATAGGAGATAGAAAAAAAGTAAGAAACATCTTGAATTCCTTGCAGGAAGATTTGAACTCATTGGTAGAAATCCTGCTTGCTGTAATTCACTGTGTTTGGCTCAAACCTTAGAAACACACTTTTGTATGAGTTTCCCCAATTCTTTTTGGCACCTGGCTTGCTCATGTATAGGACTAGGCCTCCAGACGTCTGAGGAGAATTGGTTTCTAATAAAGCTCCTCCATACCAGAGTTCAAAAGCTCTCCCACAATGTAATGCACAATGAAAATTGACACCACCAAATGGTTTTAGTTTCCCTCTTTTTTTCCCCTCTGGATGTTACACACTTTTTTTGGCATCTGCATATCTGACTTTAATTTTTCTGCTGAATATTGAGCATGTGGTATGAAGAAGTAAGCTATAACCAAATATATATGTTTATATATCAAAAACTACAGTAACGTAGGTTTTTGTAAGTTTTTTTTTTTTTTGTTTCTAATTCTGTGAGAATAAGCAGATGTGAGGCGCTTCCTCTATTATGTACATTTATATGGGCTGTGTGGTCAGAGGTGCTTAGCAGTGAATTTGGCTCAGGGCAAGGGAACAAGAGCAGTAATTTGAGGGGAGATTTACTCCTGTTAACACTTTTCAGAATTGGCAATAAAATCAGTTCAGTGCTCTTAAGATAGGGAGGGCTGGATTCTAAGCAAAATATGGAAGATATATTATCAGCCTGAGAAGTGATTCAGTGAAAAACTGTTTATTATGAATACCTAAAAAAAATCCATATATATGTTTCCAACAAATGAATGATAATGAGAGGGCTGCTCCCTTTTCCTAGAAATGATTACATTTTCTTTGCCCTTCTGGTTTGGCTGCTTTTAGGCTATTGCTTATGTAAAACAGAACACCTCTTAAGCCATCGTTTACTAAACAGAATCTCTGGCTTCTGATCTCACGCTACACAAGGAGGTAAATTGTATTCTGTGTGAGAAGCTTTAAACGTGAGTGTAATGGAAAGGGGATATTCAGTGAAACAAAGACACACCTCCAGAAACAACAAAGACAGTAAGTTTGAGCTACTTAAATTTGAATTTTCATAGTTGAAAAGTAGAATTCAAACATGGAAAAAAGACATCAACTTTCATTAGCCCCACAGGTAGTTATTTTACCAACTTGTATTTTGCTTTTCTCTTCTCTTAGCAAACTTGTGTGGCAGAGTTTGTTGAACAGAGGAGGACAATTCTGTTCTGAAATGATGGAATGCTTTTCTGAGAGATCAGCTTCCAAAGGTGACAATCTGGGGTCACAGCAGGGATGCTGACTGCTCAGTCCAGAGTGCTCTTAAACAAGAGGGGATTCTCATTGCTATGACCTGTCAGTGATGAAGTCATGACCACATCCAGCTGTGCAATCACTAAGGTTGCTCAGCTGCAGGCTCTACCTCTGACATGAGCACACAGGGTGCATGGCATAGGCCTTAAGGGGTATCCAGACTTTCAGGCACGCTGGTAAATTTGTGCTTCATTACAAGTGTGAGAATCTCATCTTCAGTCTGCAGACCAACTTCATGCAAAAAGCAGCTGGTTTATTAGATGATGGTGTCCATCCACTGATGTGTCATAAAGTAGGCAAATGCCAAAGTGTTTGTGTACTGTATATGGACAGAGAGTATTCTGTGATAGCCATCAGCTGAGAGGGAGAAACCAGCTCAGTCTCAGGTTCCTCCTCCACAAAGGTGTAAGAGCTATTCTTGCTCCTATAGGCACAGATAATTAGTCTTGTCTGTCATGTTAGAGCTGCTGAGAATAGCTACAGGCAAAGTGTTGCAATACAGGAATCACTCCAAGGAGTTACTGTAGTGGAGTTTGACCCACACTGAATAAGTAGAGTTAAAAAGTGCAAGGCCAGATGAGAGAATAGCTATGGACAGTAGCATAGGGGAATGGACACACTGTTGAACAGTTGGAAACTATTATTTGAATTATGGTAAATTATTCTCTGTGATCTGCATGCCCCTAAGAATAAGTGGAGGTAGAGATAAAATGAGGGCATAAATGGGGCATTTTGGTTTAGATCCTCTTCTTTGGAAGCTGGCAAAGATCCCAGCTCATTCCAGTCTAATACATACACGGTCATCACCAAAATCATGCACCAAGCTTACTCTGCTGCTCACCTGGCATTTGCCTGGCAGCTGTATAGGTTGTAGTATTGTGTATCAAGGCAGAGAAATATCTCTTTCAAGAAGGAGTGTCTTTTCTTGTATTAGTCATTGGGATGTGCCAGAAACATGCTTAGCTTACTCAGGACTGGGCAGGAGCAAAGGGAAAATCAGTGACTTTTCTCAGAAATTATGACGTAATTGCCTTTTCTCCCTGGAATCAGGCACAGAAGTCCCTGGCAGAGAGCAATACCTGAGAAAGCTTTACAGTAAAAAAGCATTCGTATTCCTTCCTGAAAACAAAACCACGGAAAAAAGAAGGATCAGCAAAAGATGCTTCTTCTAAGGAACTCTTTGTGCAAATTTGCTTCACAATTAGACAGTCAAAAGGCACCTAACATGCTTGCCCAGAAGCTAAGAGAGAGACTAGGGGCAGCCTGTTCTGTCTGTGGCAGAGGAGGGAATTTGAGCTCTCTCATGGGTAATTTACAAACATCCAAAAGAGATCTCTCCTTGTACTCTGGGGGCTAAAGGCTCAGTTAGTTACAGAAGAAACGCGATCAGTGTTTTGCATGGTGCTGTGTCACACACACAGTATATTCTTCTTAGAGAGCTGTGCCTGGCACCTGCATTGTTTTCCTCATTCATCACACACCGGGCATGCATTAGTGACAGCACTGTAGGAAATTGTATTCTTCATACTGAAATGCATATATCTACCTGTCAGAAGCCCACATGTTGTCCCAACAAGGGCCAAGGCTTAACTGCTTCTTAGTAGTCTGGTGCAGAAGCGCACATTACACAACTACCCTCTGTGTTCAAACGAGCCAGTACCTCGGATAGAGGCTGTTGCAAACCAGGATGGCAGCTGTCTGTGGATATAATCGCCACTGAAGACATACTGCCAGGGCTTCTGTGTCCTGGTTGCACAGCTAGGGGCAGAGCACTCAAATATTTCTAAAGCTAGATATGCAAATGCCTCTGGAATGAAGCCTTTTACAGTTCTGCTCTCATTAACCTGATTTGCATATGTAAATGACCTCTTGCCACATGATAATGAGGTCTGCTCATGCAGAGATGTTCAGCATATAAGCAGAGGGTTTTCAGTGACAATTGGACCATTTTGGCCAAAGCGATTGGTACAGAGACAGGACCAAGAAAGAGGTAGACACAGAATCCAGGGATAACAGGACAAGGAAGCAGAAGGAAGCGGAAGAAAATCAAATGTTGTAGATGCCTCTTCCAAATGCCACAGGCATCTGCAGTTCTAATGCCTTACTGCAGCAATTTTGTAGAGGAGCCTGTGAAATGAGAGCAGTTGGAGAGCACTGACAATTGGGAAGTGACCTGCGGCATGGAACTACTCGGAAAATAGGGGATATCTGGCTCTCCTGAAACAGCAAGTGCATGGTATAGCATTCACTGGCTAGTTTAAAGTAGCCTCTTCCTGTTACTCTTGTGAGCACCATCACAGAGAATAGAGAGCTGGACACGTGGTGGTGAGTCAATCCTCCTTCAAAGGCAGTCTCCACTCTAATCATTTCTCTGTGCATTTCTCCTTGCCATTGTCACACTCATCCAGGGGTGACATTTCTCACCACTGCACATACACTGCTTAGCTTCTCATCAGGGATATATTATACCTATTCCTTGCTCAGTGTATGTGGAGGCACAACAAAATCCCTCCTAGGTTACCCTCCTTGGATACCGTGCCACTTTTAGAGAAGAAATGACTGCTCATCTCCTGAGTTATCTGTCTTCCTACTTGCTGTGTTTAACTCTTGGTTCCTGGTTCTGCTACAGAACACTCAGCTGCTGAGGATTTGCTGACTCAGAGCTCTCCACAACCTACCTGATCATGCACCATCCTTATCCAGCTCAGAAAAAAAGGAGTGATCAGTTCCACTCAAGACTCACACAGTTCTCTCATTCATTCTCATACATTCATCCTTTCAAAGGAGGAAATGGCTCTGGAGGCCAGGTTTTCTCAAGGCCAACAGTGAGCCAGTGTGGCTGGCAGCCAATATCTGCTATTGCCAATGACAAGAAAAAAAAAGTGGGCTAACTCAAAATTTGCCTGTGAAAAAGCTTTCCTTTGTCTAGTCAGTTGACTGCCAGTTTGTATTGGTACTTGGGAAGTCAGATGTTGTCGGTCACGTTCTGTCACTGGAAAAATAATAGTAGCCGTGACCAAATATCCATAACCGCCCCTATTTATAGCTGGTAAGCAACCAAACTGAAGTTAAAAGAAATAGAGTAGCAATGCATGTCACAGTTAAATAAAAAGAAGTTGTGTACCTATCTTCATGAGCAAGCCAGAGTTAGCCAAATTAAGTTAAAGTAACAGTGAAGGCAAAGCAATTTGGCTGTTGGATTAATATAAGTCAAATTCAAGACTACCGAGGAAATTAGTTCATCTCATTACTACTTTTGGTTCACTCCCACTCACACCAAAGGGGAGATAAAGCATATGGGAGACAGAGAAACCTGACACGCTTGCATTTCATTACCTGTCCACTGTTGACAGAAATATATGCAGTGTGACTAAAAGTAATGGTTAACTTCAAAGCACTAAAAACTGATTGTTAAACGTGCCCAATCCTTTCTGCACATCAATAGGCAGTTCCTGGAGGAGCTACTGGCCCAAGCCAAATTCATCTGTACTCCACCCTTTACAATGTGGTCATTACATGGAGAAACTATAGTGTACTCCCTCCCCATCATGTCTACCATGAAGAGATTAAATCAAGAGATTCAATGTTACTGTATTCACACAGTCAATATTGTATTTCACAGCCAGCAATCTCATCCAGACTCATGACTGTCCCTTCCTTAGAAGCCTTCAGGTCTGAGCCCCAGTTTTCTAAGGTTATATTCCAAAACCCTCTCAACACTCAATGCTCAGCTTTTAAGAAAAGCAACAGTATTGCATATCTATGCTAATATTAATTTGTTTGGTGGTTGTAAGAAAAGAGTGATGTGCAGAACCACCTACAAATGAGTAGCATCTAAAGAGCTTAGTCTGGGCCTGGTGGCTTATTCATATAAATAAATCAGAAGGATCTGGCAGAGCATGCAGGGTCTTTTGAGTGTTTCTGTATAGCCTGTCTGAGCAGCAAGCCCTTAACCACACACTCAAACAGCCTCTGGGAGCACTCAGTCTATTTGGGCAACTAAAAACCTGTCCTAAAACTGAACCTTCAAGCATTTGCCATTTCAAAAAGGCTGTCAGCCCGATAAGCCAAAAGCTCATGGAATTCTTTCACTTGTATGGTGCCATCTTTAAAACATGTTTTGTTTAACTTTATTTTTAACTTTCTAGTAGGCACACGATTTTTTCCTTGTTTTCAGGGGCTTTAATCAGGCACGAGTTTTATGAGGCTATTCCAAGAGAAGATATTTAATTAATTCCAGACCTTTCTCCTCCCCCCTCTTTTGTTCAGCTTAGGTATACCATCTACATACCTGTCTATAACAACTGAGGTAAAAATCCTATGAGACTTCTAAGAAGCTTGGTTCATCTTTCATTAGATCACAGCAGAACTGAACCATATCCTCTCATTGCTAGACAGGTTTTGAACCAGGCTTTTCTCAGTCTCACTGGGGTATGTATGTGAGCTGGAAAGCTTCACAATGCATTAAGATTTCATGAGGGCCTAATTCTGTTCTCTGTTGCACTGCCCTGAATCTTCAGTCCACAGCACTTCTGCTTCAGTGCCACATAACTGGGAATATAGTATGGCTCTGAGTAGCCAAGCTCCACTGAATGAACCATCTGAAAACCACTGTTCTAGCCATGCAATTTGTGATCATTATCTTGAACAGACAAAACTTTAATGTCATTACTTCATTCCTGATAGATAAGTGTTTTGGACCCAGGAAACACATTTGGCTTATAGAGAAAACTTTTCTTCCAAATATGCCCTTTCTTTTGTTTTAACAAACAAACAAACAAACAAAAAAACCCTAACAAATAAACAAAAAAAAAAAAAAAAAACACCAAACCCCACCCCCGCCGAAAAAACCCACTAAAAAAAAAAAGCCAACCCCCTCCCCCCAAAAAAACCCAACATCATGAAAAACACATTTTGAGAGATCTAATTTTGTATTAAATGGTCAATGGTCCTTCATTATTTTGTCATAAATTGGTTGCATCTGGTGCTTCTGTATGAAGTCATACAAGAAGGCACAGAATTCTTCCCTTCTTGGTCTGCCCTGTGTCAGGATGTAATTGCAGACTTTGCGATTTTGTGAAGAAGTAGCAGTTCAAAATTCAGAAGAATGCAGACACCTTGTAGACCCGGGACTGGCAAGGACTTTGACTCAACATACCATTATTAGAAAAGTACACAAGACAAAAAATTGTGTCATACAGTTCCCAGCCCCCACAAGAGCTGTGGGCATCTCAGTTTATCCTGTTCCTGTCTGTTGCATACAATTGAGTCACCAGAAGAAAAAAGTGCTGTGGTTTTCAGTAGTAGCTGATGAGAAACTGAGTAGATGGAGGAGTTCTTAATTAAGTAATTAGACAAATAAGAGGGGAGAGGATAATACGATACAAAATGATGAACAGAATAGAAAAAGTAGGTCAGGAATTTCTGTTCTCCTTATATCGTGATGCAAGAAAAAATGACATGCAATGAAGTTCAAAGGTGAGAAATTCAAAGCCAATGAGGGAATGGTGTCATGCAACCCATAATTATCTAGAAGAAGCCTTTCACTTCTGGAAGTCCCTGATGCTAAGAATTTATCAAGTTTGGCATTGAGACTAAACTATCCAGAATTACCACAGAGATAATAATAGTTTTACAAAGTGAATTGAATCTCCCTTCTTGTTTTAATCCAGTCTTAAATATTAAGTCCTTCAGCTTTGACACCTTCCTTTGAGCTATCTGGTAACGGCCTCCATCTAAGATAGGTCAGTGGAGCAAGCGAGATCTGAGTCAGCCTGGTGATTCTTGTACTCTTATGTGCATATAAAAGTCGCCTTTGTAATTGGTTCAGAGTGCAGGACAAAGTCACATCCCAGGAATATTTACAGACTAGTCATGCCTCTAAGACCTAAAGCCTCCTACAAATGGACATAGCAATGAATGCAGTTTCTCTATAGCCCTAGGAGATACCTTGCTTGAGGAGGATTTGCCCCCTGCAACAAATACCAGCATTCTTAGTGAGATTTTCAGAGGCATCCATATTACCTATCTTGGAAAATAGGCCATCCTTCTGCTGATCTCTAAGTCCCTGGGATGCTTCTCATGCCACCAGGAGCTCAAAGATCTGAGGCCTCATTATTGCTGCTTTCCATCAGAACAGCTTTGCTGCAAATGCACATTTTTTCTGCACCTTACATATTATTCCAGACACTGAAAGCCAACTCTCTCAAGCTGACCCTACTATGTTATGGTGCATTTAAATCTGGTGTAAATCACAAATTTGCTGAGGACAAGCTGCTTTATATTTTCAATAAACTTTTGCTTCATGTTTTTAAGTGTACTTTAGAGTTTTACACACTTTCATCAAAACCAGATGATTTTATTATTTTCTATGTTTATCTACACCACTGCTTTGCCTGAATGTTTACAGCAGCTATTAAAACAGATGAAAGTCATCACGTGCTTCAGATGGATCAGGGTAATCACATCCACCAGTGAAACACATTCATTTTCAGCCTATTCCAGCAAGACATGCAAGAAAGAAAACGTCAATGAGAATGTGAACTATTGGATACAGTTGTATTACCTGGAGCAAAGGGATGTAGGTCTCTTGGAGGCTGGTGGCATTCTGTGTGACCAAGGTGATGACTTCTGGTCACATTTGAACAAGAGCTACCTGATGAAACTGACAGCGCCAATATCAGCTCAACTGGCACTTAAATGCAGAAAGTATTTGTATGTTTCTAAAAAAATACATTTTGTTTTCTCCTGGAGACAATATTCCAGACTGTGCAGCTCTGGGATTTACTTCCATGCACCTTCCTGATACGGTATTCTAAAACGCAGTTACACAGTAAAGGAATTTGCATTCTGTATTAATATGAAAACATATAGATATAGCTTAGTAAAGGATAATGCTAAAATCAGTTTGAAGGAAAACAACTCAAGATAAACCACATCTCAGCAAAATACTTAAGTGTTGTTAAAAGCTTATGCCAGACAGGGAAACCAACAGCAGCACAAGACCTGAAGGACTGCAGCAGTTTAAAGAGAGACTGCTTGCAAGAATGGCAAGTGTTGAAGGTGTTCAAACAGATACAGGCATCCACAGGCTTGTCCAAAGAGGTTCATTTAGCCTGAGCAGTGTTGGGCCCTGGTCTTAGAGTGAAATAAATGTGTGCCCTGACTGATTTCTTCAGACGTCAGCAGCCAATTATCTTGATGAAGTTTGTTCCTCCTGTGAAGCAAAAATGGTAACTTTGGTTACTGTCTTTTGCCATATCACAGACTTTCATGGGAAAGAGCCATAACTTAAAAATTGAGTTTGGAAGCTATCCTGGCTAAGCACAACCAGTATACATAGAGTGTCCCTGAATCCCACCTGGAAGATGCTAAGTCCATGAGGCCATTTTTTATCTTAGAACCATTAGAGAGACAAGGTTTTCAACCACTGCATATGCCAAATCATTTTGATCTCCACAGGAACTTTTTTGCGAACTCTTTGACCACTCAGACAGTTCGTGTAAGATAGTTTCCAGCAATTAATTTCATTTGCAAAGTTAAATATCATCAGTGTAAAGCGACATCCTAAGCAAAATCCAGCCTGCTCTAGAAAAAAAAAGTAAAGGAAACCTGCTCTAGAACCTAGAATCTATGCTTTCTGACAGGTTATGGCAACAGACAACAATAGAGTGGTAAATAGAGTGCCATGACCATCTTCTGTAGCTCTACGGTGAATTTCTGCTTTTCTGTATCCTCCTGAGTACTGATTTGGTGATAACAACTCTGTAAAGTATTTGTAATCTCTTTGCTTTTGGGCATCACTGATGTTATGCACATAGACAACCATCTGTACTTTTATTTCACAGAAGGCTGAAAAAAGGTAGTTTCTCTGTTGTGACCTGTGTTATTGATGAACATAAGACTTCTCCAGCATTTTCATTTATGATTTCTAGACCACATAGGATTAATTCATGCTTCCAGTATACCTTGGGACTATGTCCATCCCCAGAAATTACTTCAGATATTCAAAATATAGTTTCACAAAATAGTTGCTTATCTGTGTTTCTGTCAAGGAACAGGAAGCAATCAGAATGGTTAAGTGATATGAAAAAGGCATTCTAACCTTCAAATGGTAGGATTTCAAAGATATCTTTGAAAGAGGATGCTTGGCAATGGGGAAAATGTAAATGCATCTCAAAAAAATTGTAAATTGAAAGACTTTCACTAAAACATCCTTTTACAGTAGCTTTGCTATGGCTGTGCAAAAATACAAACATCCATGCACATACAGGGTAAGGGAGAAATCACACTTCAACTTGGGGAGTTCAATTACTCATTCCAGTACATTGCATTCACAATTTTATCATAAAATAATACAGTTTTGTAGAATTTCATTTCTCACCAGTGTTTCCACGTCTTCAAATGAGATTAATCTGTAAGAATGTATTTCTAGTTTCTCAGCATGTTTCAGGTAGATTTTTGGAGTGAAGTAAAAAGGTGAAAATGTGTTTTCCATTGTTCACATGTAAGTGCAAAATCAGCTTTTCTCTCAAGCACTACAAATAATCATGAACAGCTCAAAATCTCATCAATGGGCATGGGCTGTCCATTTCAAGAAAAGCTGAAATGAAGGAGGAAGAGATGACTGGGGGAGAAATGGTTTATGTTGTTTTGGTTTTTATTTTATTGCTAGAAACTGCTGTCTCTTTACATTTTCTTCTCCTGAAAAAGAGGTTGCGATCAGTGACTAAATCTGTCCTCTCAAGGGAGCATGCATTACTACTGCAACAGCAGAGGTGGAGGCAGCCCAAGCCCAGACATAGACAGTAATCAGCCCTTTTCTTAATATCAAGAACTTAGTTCCAGCTTCTTGTTTTACTGCTGCCTTATATCAAGGAAAACGAAAAATAAATGAAGTTACAAGAACTGAATGATAAATTAAGCATACAAAGTCGAGACAGAATTAATTACTTATTTAAAGATTTTCTCAGCTCTAAGCAGCAGTGTTTATGCTAACATGCTTTTTAACCTTCTTTGCTCTGATTCCAAGTCTGCAGCTTTGGAGTTTCCATAGTATTTTTGTTTTCATTAAGATGTGGTGACAACAGCCACTCTTCCCTAGCACAAAAACTTGCATTGGTCTTAGTCCTTTAGTTTTGCCCTGTTGTCTTTTCTTTTGCTCACCTTTCCTGCCATTGTAGAAGCTTGGCAGGGCAGTGGGTAGGTGATTTATAGACAGCTTTGGATTCTTCTGTACTTCCTTTATTAAATGGAGCAAGATATTTAATTAGTTCATCATAACTGGCCTGGAATGCAGCCTTCATCATTAAAGTTTGTCAGCTGTCCACATCTGGAGGAGTACTCTAATGGTATTGCCTCCAGAGTCTGCCAGCCCATGTCCTATTATTCAGGGGCCTTATGTCTCTGTGCCATTTCCTCCCCTCTGTTCCTGCAAGGCTAGAATGTGAATGCATTCATGTTCTCACTCGAATTTCCCTCAAAGGGGTATTTCCCAGTTGAGAAGGGGCCAAGAAACACAATACAGCTAGAATTGTATTATCTCCATGGAGCTGAAGTGCACAGAAGAAAAAGAAACTCTGAGAAGTGCAGAGTCTGAGGCAGCACCCCAAAATAGAAAAGAAAATGTTAAGGTCCATTGCAGTGACAGACTCTCCTGGAAAGAGGCATGACGCCAACTATAAGGGACTGGTAAGTGAACACAGCTCACCTCCCACTCCATAAGCATTTCATTTAGCTACAAAAGCTGCAGCACCCAGGCAGAGTATGAGCTGATACAAATAAAAGCCAAGCCTTTGTCCAGCAGTGATCAGATATTATCATTAGCTTAGTGTCATCTGCGCTCAGTGACACATGGTACACATGCATGAACGTAGTCTCAGATCTGGAGACCTGAAAATCTAGTCAAGTCTCAGACTTTTGGTTCAGGCATTTATCTGAGTGACTTTGACTGAGAAGTCTTTCAGGGGTTTTTGTTTGTTTTTTGTTTGGTTTTTGTTTGGTTTTTTTGTTGTTGTTGTTTTGGTTTGGTTTCATTTATTTGTTTTGTTTTGTTTATCTATTGGGTTTTTTGTGGTGCTTGTGGGATTAGAAATATCTTTCAATTCACTGTTCTTATTGTGGTTTAGTAGTAAAACTTCCATTATTAGGTAGAACATTTAATTGGAAGAGTGGCTGAAACAAGACAAAATCTGGATTTAAAAAATCCCTCTAAGGACAGTGGGTACAATGGGTGGTCAGGTCTAACAAACACTGACAGCCAGAACTCTGTATGCTGTCTCTTTTACCATCTATATTCATCCCTCTCATAAAATGAGTCTAGATAGCTGTGATGATAGCTGGGCAGCCAATTCCACAAGTATAGAAGCCACAGCTATTTAACAAGAGCATTTTCTAAGAGTCAGCACAGAGCTTGCATGGGTAAAGTGCAATCTATGTCACACATTCCTGCTAATGACCTAAAGGACTATGCTCTCACAGCAGAAGAAGGGAAAATTAATCTTCACCACAATTGTTCCATTTCTCAAACTTCTTTTTAGCAAAGATATAAATTGTGCCAAATATCTATCAGTTTTATGATGACAAGACCATCAAACTTGTTTCATTAAACACCCTCCCCCCTCTTACAACTGTCTAAACAAGATTTTTCCATTTAGTACCCTATCAATCCAGAGTTATGATTATTCAGTAACTGAGGGGATCTCTTGTATTTAAATATTAATGTTTGTGTAGTTATTAAAGTATTTGATGATTTGTCCAGGGGCACTGTAAAATTAAATATAGCATGTCATTTATGGTAATACAGAGGAGAATAATAAAAAATCTTTTTCATTCTGGTTTTGTGTCTGGCTCTGGATGTTACTTTTACTGCTTATTTGATAGTTTGGGGTATTGTGTATTTTTAAACCCTTTCAAATGTAGGATTTCAAAGCATATTGTTAGGAACATATAAAAGATTATCTCCCAAGTTATGATTTTGTGTTGCTGTGTATGAACTGTTGTCTGACAGTTATACTGCTAAAGGCAAAGGCTGTTTTCCAATAAACACTTATCATGTATTGGGTGTAGCAGTACAGGAAGCCCATAAATATTTTGGGAAGCTCACTTTTGTCCATGCCGTATTTGCTTTCAGAGATCACTTCAGCCTACTGGAGCAGAAATATGTATATGTAATTAGTCTTCTCAAGTTATGTATATTTAAAGAACATTATTTAGGCACTCTACTCGTACTTCCTCATGCTATAAAGAACAAAAGAGAGAGAAAGCAGGAGGGAGAGGCGCAGGGCATCTTATTTGAGGCAAACACTTGACTGCCATTTTTATGTGTAGGTGTGTAGCTTCTTCTGGGATAGGTTTTTGAGATGGGGTAATGGAAAAAAAAGTGCCTATGCTTGACCCATTCTGCTAGGAAACCTCTTTCTGTCCATTTAAAAACAATAGTAGATAAAAATGACTTTCATAAGGTCACTCAGAGCCAGAGCCAGGAATAGAAAGCAGGTCATATGAATCTAAGTCAGAGCACTTGCTATGAGACCAGACTGGTATTTCCTGCTGAAAAAAAATTAAATGAGTTAAAATCTTGAATGACTGCTTTTACTGCACAAGAGAGGCAATATGATTGAGGCCTGCTTCAGTTTTTCGTATATGTCAGTGTGAAATGATTCTGTGGCTAATGATGGACAGCTGCTACAGGATATATCTCTTCTTGATAAAAAAGTATGGCAATCTATTATATATTTTAAAATATGCTTGGCAAACTGAATGAATACAGAAAACAGAAACTGAAACAACAGAAGCAGTTGGTATATTTAAGGTTTATTTCATTACGTTCATTCTTAGCCTGTTTTTAAAGCTGATCATAACTTTCCTGAGAGTGTATATATATATATATATATATGTATGTATGAATGAATGTATATATATATATGTATGTGTGTAATGGAGCTAAATTACAGTAAAGCAGCTTTGTTTATAAATCACAAGCATGCGAAAGTCAGGACATTCACTTAGTGTTCTTAGTGAACCAGTAATTCCCCTGTCTGAATACTCAGTATAGACAATTGCTCCACTTCATGTTAACTCTGATGGCAAGATACTGAGTGCGGTTTTTTTTTTCACCGGCTTAGCTGGAAATGCTTCATGGGAGGGTTGGAATCCTCATTATGTAACAGCAATTTAGAAATTTTTAATTAAGGACGTATATGCATGTATGACATCCGGATTATGGTTCCAATCCAAAGCCTATTGCAAGCAATGGAAAGACTCACATCAAGTACATTAAATGCTCGATCAAAACCCAAGTGCTTATACTCGAAATAATACACAAATTAGGGTTACTGCTTTTTTCAAAGGAGAGATTAATCTGCACAGACCTCAGTGCTACCACAACAAGGCTGTTTCCTGTTTAAAATGGGTTTGTGTATGTTTACATTACACCTTGGTATGCAGTGGGGATATGTGCAACTACCATGCCAGGCTGTCTGAAAGGGCTGGAATGGCAGTATGGCAAAGGATCTGTAGCCTTGGGAGTGATGTGTGGAGAGGGCTTTACCATGAGCAGTGAAGAATGGAGACCATATCGATCCGAGACAAATGCAGTATGTAAATCTTTACTCCTTCCTGGTGTTTTAGCTGAGTCTTCAGGCACATACCAAGCACAGGGAATGTTTTAGCTGAACACTGAGCTAGGGTGCAAGCCACTCTTGCACAGGACTAAAATGGCTGCAAAGCACAGAACTGGTGTCTGTGTCATGGAGGCCACACAATGTAAGTGTTAGATTTCTCAAGGCCTCCTGTAGAACAGCCAAGAAACACGGGGCTTTCCTTGAAGAGTTTGAAAAACAGATGCTCTTACAGCCTTAGAACTGCAACAGCTTCTACCAAACAGCTCTATCAAAACACACCTGTCATCTTCTGTCTTGGCACTTCACTCCTGTCACCTCACTTCACTGTCACCGCATGCTTATACCTTGCATTTCACTTCAGACCCAAATTTACTTCAGTTTTTATCTTGAGGGCTTATCCCTTCTCATCCTTCATGATTTCATATAGTGAATTAGAATCTTAGCTCTCTCACCTCATTTTTACCAAAGGTGAAATGCTTTTCATCCCATCTTTTAATGAAAGTATTTTCCCCATGTCTTTATATCTGCATGTGAAGGAGACATTACAAAAGTCTGCCTAGTCATTTTGTCATCCTCCTTCAAATAACTCTTACTCTCACTGTTGTGATGACTAAAAAATTATCTCAGAATGGTTAAACAGCTGGTTTTCTGTGACCACCACTTCTTACAGTAATTGTAATCCTCTCACTGTTACCTCAAGATGTCTCTGTCTCTTTGTTGTATCCATCTGTTGTCTCTTAACATATTCTTGGACTGCAAAATATCCAAAATAGGAACCAGCCTTTTTCAGTCACCCATAAAAATCAGCGTAGTGCCTTGCACCCCAGTACCCCCACAAACATCACTTCTGGGTTCCCTGACTGTTACCTCAAGCACAACTAAATTATAAATTTTTTTGAGAAAATTAATTGGAAGAGAATTATAGATACATGAGTAATATATCTACTCTACTTTGCTTTCATGGATGAAATCACTTATTTTAGATACATTTATGTCACTGTGTGATATTCCAGAAATATGGGGATACACATCATATACCAGACTTCAGTGCATTGTTAAAAAGTTACTGGAAATTAGTGCACTGCACACCACTATATACATCTAATATTTGGATAATAATTCTGCACCTCACAAGAATGTTGCAAGGATTAGCTAACAAGCTGGCACTTATAAAGTGCTTTGAACATTGAAAGAGCTACCTAAATGTACATTAATATTAATGTTAATGTTAATACTAATACTACTGTTACTATTATTAATAAACCATATTTATTTAAACTTGTCAGAATCACTAGATATGCAAAATCAATGTTGGGGGGGGTGTGGGTGTGGGTGTGTGTTATTATTTTGTAATGTAGCAATGAAGTTCTATGCATGCTGAGAAAGACTGTGTGATGTTTGATTGGCAAAAATGTTTCCCCTGCAGTATGTGCCCCTCCTCCTGCTACTTACATATATCAGAAATGATTGGTAAGTGCTATTCAAACTTCATATCTTTTTTCTGGTAGCCTCTAGAAATGTCACCACAACCAAAGGTTACCAAAGTACTGCCTTCTCTGTTGTAATTAGAGCTGTACTTATCCCAAGTTGTGACTCAACAGGTACTGAAGAGATCTGTTGTTTCAAGAACTCTTAGGAATGAACAGGCAAAAACTTGTCAACCCACAGCCCATGCAGAGCAGTCATGAGCAGCCTGGATCTACGAGGTAACTTTCTCTGCAGCAATTTCAAGTTTAACCATGGGGTTATATCAGGGGTAGGTGATATAAACGTCACAAGAAAACCAAAGCAAAACAGGAAGGCATGCTGCATCTCCAAAGGGAATGGCTCCCGTTTTAGCCCTTTCCCACTTCTGTCTCCTGCACCTTCTGCTGCCATGGCCCTGTAGCTCAATTCCCAGTAGGCTAAGAGCAGGGCTGAAATGGATGTGTCCCCAAAAGGCAGTGACCTGAATAAGCTTTCCCTCTGACTCTTCCATTTGGAAGTTCAGTGCACAGGCACAGCAAAGTTCTGTGTGGAGGACATGCTTTTCCTCATTGGTTGCATTTAAGCTCGAAACCTACTACCCAGTTAGGCGTCCTTGGTACTTCTGAAAAACTGCATTGCATTCGATCACGGAATGCTACTACGTAGATGGCTAGCAGTTGGCATTATCAAACTTAAGCTGTCTAGACTGAAGCTCAGTGATGAAAGAAGCTAATGGAAATAAAATATATTGATTAAAACAGCACATTTTGCCCTACCACCATATTATCGTGACAGGAGCACTGTAAGAATTTCCATTCACAGGCAGGACACACACAGCCATGGAGGAGGTTACAACAAACATATTGGGTATGAAGAAATGAGCTGATCAAACCAAATGTTGGAGTGAGGACAGATCAAATGATGCCACATGGAAAATTATGGTTTGGAATGAAAAAGTGGTCCATTTAACAGTACATAAAGTCTCTGTAATATGCATAAAAGCAGCAGCTAGCAGATGTTTTGTGACACAGTGCATCTGCATGAGGCTGAGGCATATTCGGTTCCACTGCCACAGTAGCAATACACAAAGAGGATATAATGGCAGACCCTCCAGACAGATGAAGGCAGCCCTGCCCTTACTTAATAATAACAGTAAATAATAACTTGCATTAATTAGCAATCAGAAATTTAATCATGGATTCGGATGCAATTGTGAGAGGTATCATACAGTGGATGAAAGGAAAACCTATCATCCATTGGTAATAGATGAGGAAAAAATTTCATTTCAGCCCTGTGTTTGATAAGATCTTGCTGAAAATACCATCTTTGGGTTACAACTCTCCACTTATACTTTGTGGCCAAAGGTGACTTCTTTTAAATCTCAGGAAATATTCTTTAGTCATCTTAAGTCTGCAGAAATGCAAATGAAAATAATTTTTCTTCATTTAAAAATAATATTGCACACTTTATTTCACAGAAGTATCTGAGTTTTGAGAAAGGAGCTGATCTGAGCAGGATGATTCATTTAAAGAACTAATACATCAAGGATGTTTTCTTTCCTGAAGTTACTTGTTAGCTGGGAGATAGTGGAGAAAAATATAGTAAAGTTCTGTCTCAGGCTCCTCTAGTATCTTAAACAGCCATTCATGCCTATCCATGGCAAAATATAGTCTACTCACAGTAGGCAGTGTAGATATTCACAACTTGTTCTTTATTCCTCGATGGTTTTACCAGAAGGAATAATACTTAATGACTGACAGACTTAAAATATCAGAATGAACACTTAATTGGTCATGTTTACCATAACTGATAAAAATATGGAAGTTCTCAATGCTAGAATTTCTTTCAGGTCATCTGCACACTCAGGCAGAGGCCAGCATACCAGCATGGTGGAGGTTATCTTAGAGTCCACCAGCACTTGTGACAAATTCATTTATTTCAAATCAACACATGACGACTGAAGCCAATTGAACAGCACTGCACTTGACTAAACACAGTTGAGAAGCACCCAGTCTTGAGCACAATGACATCATGTCTTGGACACAGTACAGCCATGTGTTTGCAGCTTCCAAGGATCATATTCATCAGGCAAAAAGACTTTAAAAGCTGCAGTCATGTAAAATACAATTCTTATACTATAGACTAGAGATTATGTATCTTCTTAAGCCTCTGTGTTTAATGATTTTTAAGATTCTCAGCTGTTTTCAGAGCCTTTTATGGAATAGTTCGGAGACAGTTAGAAATCTCTTCAGCTTACACTAACATGACTTCTTAAAGCCCCTCTATGAAACAACTGTCTGCAACAAGAATGAGAGGTGTCAGCGCAGGAAGCAGAAAGCTGAATATTGAAATATCTCCTTTTTGAAAACACTGGAACAGCCACAGATCTTCCTGCCATGAGATTACATTTTGTCCAGTAGACACAATAGCAATACAATACAATAAATAAATGCAATGCTAACTGCAAGATACAAATGTCAAGATAAAAAATATATATATCTCTGTGCATAATTGCTGAAGTATATTACCTTGGAGTATATTACCATGGAGGTAAGTTGGATATAGCTGCCTTAACAGATACCAGGGATTAAGTTTTACCCAACAGCTGCAGAACAACAAAGGGAGGGAAGCTTTAAAACAGGATACACACACCCCAAAAAGGCTGTCAGAGCTGGCAGTGAAAAATCAGTATATGTAGAAAGCTCAGTTAAACTGAGCTTCCCACTACCTTTTTCTGTTTTGGACAACAATCTTTCACTTTCTCCAGCAGTGTCTGCAGTATTGCTGTTGTGGCACTGGCTGCCAATTGCCAAGGGCTTTCTTAAGAGAAAATGGAATTATTTTTATTCAAGACTCTTTTTTCTTATTGAGTGTGATTTACTGTCGTGTTATTGAGAAGGTCTCATTGTCACCTGATCATGTCTTGTCACAACCAATGAGATTACTGTCAGGGAGAAGGCTGCTCATTCCAAGCAACATTTGGTAATAAATTGATTACTGGCTGAATGCTGATACTTTACAAAAAGAGCAATCAATTAGATATCTGCCATTGCTCAAGAGTCTTACATTAGAAAGGCACACAAAATAATTACTAAATAATTGCACACGGCGGCTTAGGCTGGACCGTGTGAAATCAACTTAGACACACACAGGAGTATAAAGTGTTTTTCACGTATTTTGAAAGACACAGTGCAAAAAGCTATGATTGTAGATGACCATGTATAATAACTGGGTTGTGAAGAAGTGTCTTGCTCAACCTCATTCTAAGCATGGCATACTCAATACTGTTTATACTCACAGAGTAATAGTTATTTTTAACAATCACTAATGAGCTGAAATATCCCAGCCCCCTACTTCCCACTTGGTATTAATTTTCAGATCTACTATTCCACTGCCTTCATAAATTCAGGAGGCCCCTGGGAGATCTCTTCCTTGCTTTGTGACCGTGCCTGTGGGATATGGTACTGTTCCTCCCTTGACACTAATTCCACTGACTGCAGGGGACATACACATAGAAATGCACCAGGATACAAACTCCACATCAAGAGAAATAAAGACTGTGTGAATGATCTCTTTTCTTACCCCTGCCTCCCTGTCTAAGCCATGGAGAGCTTTGCTTCATCAGTGCCTTTACTACTGAATGTCAAAACAGGCTGTGGGACTGTCTGCCACTCCCCAAAGCAGGACACTACGAGAAAGGCTCCCTGGTGAACATCCAGGCAGAAGAGGAAAGACTTGTCTCTACCTGCTGCTGTGAGGATTCACTTGATCACACTTTTCTTCCCTTCCAGAAAGAAAAAGTGCAGAAAAATTTCTCCCCTTTCTTTCGGTCTCCCATTTATTGAGAAACTAGGTTGAGAATTTGGGTCTGGCTGGTACAAGATCAGGCCTTCCAGTCCTCTGTTGCTCCACTAGCACCAATAATCCAGGAGCAACAAAAAATCTCAGTCATCGTCTGCAGCCAGAAGAGGTGATTGCTGAATGAGCCTCTTACATATTCATATTCACTATTGCTACTGTGGCCACAAAAGAAGTTCTATTCTGTACTCTTTATTTTCAATTTATTACAGATAATTTTCTTCCTTTTTTCTTTCCCGTATTGAAAAATTAAGGCTGCTTTCTTTTTTATAAAGTGTCATTGCCCAACACTTGTGAGAAATGAAGCCCATAAATCCCTTCCTCACTAGAAATGGCAAAATCCATGCTGACTCTGGTTCATCACTGTCCAATGTTTAATTCCCTGATTTTAATACAACAGTGTAATTACCTTGATTTTGTTTTTTAATTTTTGGTTTTTTTACTGTTTGGGAAAGCTAACAGGTTGACAGCAATTCAGTTGAACTCAGAGGGCTCACCAGTGAAAGGAATAATGCAGAGTGCTTTGGAAGTGACATGCAGGGGATGTGGTGAGTGAGGGGGGGAGCACCTGCAAATTATAATAGTAATGGCTGCAGGAGAGGCAGGAAACAGAGAGGAAAGCTGAGAAGGCAGTTGCAGATTTAGCAGGAGAGGATGGATTTGAACTATGAGCACTCAAATGCTAGGATGGGTCCTAGTAAAGGGTTTGAACATAGAGAGTACATTCAATTTGTATACACAGCTGTTCCTAACATGCCTCTGGAAAGAGGCAAGAGCAGGGTCAAAAGGTTGATGTGGTTTTTCATAGACTATAACCGTTTATTTTAGGCCCAGTTTCCAGAAGTGATTTAACACTCCATTTAAGTGCTAGTTTTTAAACAGTAAATGGAAGCACACCATCCTCCAGGAAAAAAAAAA
>VZRN01005839.1:556200-575484 GCA_013397935.1 Dasyornis broadbenti | reverse complement strand
AAAAAAAAAAAAACATCAACAAGTAAGGAACTCTAGCACAGCCTCTGATTAGCAAGAAAAAGCATGAAGAAAAGGATGATTAGTCCAGTTAAAAGTTACCTGTAAAGATAGTAATGACATAGCTATACACATTTACAGTGAAGAAAAATTGAGAGATGAAGAATGAGGCCTAGCCCAAGAGGTATTCACGAAGAAATCTGGAATAATCTTTAAATGAGTGATGTATTATTGATTGTGGTTCTGAAAGCATAGCTGCAACTGTAATAGTCAATGTCACAGCACTAGTAGTAGTAGTGGTATAGCTCCTTTCTTCCAAGTTCTTTTCTTCTAGATGTCCATATTGTGCATTATACTGATACACTAGTAGAAACAGGCCATAAAAAGGCCAAGTGATTAGCCTGGTGCACCACTGATGGACCCAGACTTTGATCCCTGTACACAGGACTCCTGGTGTCCTCTGTCTGTTTAGCTGTACTGCCACAACATGGCGAGAGGCACTGTCCTGCAGCCCATTCAAAATATACTGCTAGAAGCTAAATATTTGAAGTTCTGTGAGTTTTCAGTTTCTTCCATCTAGAAGAAGGTCTCTTCTAGAGACCCAGCAAGATTTTACTTCTGCTAGTCAAGAATTTCTTAAAGACATCTGCCCTGGATCCAGGGAGTGCTGAAACAGTATGTGGTATTTTTTTCAGAAGAGCTGGAAGTGCTACACAACACTCAGTGGTTCCAGCAGAGTGATACAAAAACCATGTGGCACTTCCAGCTACTCGATGACACATATTCTCTTGTGTTTGGTCATACACTTACAATACATTTATTCTTAGGATTATGTCATTGAGCATGAGCTGCTTTAGATCATACACCTGGTCCTTCCTCAAATGCTGTTTTAACCATTTGCTGAAAGCACCAGTTGAAGGGATGATTTGACTAAGTGACTAATTTGACTGAATGCTTGTAACACTTACAAACTATTTTTAAGCCATTTTAAGAGCTTCGTGTGATAGATTTGGGCAAAAACTGCATAAATTGTGGGTCAGCACAGAGCAGCAATTCACAGATGGGCCTCTCTAAAAAAATCACACTATTTTTGGAGGCATTTGCTCCTGTACCAATTCAGACTAGTACTATATCCTTCCTTTGCTCTCATGGATTAAATAGGCAACAACTTCAAAAGTAAACACATAAATAAATTAGGTAAGAATGGGAGGTTTACAAAGGCATAAAGGCACAAAAACAGGAGTTAGGTGCCTAAGAGTTGACTGCAGGGACTTCATCAACGTCCATAAGTATCTGGAGGGGACGTGTGAACAGGGTGGATCCAGGCTCTTCTTGGTGCCAAGCAATAGCACAAGAGGCAATGGGCAGAAAATGATGCACAGGAAGTTCCACCTGAATGTGAGGAAGAATGTCTTTACTGTGTGGGTGACTGTGTACTGGAACAGATTGCCCAGAGAGGTTGTGGAGTCTCCCTCACTGGAGATATTCAAGAACCATCTGGACACAATCCTGTGCCACGTGCTCTAGGATGACCCTGCTTGAGCAGGGAGGTTGGACCATGTGACCTACTGTGGTGCCTTCTAACCTGACCCATTCTGTGATTCCATGAAGCGCCCTTTATCATGAATTCAATGCTTGCATTCTCTGCTTTTTAACCACTATGCAAATCATGGAATCATAGAATGGTTTGGGTTGAAAGGGGTCTTAAAGATCACTTAGTTCCAACACCCTGCCATGGGCACAGACACCTTTCACTAGACCAGGCTGCTCAGAGTCCCATATAGCCTGGCCTGGAACACTTCCAAGGATGAGGCATCCACAGCTTCTTTGGGCAACCTGTTCCAGTGCCTTACCACTTTCACAGTCAAGATTTTTTTCCTAATATCTGATCTAACTCTATTCTCTTTTAGTTTGAATCCAGTTTCCCATTGTCCTATCACTACATGCCCTTGTAAAAAGTCCCTCTCCAGCTCTTTTGTAGGCCCCCGTTTAAGCACTGGAAAGTTGCTATAAGGTCACACACAGCCTTCTCTTCTTCAGCCTGAACAACTCCAACTCTCTCAACCCTTGTCTTCACAGGAGAGGTGCTCCAGCTGCCTCATCATGTTTGTGGCCATCCTTTGGACTTGCTCCAACAAGTCAATGTCATTCTTGTGCTGGGGACCCCACAGCTGGATGCAGCACTCCGAGTGGGATCTCACCAGAGCTGAGGAGAGGGGCACAATTACTTCCCTTGACCTGCTGCCCACACTGCTTTGGATATGGTGGGCTTTTGGGCTGTGAGAGCACATACACATAATACAACATACATAATAACCTACACAGGCACCTGGATTAAAAAAGTTTTGAGTGGCTTTAAGTAACAGCAGTTTTCGTGTACTAAGTCATTACTGCTTTCCTTCCCCCAAGATAAATTACACTCCATTTTTAACTTGGGGTAGTCACATTCTGCTCTGCAAGGGGATACAAAATGCTAGTTCAGCATCTGCACTGATTTACATAGATGTTAATATCCAATAGCCATTTTCCATTGACTCCCTTTGGTTTACATAACTGCAGGAGATACAGAGTAACAAAGAATCCGGCACTTGGTTAAAAAACAGGCACTCCGTTTCTGGCAGCGGGCAGGATAGCAAGAAAGCTTTTAATTCGAGCCTTTGAGTGTATCCATGCAACATAAAGTACAAGCGTGAGAGGAACATGCTGGTAGTTCTGCATTATCGCTAACGGCGCGGAGACGCAACAAGAAGGAAAATCTAAGTGTGCCTGCTCATTTTATTAGAGAATCTTCCCCTTAGAGCCAAATGAGGGTGCCGTTTTGGACAACTTGGTCCAGGGTGCCCTTTCTAGATGGCCAGTTTCCATAGCAAGTGAGAAACTTTACTACTTATATTGTGTATTATTTATACCATGGTTGTGCACACAAGAATTCAGAATGGCTTTACATCCTTGTATGTGTAACCATACCAACTGACAGAAATGCAGGAATTAACTGTATCACAGAAATAGAGAATAAAATTTTAAAAGTGTCTGTATTTAAGGAACAGGTTATGGGTGGATTTAGACAATACAGTTGTGAAGTGAAAATTCCTATAAATTTATTAATATAATCTGCAGAAATAAATGCCCCTGCCCAAACTGTGCAGAACAAAATAAACAGATTTATTGAGCTGAAAGTGATATTTATTCTTTTCAAGGAGTCCTATGTATTCAAAAGGTAGGGGATGTATTTTATACACCACAAAAGCAGCTGTGGGGTAATTTCACCTCTACAGTTTTGTTCTGTTGAATGCAAGCTACAGGGAGCCTTTATTTTTCTATTATCATTTTCAGAAACAATCTAGATTGAAAACAGTAGATTTTTTTCCTTGTGCAAGGGAAACGTGGTAAAATCCAGGGCTAAGCAGACAGCTTAAAGACCAGTGTTAGTTTCTGAAGTGACTCTTCTTCCCATTCAAGCGACAGGAGAGAAAAAATTGGGTCTTGACAATACAGTAAGTAGATTTCTAAAAGGGTTTTCCTTCCAGCTCAAATATTTTATGGAACTCGATAAATACTAGGCTTCACTTGTAAGAAGAATAAAAAAGGAGGATAATGGATAGAACAGTAAGAAAAATCACTTTGAAACAGTGTCAGAAGACTCAAAACAAGGAAAAGCATCCCAGGTTAACCTATCCACTATTTTCAAGATTCCATAAGGCCATGGATTAGTCAGTTTCCCTGTACCAACAGTAAGTAGCAATATTAATTTACCAGTTTTATTGCTCACTCAAACCAATAATCACTACAAACAGCCATCAAAAATATGGAGGATGTAGAGAAATAGCAAAGGACAGAGATTATCTGAATATACAAATGACTGCTTGTTGTTTACCTGGCACCCCAGGTCCTTGTGGTATCAGCAGCCTCAGAGAGTAAGTGGGCTTGGATTCTTGATGTAGTTGTACAAATCAGATTTTGTTTTGTTATTGTTTCCAGCTGAAAGCCTTTTCTTTATTCTAATGGTAGGAGACTTTCTTCCTATTAAATGCTTCAATGGTGGATTTAAATATTTAGAGGATCCACATTACAGGAGAACTGTCTGAGAGCATCACAAAGAAACCATTAGTTAAATCCATTAAGGATCTACTTAAGTGGAATTCCCTGCTGTTATCTACATGATAGCCACATAAAAATGACACTGGAGAAAGAAAATGTTGGAGAAAATATTCCTCCTCACAGACTGTATCTATAAAAAATCCAGTTTTACTGAAGGACCCCTTTTTAGTTGTGTCAAAAATTTTAGCTGGGAATTGATACACTTAGAGCTACATTAGAGCAGGGGAAACAACATCTCGACTTCAGCTGAGCTTCTGCCCCTCTCAAGTAAACCTTTCGTTAGAGAAGAAGGTACAGGATCTCTTTTTGTTTTGGACATGGCATAAACCATCAAAGTTAAATTCACAGTGCAAGACACATGAAGTGTATACAGAGTCTTTGTGTTGTCTATTTTTAAATACACGTAAGAGGTAGCAGTACAGCTAAGCTGTTCTTTCCTCCAACTCCTAGAGTAAGGCACTTGAGCCATTTGAATTATAAAACTTGCACCATCTTTCAAGTTGCTCTTGCTTCTACAAAGGGGAAAAAGCTTGAACTCGACAAAGTCCTTCTTCCATTCTCTACAACCATGGTTTGATACACATTCAAGAAGGCAGTTATATCCATCAAAATCTTTCTATTCTTTATCATTTATGTAACATTTCCTATTTTTGAATGTTCAGGAATTTCTGATGTGATGTAGGCTTATGGATAAAATGCAAGTACACAGCCAGTACAAACACAATGCACAAATATCCATATTGTTGTAATATTGATATTCCTAATCTATCTGTAAATGAGTATATAGTGTCTCCTGACTTTCTCTCTGGACCCCATTTTGAGCACGTTTTACAAAACCCAAGAGAGAAAGACCTGTTCTGTGGTCAGAGTAGTATAGACCCATTCTACTGATGCAGGAAATGTCTTTCTAAGACGCTAAACAAAACATTTCTTTTCTGTTGGAGAGTAAAATACTGCGAAGTCTTGGTTCATCCATACATGTAGACATACATACATAGGACCATGCAAGACCACTAAGTCCACTTTGTCTTCTCAACTGAACTTTACCCAAAAGGAACAATGTAGAAGAAAAAAAACACCTGAGTAAATCTGTTATTTCAGGGGTCAGCATCCTATTGGAGGGAAGGGACAGCACATGAGCAGTTTGTGAATGAAGCAAAGCAGAAACAGAAGTGTGAGTCCTCATGGTTTGAGAGAATTGTCCATTTCTTCTGAAAGCAATGGCTCCAGGCTTCAGAAGTCTGGAGGGGTTGTTGCATCCTGTGAGGGAAGATGCTATACATCAGGTGTCCAGGAGCCTTGTGCCACTCTAAGTGTGCATGACACTCCTGTCCACACCCAGAGCAACTACACTAGGACACAGTTCAGGTACAGTGTAACATAGTATTGCAAACCCAAGGAATTACAATATCAGATGTCAGACCCTTTCCCCAGTCAAATATTATCCTAATAATGGGACTGAAAAACAAACAATGGCTGTCTGGATCTTCTAGCATTCCACCAATTAGGAGATACATTTCAGCAACATACTTATGGAAACTTACTTTAATTAAAAAAAAACTAACAAGATTAAATTCTCAAAAGAATACGAAACATTGGGTTGCTATGAAAGCATCACCCGTTGAGGCTGTGGTAAGTGTACAACTTCATACAACATTGGCAACACCCAACACTGCCCAGTGGAGTGGCGGCATCACAGCTTCTTCCTTGCCTGCTCCCAAAACCTCTATCACAAAACAAACTTAATGCCCGCCAAATTGGAGAATGGAGCAAACATACACCACAGCCCTGAGAACTTTTATTACAGATTAGTGAGGGTTTTGCTGTATATCTATAGAATAAGAATTCAGGGTGTGATAAAACCCATACTCCTGTTTAACCCCTCCATTGATTTTCCATTGGTATTTGTAACCCTTTAGCAATTTAACTTCTGTGCTCTTTGTACTCCAAGTAAAAGTTTTAAGTATTTTCCACGGTTTCCATTTATGCTGCTTCAAGGTAACTGTGATTTATAGTAACTCCTACTACTACAAGCATTTTCTCTACAGACAATGGGTTTGCCAAGTCCCAACACGTGGAACTTAAACGGAGTTATCTTTTAGAAAAATACTTCTGAGTAGAACAAGAAAAAGATGAACAGGCATGGGGGGGAAATGTTGCCCCAATAAACAACCCTGGCAGGCAGCGTCACCAGCTCAGCAGGCGGCACAGGACACCACAGCTCCAGTGGCACCACTGCGCGGGTGACCTGGCACAACACACTCAGAACACGAGCACAAGGTAAGCACCTAAGCTCCGATGTTGTCCGATGACAGAAGAGGGGCAGCCCTACTGGCGGCAGGGAGCCGTGCCGGCCTGCCCACGGCCCGCGGTGCGCGACATGGNGCGGCGGCCCGGGCCCGGCTCGCGCCCGGGGCTCCACGGGGGCCGCTCTGGGAGCTCCCAGTGTTCGGGAACTGCTGCCGGGATCATCCCGAGCAGCACCAGAGCCGGGGCACTTAGCTGCACTGAGCCGGATTGAATTGATTTAAAGATACACGCTTTATTTACCCACTCAGTTTGGGGTCCCATAGAAATACTTCTTCACATAATAAGTGTTATTACGACAGCTTGAGATCTGTGTTGCTCACACACTCAAAATTTTTGTGCTAAAATAACATTTTTTTGTGGAGCAAATTTGCAACACATGACTGTAAGTGATACTTGCATTCACTGTTTCAGCCATTATGTCTTTTTGTTTGTTTGTTTGCGTTTTAAATCTCCCTCCTCGTGCCAGCAAAAGCAAACACAGCTCTCGCCAAGCAGCACTTCCATCTCCAAAACGGACCCTTGTGAATGTCCCCAAACCAGCCACCGGCCCCAGTGCTCCAGCAAGGAGCTGCACAGTGCTCGTACTCCAAGCCAGCGGCTGCTTGCCCAAGGAGTCGCCCAACACAGCCCTGCCAGACGTCTCCCATATCGATGCCAAAGTTTTACTCCTGCCTGAGCCCCACTGGGCTTCCCACTGGATATTTGAACCCTCTCTGACTCAGGGTAACAGTCAGTGCACGCCTCCCCCTGCTCCTGTCTCCAGCGGCAGAACCAAACCAAGCTGAGCAGCATCTCCCACCCCTGGGCTGGCTGCAGAAGGTCAGTGGCCAGCAGCGCTGGGCACACCCAGCTGCAGGCCCCCTCACCCCCTCACGACTGGCTCCGCACCAGCCCCTCCACGGCAGCGAATTAGGATCTGCGCTGCTCCCACCTCCACTGGCAGCTGAGCCCTTATTCCTTGCCTGTGTGCGTCCAAATTCCTCGGAAAGGGCAAGCAAGAACGCGCAGTAATTGTAGTGAAGAGAGCAGTTCACTAATCCACATGCTCCTGTTCCCAGCTGTGTTCATCTCCTTGGGCTGCCTGTGTGTGTTTGCACATCTCATGGAGGGGAATAGGCCACTTCAGTCTTCTCCAGACCTCCTGTGTGCCAGCGCCGTCCTTTCTGAGGCACAAGGAACAACCGTGGAGCAGTGGTTGCCATCTTTTCTCTATTCCTTTGCTTCTCCCGGCCTCTAGCTGTGCCTGCCCTGAGATGTGCCTACATCCCTCTCAGATCCCTCACCTTCCTGCCTCACTGTCAGTCCTTCAAGTTTTCCCCGAGAGGAGGAGTGAAACAAAGCATCACACAGCCCTGCGTGGGATGTCTGCACACACGTGAGACTGGCAGCTGCTGCAATGGGGGACAGACAGTGGTGGTGATGGTGGGACAAAAGAAGGACGAGTCAGTGCTTCAGTGCTGGAAATAAGGAGAAAATCCCTGTGGTAGGTGAGCACTGTGAACAGCACCATGAGGCACAAATGGCACAACAGCTCAAGAGGGAGAGAGAGAAGCAGTCAGAGCAGCAAGGGAAGTTTCCTTCCCCAAAACCCTCACCCCTAGTTCACCTTGCTTAAAAACACATTCCCAACAATCATTTCTACAATCACCTTCAAATTGTTTCTGAATGCCCTGAGGTTCAGCCTTTGAGTCTTGTTACTCAGTGAGGAGAAGGGCTCCGGCTTGAGTGGTGCAGATGCAGTGAAAGCTCTAACATACAACCAGTGAGTTGTATAAACCTCCTTTGAGCAGGAAAATCATTGCTATAGCTGAAGCTGCAGAACCAGTGACAGAGAAAAAACTGCATCAGAATCCTGAAAGGCTTTGAGAAGTTTATTGAGGGTAAAAAGAAAAAAAATAATTAAGGGCATGGAATATCGTACAACTTTATTAAGGTGGAGTAAAGGTTGAGTAGTGGTCATGCCCTTCCAAATTATAGAGCGCCTGTATATGAACGGTGAAAAAGAAGAATTGAACTGTTCAGCACCAGCTCAGTAGAGACTGAATATGCCAGGCTGGTCCTAAAGCCACGCACACCTACCTCCTAGGAGCTCCCTGGAAGTGGAGGCCGTGAGCACAGCTAAATAAAGAGTAAAATAGAGTAACACCCACACCTTTCACGGGCAAGGCTTGAGAATTGCTCACAGTCTGATCAGGCTAGTGCATCTGGCCTACACTAACAGACCAAAGTAGTGATGTTCCCTCCTCATTCCTTGCTCCTGAATGAAGTGCTAACTGTTATCACCCTTCACCTTTTCCCCTAGAGTCTTTTCTGAGAGCTAGTTTACACCACAAAGAATTTTCCAGTATAGTTGTAATTACAAAAACTATGGGGTCAGCACAATTTATTCCAATATCACTTTTGCCAGTGTTAAACCTTTGTTTCAAATGACAGAAACTATTTTTGAGAAAGAACTTTTTTGTTAGTCATTGTTTATTCTGACGCTGTTTAGCCTCATCTTTTCACACTCCTCCCTGGCATAACTATTTGGCCAACAGATTTAGCCTGGACTTCTCCTGAAACTCTCTCTGCACTCTCCCTTTATTAAATGCTGTCATGTGTGATACCACAAAGCTGACAGTTGCCAGGGCCAGTTGCATGCCCTCTCTCAGGCAGCACCAACAAAATTGATTGGTTTAGGAATCACTGAGGGGAGTATCTTGCTGTGAATACTAAAATCCTAAGCAGTTTAGCATGGATACATCTGAACTGTCTGGTAGTAGAATAAAACGATCTCCCACAACTGGTGTAAAATAGTATTGATAAAAATACCATTTTACTGGTACAACTGTGTCTCTACCAGAGGCTTCTGTTGACACAGCTATGCCTGTCAGGGCTGGCATCTCTTTAGAGCTATGCTGGTAGATGTCAGTCCTGTAAATATGATCTTGGTCATTCAGAGCACACGTTCACGTCTTTTCAACTCAGTGACAACTCCATCACACAACTGCATTCAATACAGTTACTCTTAAGACAGTAAATGCAAATGAAGATGCAAATGCGTGTTGTAATTCAAATCAGTGAAACAACATCATATTCTGCTATTCTTTCCTTACAGCTATTTTATGCAGATTTATAAAATTTAAGGTCAGAAGATACCTTTAGGTAACATAACCTGAAGTATAACACAGGTCAAGCAATTTTATGTAATTAAGCCTCATGATTCATAAATAAGCAAGCATCTTCTAGAAACCATGTTTGAGTCAAAGACATCAAGGGAAGAAGTCACCATTTTCCTTTTTAGCTTATCGCTTTTGCCTCACATTTCTGAATCCAGAGCCCTAAGAAGATGTTTTGACCTCTGTGATGCCATCTTCTCCTCTCTGTGATCCTTTCTTTGATCATTCTTTGACTCCTTCTATCTGCATTCTTCTAGGTAGCATTCTAATCCCTTTTCCAGCAGCAGACCTGCCATCACTCTTCCAGAGCAGCATAAACCACCAGGCTGACACACTAAGACATATCCCCGCTACCTTCCGGTGTCCTCTGTAGGGAAAGGGAGAACACCCCTGTGACAGTGTGTGCTGGCTACTGTCAGCTCTGTGAGTGGGGCCGAAATACCATCAGCTGGATGGTGTGCTTTTTATTTTACATTTTCTGGCTGCCATGCCAAGTTTTACACTGCACTGATCTCCAAGCTCTGTGGAGGTAAAAAGCATGCCTGGGCTCCAACAACTCTGCTTTTGTTAGGTCTGGGGATATTTCACATATATAAGTCTTAGTAAATTTATTTCAAAATGCAGGAAGTAAGGGTTTTGACTGATACATATTTGTAGGTACAAAGGTATACTTCATATTAAATTCATATTGTTAAAGCCCTTACAAGAGAATCAGCCAAGCAGAAGATGACAAGCTTAAAAAGAGATACCATTGTGATTACAGAAAGACAAGAAAAACAAACAAAATTCCTCCTCACTTTCATTCTTTCTAGCCCATAAAGTATTTATGAATAGCTGGGTTTAACTATTCCTACCTGCACAGAAGTAATCAATAAAGGAGCACCTTGTATAGAAATAATGCACTTTCTGCAGTTATAGCTAAACAGAACCAATTTGAACAAATTCCTAAGGATCCACTTTCATTATTGAAGAAGATTCTGAATTTTTAGCTCTACAAATAACCAGCTGAATAGCCTGTAACTCGATTTTTATTAACATCCAGTTGTACATCACATACCTCAAAGTCCAAGTGTCCCTATGTATAGTATTTCTGAGTACTTGACATCAGACAGTTGGAAATTTTCTCAATATGATGTATAACAAGTGACTTTATTGGGGTAATTTAGGACAGACCCTGTAGAACATGTAAAAGAGTTCTTGGCTGGGAGCTGTTTCTCCAAATCTATCTGAGAAATGACTTGCAATCTTACTCATCTTCACAGGTGCTTGATGCCATTGATTTACAATTTTATATTGCAATTCTAACAGGTTAGCTGAAATAGAGCATACACGTATGAAGGACATTATTGAGTCCAATATCTCCAGCTCAGGAGAATGAGATAGTTCCCTTTCCCATTTAATCATAAATGTTTCTTTAGTGGGCAATAAAGAAAAAGCAATGGCTTTATACAATCACCCCACAATGTTCTGAGATTCATTGCTAAGGAATAAGATTTGCTCAGATAAAAAGGGTTCTCTAATACAAGTAGATTTAACAGCAGACTGAATAAAGGAACTCCTGAACTGGAAGTAAAGAAGCAAAAAGGAAAGTCTACCATGTTCCACCTTTGTTGTATTTCTAAGGGAAATGTGAATTTGTTTTTACTGTCAGGTTGAGATAAATATTCCAAATAAATGAAATCAGGGTTTTTTCTGCAGTCTTTAGAGAAAATAGGAGCAAAACCACAATAGAGTTAGAAAAAGAGGCAGATCACTTTTAAAGCTGGTATAGACTCCATCCCAGGAACAGAGAACTTGGGTTTAGGTCTGGTCATAAAACCTGCAGTTTCCACACCTTCTGACTCATGATCCCTCTGTTTTCAAAACCTACCTAGAAAGTCAGTTCCCCTTAGCTGAGTAATGAGCTGGATTTATACAACTGTAACAGAACCCACCATACTCAAGAGGCTTGCATAGTGCTTTTAATGATTCCCTTTCCTGCCCAAGTAAAGTTAGCAATAAGTCTTTTGAACAGGATGGAGCACTGAATGGTGTGAAGTTCACAATGGTGAACTTTGAAACAGACATAAAATAGAAATACCTAATTCATTCATACTGAACCAACCTAATTAATCAGCAGTGCACTTCAAATACATGACTCCATTGAGCTGTGCAAATAACATCCCTGTATAAAAATTATATGTATTTAAATCGGCAAAGTGTTTAGTACTGGCCTCACTCTGCTCTTGCTGAACTTTGATTCCTCTGTCACAAGGCACTTTGAAAGTTCCCATTCAGTGGTACCAGCCCTTCAATGAGGAGCAAAAAAGACAAGGTGACTGTAATGATTTTACATCATGTGGCCTTTCCCAGAACTAGAGCAGTCCCTGATTTCTAGCTGGTGAAAATCACCATGGATAGTGGTTCCCAAATTAGGCTCCTTTCTTCTTGGACATATGCATAATAAGTTTAGACCCAGCACAGAACGGTGTGGCAATTTAAATTTAAATGTGGTCAGATGAAAACCACATTTGTCCAGTCTTCTGGATGAGAGGAAAACAGCTATAACATGGCAAAGAGATATACACACATTTAATTTTGTTACGAAGTCTGCTGAATAGATGAGAAAAATCTTAATAGTATTTGTATATTACTTTTTTAAGAAAGAGAGAGAACCCAGAATTTTTCTCTTCATTTACAATTTTCCTAAAATCCACCAAGTGAGATAAAATATTAGGGATGGTCTGTTTGGAATGAAAAACAAACAGAAAAAAATTAATTAGCATTAAAAGTAAGCCTGTTGTCAGTCTGAGTCTTTCCTGCCTCTGACTATAGCATCTGGAGTTGTTAATGCAGATGACTCACATTGTTAAGTCTTTGTTAAATAACTAGATGATATTTTGGATTAATAAAATGGCCTTTCTAATTTTAATAACATTTCTTTTTATATTTAAGCAAGAAGAAACAGATGTTTTAAACAATCCAGTCCTCATCACATGGTAGGTGCTCAAGTCTGTCACTGAGTTTCATGGCTTAACAGGAGCAAGAACTATGTGAATTCGTAAGCATTTCTAGGATCACACCCTGGACTAGTAGTATACTGAGATCTTTGAGAGCTGCATATCTTGAAGTAGTTTACATCCAGGATATTTTAAAAAACCCTTCTTTTAGGTTAGATTAGCTCATATTTGAAGCAGGGGGCCAGGTGTGGGGGATGCTCTTCTTAAGAAATACTTTGCCCCTGTAATGAGGATTTGATTGTGGCTTTGGCAATCAGACACGTCGTGGGAGAGAGGATGTGAAAGTGAGGTACCCAAGTGGCAGTTGGCGGTGACGTCCTGTTTGCTGAGGACAGGAGCAAGCTCAGTGCATCCATGGGGACTGTGTGCGTAACCGACAGCTACAGTGCCCCTCAGAAGTGCAGCCTTCTTGTCTGCTGGCTACCTGGGAAAAAAGCCACGGCTGCCCCTTCTCCAGCTGATGTGTGGAACAACTTCATCCAAGCCAGCCTCTCTTAGTGTCAATCTAGAGATCACAGGCATTTCAGCTGCATCCTGTGCAAGGAGCATTCCCACCTGAAACTCAAGGAAGAATTGCAAGCTCACTTTCGCAGCTTACAGGCTCCATTGAGTCACTGTGTAAGCAAGGATGATGGACCAGCAGTTGTAATACAAATCTGGAACTCTGCAGATATACATATAGTTCAGCATATGCTTCATAAGTGTAATATAAAGAATATAATAAGAAATTAATAATAATAAAAAAAAGATGGCAAACCCCACATCCTGAAGTTTCTACCAGACCAGGCCTGACATGTAAAGAATGGATAAACGCTCTTTACTGACATGTGACTGTTTCTATATGACCATGACCAACATTTAGGGCCTAAATGGATGGAGTCCCTCAGGACATCAAAAGTCGTGTTCACTGAAAAGGATACTACCACCTGCCAGCTGTTTACTGTCCCTCAGCTGGCATCCACTGTCTCCTCAGATCTGTTGGCTCACTTTATCCTAATCATATTTAGGCAAATGAGTCTGTCTAAGGCAGGTAGTTTAAATTCTAAGTCTGGTAACTTGGGTTGTTTAATCTCAAAAGGATTGGGGAATACATACAGGAGCAACTGTACCAGCATATGTGAGGAGCATTAATATATGATGGGGTGATGCTGACAAAAAATGGGGACAGTAACTTTTTTCACTGGCTCAGCTGGGTCTTGGAAAAGAGCACCTGTTTATAATCTTATGACATACATTTATTTTGGCACTAATGTTGCTAAACAGACCCTATTATCTCCCTCTGCCACCAAACCTCCTCTTTGGTCAAACAGTAAGAAGCGGGTAACGGCCTCATGTGCTCTGCCCCTTCTCTTCCCCCTTCCTGTTATGCCAGCACTACTGTTTGGGCCGTTGGGTGAGTCAGTGCAAGGATCTGGATAAAAATAAGTTTTCTTTCTCCCCTCTTGGGTTGCAGGCACTTCATGCATCTGCACAGACCCTTGTATCAGCACCCCCGAGGTCCATACCAGGTGACCATGGCAGTCACCTAGAGCTCCTGGAGCTAGCACTGCAGCTGAAAGAAGTGTTCATGCAGTCATGGCATTCCTCCCTTGTGTCTCTTTTCCTTGATGGTGAAGTGGAAGCAACTGGACTCCTCAGTGTACAGGAGTGCTTTAAGGGTGAATGTATCAAAGCAACAGCTCTCAAACCAGGAAGTCCTCCCCTTGAGAAAGCACAAGATGTACCAAGTTGGGATGGAAGAAGGCTTAGGATCTGACCTCTCCCACCTCTTACCTCCCCCACCCTCTTTGAGGCTTTGCAGCTCTCCTTTTCATCCCCAAAAACGTTGTGTCCCTTGTGCAGAGGAGCTGAAGAAAATTGGCACTGGGGTGAACTCTGTTGAAACTTGGGAGGGCAGGATTACAGTGTGAGTGATATTTATGAGTGATACAGCATGACTTTACTTCAGGAGGCTAAGGTAGCTGCAGGTTGGGCTGCAGGAATTTGGGATTACTCAGGGAGTAGATGTGTATGCATGTGTAAAAGGGTGGGGAATGAAGATAGCATGGGGGAAAGAGGGAATTACAGAGTATTACAGCAAAGGAGAAAGGTGGATCTCCAGCTAAAGGACTCAGAGATGCTGTATTTGAGATTGTAAATGGTAAAATACTACAGAAATGGGTTAGAAATAGAGTGCATCAGGCAAAATCATAATTTTGTCACACTTGTAAAAATTCAGAATTATCTATACACTATAGTCATAGAAAAGAAATTCAGTTTGCAAAGGAAGAATATTGTGCCATCTTGTATTAAAATCCATGCATTTCTGGCTGTACATAAAAATATCCTACAGACAAATATTTTACTTGGTAAAGATATGGAGGCCACAGTAATCTGATTCTAGAAACACCAATTGATAAATACTGTGATACAGAAAATGTAAGACTATAGAGTGGAAAAAGTTTAGGAGAGAAAACTTGAGGCCTTTTATTTTTCTTGGAACATCTAGCATGTTTACAGCTAAGTTACCAATCTCATTGATTTTATGAGAGTGAAAGCTGTGTACTGTTAGTTTGGCTGTTTCTTCAGTGTATCAGTCAACACAGCAACACTGACAATAGGAAGGACCTCCAACCAATGTGTAGCCAAAAGCAAATATTTCTCTTGGTTTCCCGTGTGCCTCTTGCACATCAGAATAGAAAAGATTTGTAAAAGGCAGGAGAATAGGAAGGAAACTTGGCAGAGAACTCTATGATTACTGTCATACTGACTCTCGTTTAACTTTTCTACTATATAAAATAATCAGACCATAAATTATTAATTCAAAGGCCAGCCTTTTCCTGAATTTCTCCAAAATGCAATGATGTTCTCAAACAATGACAAAGGCTCCAGAAATATTAGTGTAATTCAGTTTAAAGGCTTAGATTTCACTGGTGGGTAAACCTCGAAATCAACAATCCCTCCTGTTACTGCCAAGTGCAAGATTTTGATTTTGATTTAGAAAATTGGTTGGGTCGCTATCTCACCAAAGTACAGACACAAGAGCTGTTTTTTCAGAGGCCTCCATCCACAGAAGCACTTAATCAGGGCTTAACTTTAGGGAAGCGAGTGATCTTATCGACCTCAATGGATGATTCGCATTTGTAAAATTGAGGTATTTAAACAGTCTATTCAAGTGGTCTAAATCTAGCATGTTGCATTTCCATAACAAAATCGTGTATGACATTCTCGAGATGGAGATGGTGATGTTTTCAAGTCCTTTTGTTTACACATTGCCAGAAGAAATTGATTAAATTGCCCAGGATTAGTGCCTGCTAAAGATTGGATTTTAATTAAATGGTACAATGTGTCACTCTCTACATGTTTTAGGCCATGATCCGTTGGCATAAACCACATTTTTTTCAAAGTTATTACGACCAGCTAAAATAAAATTTTACACTTACCTACAGGCTTTACAACTAACAGAATCTGGCTTATCAGCTGGACATCTACGGCAATAGTTTACTTTTTACATTTGTGACTGAAATGTAAATATTACATAATAAAGAAAACACCACTGTGTTATATTTATATGTTGACCACATAAGGGATCTTTTAAAGCAAAATTCCATTACTATAGCTCCAAATACCAAGCTAAAGCAGCCCTGACCTGGCTGCCTACTTTTCTGTGATCTGATTTATGCCTTATTGAAATAAATTAAAAGATTTGCACTGACTTCAGAACGATTTCGATTGGATGTTTAACTAGTAATAGAAGTGATAATTTAATAAAAGCCCACATACTTCTCTTCTTTTTTTCTCATTAAATCTAATGCAAATCTAAAGGACGGAAATTGAGAATTACAGTGAATTTGACAACAGTTTCATTAAACTGCACAGTGGATTTAACCATAAAGCACAACAAGATCCCAATGAAAAGCTTTCTCTTTTGTACACAGGGATTTTTCAGATCCTTGTGGGTACCCATGTCAAATCCAACAGGCTCTGGAACCTCTGACTGGATTTTTACCTCACAAAAAAATTTTAAGTATTTCTCCCAATATCTCCAACATAACATCTTGGAGCTATTACAGTATTGGTTTGTTTTCCATCTCGCTCTTCAGTATTACTCTTTGTATCACTTGGAAGGCCAAACGGAAGGACAGCTGCCGTACTGCTGGGAAAGGCACCTAACTTTCCTGGGGTCGAGCTACAGACAGGTGGCCTAGGCTGTCTGTATGAATGTTGTAGCCAATGGAGTAAAAAAATTACCAATAGGAAGTTTAGAAAATCATGTTGTTTATTTTGAAGAGGGATCCTAGAGCACCAGAGTTTATAATTTATCAGAAAAAAATCAAGAGAAAGAAACCACACTTGGACAACATTGGTTTATAGAAGATAATTGAAGGAACAATGAAAATAGAACTAAAGTTGAAACTGCGCACTTGAGATATCAAATATCAATGCAATCACTTTGCAGCAGATAATATGCATGGCAATTAAGAGCTTTTTTACATTATATTATAATAAATTCATAATTCATGCATACAATGAGAGCTTTTGGAAACGAGCATTTGAATTTAACAAACACTACCACTCATCATCTGAGCAAAGATGGCAAAAGGAATTTCAACATTATTTGCGATCTAGAAAATTGAACCATCGTTGTTGCTTTGTGTTGTGCTTCCCTTGCACAGACTGCAGTGCCTTCTGTCTGCTTTAGGGTGTGGCATCTGCCATTGGGGAGGAAAAACTGGCATGTGTTGCCTTTTATAGCAGACTGATTTCATTGTGCTGAGGGCCTCAATTTTATAGCCTCTTAGTTCCAATCTTGTAGCTGAGTTGCTGAAACAAATGAGAGGAAAAGGAGTTAGTGGTATGAACTCTTCAGTTTAAAGCCTCATCCTTTTTTCCCCTTTTTCCAGGGAAAACATTTCAAAGTAAATCTGCGTTAAACTTTTCCGGGTTATTTTCCCAATTGGAAGGAGTTGCCAACTGTGTCACGAAGTATTGCGATCTGCAGCCCAGGCACTATTAGTATATCTTAGCAGATCTTCAATATATGTATTTTTTCTCAAATATAAATGTCTCAATGTGTAAGTGTGTAATTGATTTTATATTTTATCTTATAGTACATATGTAAATAAATACACACAGGGAGACATCTATATTTTTATTTGCATATGAAAGACTTTAAAAATCAACTTAGGTGGTTTAATGTGTATAATTAGCGTGCATTTGAATATAGAAAAGAAAAAATCCAGGAGATAATGTCAAAAAGGCTCACTAACAAAGATGTAGTATTCTCTTGGCAAAAGCTGATGAATGATTTGGCATGAATTCATCTTACGGTTCTGTTATTCTCTCTCCTACAAGGATGATATATCCCTTTCTAGCAGTTTGCATAGAATTGCAATTTGTTGTTGTTACAGACTGTAATGACCCTTGGGTATGCACCTGATTCCCCCCACNNCCGTGTTTATATACGTGTAGTCATATAACAGTTTTGCACTTGCAAAGGGTACCAAAAAACCCCACACAAACCCACCAACCAACCAAAAAAGCCAAACCCCCAAAACCCCCAGCTGTAAAACAGAAGTATTAGCAAGATGTGCTTCATGAGCTCTGAGACTTTTCAAACTAACTCCATAATGCAAATCATAATATTTCTGACTTTTGAAACAGAACTAAAATTAATACATACTGGAATCACACTACTCATACATTTATCAATAATCTTTGCATGTAACTCAGCATTATAGCATGAAGCTTCTGCTCTTTAATGTTTTCACAGTAAATTCAAAAAAGCGTACCTACTCGTGACAGCATCTTCCTTGATACGCTGTGTTTTTCTCTACCATTATGATTGAATCTCCTATTTACCCATTTTGAAATTTGAAAAGTGCTTACCTTCAACAGAGCGTATAAATATACTAATTTAAAACATCGTGGTTTAGACCCTTGCTGCATTGAAAACGTTTGGTAATATCCCAGTTTTCTGTATTCATAGCCAAGTATTTGATCTCCCAAATGCTTTCATTAGTTAAACGTAATGTGTGACTATTACCTTTTGTTATACTAGGGTATCACTTGTATTAAGATAGTTATAAAAAAAAACTTCAAACCGTTCTGGTTCAAAAATGTAGGTCAGCAGCAGCTTTCTATTTGGAGCAAGAGTTACTCAGATTACATATTTTGGGTTTTGTGTTACTACATTTTCATGAGTGTCTTGTGCATACTGGAAATTATATTGTTTGGGGAAACAATTATGAGACCGAAAATGTCTCTTTCTTTTTGATCAACTCCTGTTGAACTGCAAATAAGTACACAGAACATATTGAAAACGGCCCTATATATAAAAGCATAATCAGTGCAAATGATCGTTAGAATTTGGAGACAGCTGGACAATGTGGACAACTGCAAAGATGCTACCGCTGCAGAATTTTAGGTTAAATTTTATAACCGTCTGCACATACAGTATAAATCTTCAGGGGGCGGGTGGCTGGGGGGAGCAAAAATCCAAAACAAGTCTGATTTCTCCGTCACACGAGCAAACGTGTCCCTGCCTTCGGAACACGAGGCAGCTGCTGAGCACGGCACACGGGGCTGGCGGGCAGCGTGCGGCCCCCGAAAGTTTGACCGATCCATCTGCTCCGGCACAGCTGGAGCGCATGGCGGCCCCTCGCCTCCCTCCCGCCCAACCGGCCCCGCGCGGGGCAGCGCCGCCGGCGGCACCCTCGGCCCCGCAGCACCGGGGACAGTCC
>VZRN01005839.1:523670-553153 GCA_013397935.1 Dasyornis broadbenti | reverse complement strand
TCTTTTTTCCCTGTTTTTTTTTTTTTTTTTTTTTTTTTTTTTTTTAATCTTCGAGCAGAACGAGTTGCGCCGTTGCGCGCTCTCAGCAAATTAGTTTGTCCCTGATTGGAGTTACCGCAGTGAGATCCACGTAACGCGGCCGCGCTCTTTTCCCTGTGGGAAGAGTGCGCGCGCGTGTGTGCGCGCGTGTGCCCAGTCCGCACGGGTCGTCCCGGCCCGGTGACCTGCAGGGAACTCGCCCGCCGGCAGGAGCGCGGCCGGGTGCGCGGGCGCGTAACTGCATTTCACTTCTCCACAAACACACGCGGAAATTAAAAAAAAAAAAAAAAAAAAAGGGAAAAAAGAGAGAAAAGCAANNNAAAAAAAAAGGGAAAAAAAGAGGGAAAAGTCCTTGGCGTCAGCGAAGGGGCGCGGGCACCGGGGCGGGCCGCTGACCCCGCTCCCTCCCGCACTCCTCTGCCCCAGCCCCGGTAACTCCGGCGATCGATCGATGGATGGATCCGATCGATAGACAGATGCGATGATCGCGGGGCCGCGGGTGCGGCGCAGCGCCTTTCCGGGGCGGCGCGGCGCGGTGCGGGAGGAATGCCGGCTGCCGGGCGCGACCCTTGGAGAAGCGTCCGGGTCTCCTCCGCCCGCCAGGTTGGGAATTTGAATTGTGGAGGTAAACTGGCTGCAACCGTCTCCCGACAGCTGCCTCCGAGTTGACATCTAATCTGCCATCTGATTGGCTCCGCGCGCGCCATTGGGCACCTCGCGCCGCTGATGTAAATAGAGGCGCTGGAGCGGCGCAGGCACAGAGCCCCCGCCGCAAACACCGCCAGCACCGGGGGCAGGGGGGCATCGAGGGCACCGCCACCGCCGAGCGGGCACCTTCCCCCAGCGCCACCCCCTGCCCCCCAATCTGCTTGCACGGCGTGCTTCTCCTGGGCGCCGATTTATTTATTTATCTACTTATCTGTATTTATTTATTTTAGGTTTTTAATTCCGCGCTAATTAGAGGTGGTGGGGAAAGTACCTTGTAATAACAGTGCTTTTGGACGAGGTTTCGGGTTTTTGGGTCGCGCTCGCACCTTCTTATAAAAAAAACCCTAACAAACCCAAACATTTTGTATTGTTGTAGCTTATGGATATTATGCAAGGGATTGGATTTTTATTAAAAAAAATAATCCAAATACTAGTTTCAGTGCATTTCTATTAGCTCGATTCCTAACCTGTGCATGCCTCTTAAAAATACGGAGTTTGTGTGTGAGCTGCTGTAGGTGAGAAAATGCCGTATATTGTACAAAGAAGGGAGGAAGGAACCGCTGTGCCAGAGGTTGTTTTGTGTCAGCTCTGCAACAAATCCAGATATTCAGGAGAAAATATGCTTTTGGGTTTGAATTGTAGTTAGAATACTTCAAGAAGCATCAGGAGTTGTTGATCTCATTATTTTTCTACACAAATGTGAGATTAGGCTTGAATTCTCAGTAGGAAAGTGAATTGTGTTAAATGGAGTAGTGCATTAGAATTTTATGGGTTTCTTTTCCATTCAACAAAATCTTTCTATTAAGAACTGTTAAATCTTTTAACAGCTTTTAACAGCAAGGTCTGACAGGAACAAATGCAGGTGTATGCTTTTGGGGTCCTTCAATGGCTGTGTCTTTCCATAAAGTAATGAACAGATTCTGGAGAAATCACTGTTTAATATTGCAAATGGTGTTTTAATCCTGAAAAAATCATAATAGAAACCCTAGATGGGCTGACTGTGTGTGTGTTTGCCTACTTCCAGCAGACCACTCCTGTCATGTTTTTAGTTTTTATTCCGTTTCCTTTGTATTTCTTCCAGGGAAGTAAGATTTTTATGTGTGTGTGTATTTGTGTTAATCTTTACCTTTTTTTAATTTGCAATGGTAAAAGGGTCACTGGAAGCCGTAACGTAATGAGGCCTCGTATGCATAACCTTTCATAATTACTCTAAAAATATTTGCATTGTCTCCTTTTAAATGCAGGTAGTTCAGCATTTATGGCTTTAAAAGCTAGGAAAACCACTGTCAGACATTGTACATACTAGTTCAGGGTGCTGTTTCTTCATGGCAGAAATTGTTTAAAGTATTTTATTTTTATTGGAGGAGTGAGAGTAAATTCATTTATGTCCTCAATATGACCCTTGGAAATACTTCCTTATATTTATGGGTTTATATCCTCCCTTACAGATTTCTTTCTTCTTATTCTTTCTCTCTTTTTTTTTTTTTTTCTTTTTTTGCACCATGAGGATTGACATGCAGCTCAGAAAGAATAGTCTGGCAAGAGCACAATTTCTTTGATTATTTTTAAAACTATTTTTATTTTTTCCTCAAAGTAATTGTCATAAAGGCAAGACATCATTGTTTTTTATATTATTATTTTTCCTGCTAACCAGTAAGTGATTGAGATAAAAAATTTTCTGGTTTTAAATTAATATTTTTTAATATATAAAATTGGTTGTGTCAAAAAATAGTTACCATTAGCTTGCAGAACACAATTGGTTTTGTACATCGTTATTTGTTATTAATTCCCACATGTCAATCTCCCTATGTGTTGTATCATTAAGTAGAGAAATTGATTGTTTTTTGAAAGAGAAAATGGGGATATTTAGTCCAGCATCTGAACAGACGGCTTCTCTTTATTTTTTTTTTAAATCATCTCTGTGTGTACTCTATGTGTACACATGCATTAGAATATGCTCACTTGTCATGTGTCTTTGCAAAGCAGATGTTGATTGGCCCCTAAGCCTATAAGGAACTATTGTCCTGTGAACAGAGAAAAAGGACTGACAGTGGGCTACAACATCTGAGATGCTTGTTCAGGAAATTCTTGTCTCAGCATGGGTAATTTTTGTTATATGCAGAGCTGTGGCATCCCACTCTGGACTGAGTTCTGTGTTTGTCCAGTCTATTAAATTATTTAAGAAAATTCTACTTCCATTTAATTTAACCACTTTACCCACTTGTGAGATGTGATGGAAGCTTGCAAAAGAGGCCTCCCATTTCTGAAGAAACGCATGTTTCCAAAGCAGATGAATGTTGTTCCCACAGATACATTGATTTGGTGGTGGGGAAGTTGTGTGATGTTCATATAGTACCTTGTCGTTCAGGTCTTTTGATTATTGATTAATCCTTGATAGTGTAGAGATATTTAGAGTCCTGAGTCTCCTTTTATTCAACGCTTCTGATTTGCACTGCAGTAGTTTAACACATTAGCTGGCCTCTCAGTGTGTGCTTTATATACGTCTTTCTCCTTTGTGCATGTATGTAGGATTTACATAACACCTACACAGAAGGAGAGAACCTGGGTCTTTTCAGGAGTACCTGTATAGCATAAGGTATAGAGCAAGTTTTAGAAAAAAATCTGTCAAGCTGCTCTGAGTTAGTGTATATATCGTTTGTTTTGCAGCAGAGAAACTCTGAATATCCCTGATTCTGCAGCTCTTTTTATGCCAGATAGATTGTCTGTATTGGGAGTTCTGGCTAAGCGAAGGCTGCAGAATCATGTCCTGTGCCTGAAGGCCATTAAACAGCTGTTAGTGTGGTGAATAGATTCTTGATGTCTCAATGGGAGAATAAAATATATTTTTCCCTGTGCATTTTCAAATAAACAGTTTAGTATTCACATAGCTTCTATTTAGAAGTAGCAAATAGCAATATTCACAGTTAGTAGCATCTATATATATATTACGACTATATATTTGACACTTTGTGGTTTGGTGTTCAGTTATTGGTTTCTGTAGTAGCGCTTATGCCTACACATGGAACAGCAGAACCCTGTGTACGAGATACAATAAAGAAAGAGAGATGCAAACCTGCCTACTCTATTACTGCTTCCATAATGTAAGGATTCTTCAACTAAGCAGTCGATTACTGCCTTTTTGGCATTCTGATCGAAATCTCAGGGGGATGAACACTAAGGCATTTAATTCGTTGCTAAGTTTTCTAATGACATATGTAAATAACATTTTTGAAATTACTAAGCATTGTCTGTTAGGTGATGCTGGTTCATTCTGAAATAGTGTCTTAGTTAAAACTAAATTCATGCAATGAAAACAAGTTTGATTAGGTACTGATTGATTTTTCTTACTTTTGTGCCTCAAAGATTTTGTTATCGATATTTTGACATTCTCATTGTTAATGTGAGAATGGCAGTAGTTTATTTACTCTGATGTCCCTAAGATTGTACCTGTGCCCTAAGTAGTTATATCTTTCAGTACTTTTTCAAAAAGTGCAATTTATCAGGAGGCTTTGAAGATTCTCTGTGGATATGTAAAGCAGTGTTGCCACACTCACTGTGCATGCATGCTTAAGGCTGCAGAATTTCAGTAGCGTGTGTTTGTGGTAGGCTAGCTTGCTAGAATATATTTTAGAATTGTGATTATTAAGGTACTGGGGAAAAAAACTTTTTTCTTTCAATTTTGGGGCTATTTACATAGTGTTAAATATATGGTTTGGTACGATTGAATGAGGACTTTAATTAAACTTAAATTAAAAGTATACCTTAGTGGTTTTCAAATTTGTTTTGAAAACTAGTAAGAGAAAAGTGCTGCTAAGTGGTGTTGTTTTTGTATTGCTTGGCACTCAGAGAAGCAAATAAATGTAATGCACAAAAATCTTGTGGAGCCAATAGTATTAGAGTAAAATTTATTTTAAGGAAGTCTTACCTGTTAATAATTTTAATTTTTTTTTTTAGTAGACACCTGAAGGGTTCCTGTACATCTAATGTATGTTTTGCCATTCAGATCATAATGTTACCCTTTTACTTTTTCTGTTCCCCACTTGTACTTGTTCATGCTCAGTATCACACACAAATGCTGATGTGCTGGCAGAGCGCTGCAGTGTTTGTGTTGCAGGTGGGCTAGAGGATTTCCGTTATTGTACTTCCAGTTCTGAGAGTGTGGCATCCAGTGATCCACCAGGAACATGTCAGCTCCAAAAAAAGCCAAACCCATCCAGCGTGATGTTCCACTGCAGTCGAGGAATCCTCAGGAATGAATGTATCTTAAGATACCTATGTGAATCCGTGAATAGCAGGGACAGTAAATGGCTAATTTGTACAGGATTTATTTGAACTACCTTTATCTTCTCAGTAACAATATTCCAAGTACATTTGATCTTTAGACTGTTTTTCTAGAGTGCCTTTGACTGGGGTAAAAAAATATTCTTCCTGTTGTACAGGGTGGGGAAACTGAGGCACATAATGGCCACTTTGTTTCAGACAGGCACACTTGAGGACAGAGGGCTTTTGGAAGTAGCCAGGGTCTTGGTGCCATAAACTCTAGCTTTTTAATAGATCCAGTCTTATTGTGAACACATTCTTTTGTGGGAGAACATAAGTTTTAGTGGCATCTATTCAGCAAGTGAGAAGACAAATAAGCAAAACATTGACATGTCTGCTATATCAGTACAGTCACCTTAAACTAAAGGCAGCATAAGCTAAAATTTCAGTATTCCTTGCACTGTTCTATCATTACTTATGCAATGTCATCTGTATAAAGGCACTAGATTTCTCAGAGAAATTAAACTCGGAGGAAAATTGAGTTGAGAAGTGCACAGGAGTTTAGCTAGTGTCGTGGAGCTTGTCTTTTGATGAGTATTCTGCACAGAGCACCAGTGTGCTAGGGTGGGGTGTGTGGGGGGGGTGCATTCACAGACTTCCTTACCACCAAGTCCGTTTGTTTTATCTGGCAGATACATTGTCGTCAGTTATGAAGTGAACAGATTTGATGCAGAAATCACAATTGTTGTGTCTTGTTTGAAGATTACTTTTCATATGGGAATTGTTCTTACTGCAAATGTGAAATACCTTTTAGCAAACTTTATATTCCCAATGTAGGATGCTTATGTTATCTGAAGGTGCCTGCAGTTTTGGAAGTTGTGAAACTTTAAGATCATTGTCCTGATGCTTTTGTTGAAATGTTTTATTTATGTTTATTAAAACTAATGTGAAATCTGTGTAAAAGTTTTTGGCAGGCATGGTTAGAAAGGGTGTTGATATATTGTGTATTTATATTCCATGTAGAATGGAAACGTTAGTTTCCTTATAAACCTAGCAAGTTTATGAAGTGGCTGAATTTCTGAATGTGTAGTGGCCAATCTGTGGATATAAACCAGAGTTTGATGGTTCTGCAGCATGTATAAGGAATTGCTTTCAGTACAGACCTATCAGTATGTGATCTACTTTCATACTACTTTTTACATTTGAGTCATTGTGGGTTAGTAACTACATCAGAAGGACTAAGCAAATGTAGAAGTATGTAATCTATTTATTACTTTATTTTCACCAATTTTAAGAACTGTTAGTTAAACTTTTGCACCTGAACATGGACGATTGCCAAATGATGATCTGCCTTTAAGAATTCACTACTGTGCTCTGTCTTCCTCCTACATTGTTGGCTTCTCAGATTTGAAAAGATACTGAATTTAGGTTTGTGATGTGGTAATTGTTTATGAAGACATCCATCTGAATGATAGGCCCTGTGACACTTCCATCTGTAAGGCTGTGTCACTGATCTCCCCTGCCACCCACATCAGTCTCTTCCTGACCATTGGAGGGTGGGGAAAAAATATTTTCCTTACCTTTTTTTACCTTTTTTTTTAAATTAAGAAAGTAGATGTACATGGGATTTTTGTTTGTTGTTAAAAAAGGAATAAACATGAAAATGGGAAAAACCCTTGATGTATAAATTCCCTTTTTTTTTTGTTCAAGGCAATAGTGTTACTCATATTACTGTTAGGGTCTTGCAAGCTTCTGCTTCAGTTTTTTATACTCATGGGGCTTTTTTGTTTGTTTTTTTTTTTTTTTCTTATTTATTTTTTTGGTTTTTTTGGTTTTTTTTTTTGGTATTTGTTTTAGGTGTCTACTTACTCAAAAAATAAATCTTAGGTAGCAGGGCTTTCTCTTGGCTGTGATTCTGCCAGGTTACTGAATCAATTTATTTGCCCTTTAAAGACCATGTGGCTAGGTTCACTGTGAAGTTCTGTTGTTGTAGCTACATAGTTAGATTCAGGGAATTAATTGCATCCTTGACTAATAGCTGTTATGGCAAACCTCTTTGCATGTAGCTTACCATTGGGGTGGTGTATCTTCACTGCCTAAATTAGCAGCCTTTATAAGAAGCCTCTCCTAAGGGGTTTGCAGGTATGGCTTTTGAGGTATCTTGCTGATTTTTTAAGAGGGTAGATAGTTCCACAATAGGTTTTGGTCGTGGTTTAAAAGGGCAAAGAGGTCTGTGTTACATGGCAAAGAGAGGGCTGTCTTGGCTGTAGCAGTCCCTGGTACAGCTGTCTTTCACAGAAGGACCCGAAGTTGGAGCATGGTTGTTCTTTGTTTGTTCGAGTAAAGAAAGGAAATCGGTTCAGAAAATCCCAAAAGGAGGGATCATGTTTTAAAACGTAACTGTAGTCATGTGTGCTGTTCCCAGTGTGGACATGGCTTAATTCACAGATTGATTGAAGTGGAATAGTGCCTTCTTTACACAAGCAGTGAATTCAGCCATGGTAAGTAAATTATGTGACTTCAGGAAAATGGTATTAGTAGAGGATTGGTGCAGGAATTCTTGCTATCTGTCAGCTCACTGCATGAACTAAAGGTAGCTGGTTTCTCTGACTGATACTTCAGTTTCCCTGTGTTAAAATTAGGATAATAGTTGTGTTATTTAATCATTTGAGTTTGATGTGCAGTTTTAATTACAGCTTAATGCAAAATAAATAGGCAGTCTGAATATTTGTTACAAGTGAAGGTATCCAGTCTACACTGCGCCTTTCTTTATTTGTTTGGATGGGATCTGAGACTTGGTGTTCCCAGCATTGATCATGTTATTTGGTTAGCTTGTCAGACTTACTTGTTTGTAAGCAAGATACTGAAACATCAGCTCTGAAAATTTCTTTTGAAAGCACAAGGACAGGATTTGTAGTTCTTAAATTTTATTCTTTTAAAGTTAAAAATAAAGATAAGGAGGTTTGTTTTGACAGCATCAAAGGAATATGCTGGTTTGTTTGCAGCCTTTGATTTGGATGGAATGTATGGAGTTCTGTATTTTTTTTTTGTGTAGCAATTTATGTTGTGAATATTTTGGATTTTCTGTTTATATGAAATGGTAGTATTGATGTCTTAGTTTCAGGCATGATTTATGGAAAATAATTGTGCTTTTGTGATTTTTTTTTTTTTTTTTTTTTTAAATTCAGTGTTTCTCAGTAGCTTGAAATTCCCAAGTGAAGAAAAGTGAGCATATTCTTTAGAGCTGTTGCTGTTTTAAGATGTTTATGGTTGGTCATAAAGGCTGTTTAAAGGCATTTCTGGAAGAATAGAGATAGGTACATTTGAGGCTGTTTTAGCTGCGTACCAGCAGTAGCAATAGTTTTACTTGGCAGTTTTACTTAATTTTGAAAGTCCTGCGTTCCTGCAGAGAGAAAGTTGGCTTTTGTGAGGCAGGTACGTTCTCGGTGCCTAGCATTCGGTGGCCAAGGGACGTGCCGTGGATATGTAGATGCTGTTGGCTGTTTTGCCGAAGCTGTGCCTGATTGAGGCATTTCCCTGGCGGGACACGGGGACGGGAAGGCGGGGGAGGCAGGGGGGCCGGCGGGGTCCCGGAGCCGGTGACGGCGTCTGTGCAAGTTGCACACACGAAGCGAACTAGTTCGCTTGTGTGGCGTCACATGATCAAAATATTTTCCCCTTTGCCGCTGCCAGAAGCTATCTATTGCTTTTCAACAAGCTCGCCGCTCGGGCAGCGGGCCAGGCGCTCCTCCCGGCCGGCTGCATGCCCCGGCCCTCACCGGTGGGACCGGCAGGTGTGGGCAACGTTTGTGTCCAGCAATGGCCCTTGGCGCTGTGTGCCTTAGCTGCCTTTGGAAGAAGGTTTTCTCTGCCTTCATATCTAAGAAACAGCTTTGTGTGGAGTATGTCTAGCTTTTTAAGTGGCACTTACCTTACATTTAACATTTTTGTTAATAAAGAGATACTGCATTTGTTTGTCTTGTATGTTACATTTTGGTTTACAATATATATTTTTTTTCTTTTAAATCCCGAAGCTAACGCACATCCCTTGTGATAGCCCCCCCTCCCAGCCTGGCACAGAGCCGGTTTTCCTACTAACAAACTGTAGGAGCTACTAATTCAGCAACATTTCTGAGATTTTTAACTTTCTGCAGAATGCTCTTTTTGTTGTTGAACATGTGGTATGCAAATACAGGGGGAAATAGTGCTATGGAGTATTTTGTTGTGGGTTTTTTTAAGTATTAAAAACACATTTTGCTTTTCTAATAAACCCCATAACCAGGCCTTTTAATGTTTTGATATAAATAGCAATTACACTAACTGAGATCCAACCACAACTGAAAAAAACCATTTAAAATCATTCAGAAGAAAAGTTTCCAGCTTTAATTGAGCTCTTCCTTTAAAGAGGAGGGGCTGATTGGACAGCAGCATCTGAAACAAAGTGTCTCGCATTTTAGAGCAGTGTTCTTGAAGTGCTCAAGGTGTTGGTGTAGTGGCCAACGTTTAAAGATAAAGATTTTTCCACAAATTAGCTAGGAATCTAACGGCTACTTCACCCTAAGCTGGGTAGAGCTTTGTGTGTGATTGCTGATGGCAGTCAGAACATTTTCTGGATTAACTGAGACCCTTGAAAAGTTCTAGATTTAGGTACATGGACTGGTTGTTTCTTACATTGGGACATTTCAGGATTTGGTTGTTCACAAGAAACTTGCTAAATGCAACTCTTTGAACAAGCAGTGAAGAGGGGTTCTCTGTCCCAGGAAGACTTTGCATAGCGGCACATTCCTCCTTTTAGTCCTTCAGCTCATTTCAATAATAATAGTAACAATAACAATGCACTTTCTTATTATGAGGAAGGTTGAGGAGGGCCTGAGTGAGCTGTTACTTTGCTGGAGTGTGGTTTTCAGAATGGTGGATACAATCTACTTTTTCTGCAGATATGAACGTTGTTATGTGTCATCTCTGTTGTGTGATGTGGTTGCTCAACACTCTTCCTCTGTATTTTCTCTTTCAGTGAGTGAGAGATTTATCTGTGGGTTATTTACATCTGTTTAATTTTCTTCTCAAAGTCATAGTACTTTGTTTTATCCAAATGTCACAATCTCTTTTTGCTTCTTTGTCTTGTGATACTTCTTTTTCCTTCTTTAAATGTTATCCTCAAATTCCTGTCTTTCTCACTTTCCAAATCATTGGCATGACGGAAAAGTCATCCTTACTGTCTTCTGACATTTTAACAGTTTGCAAGAGTGATTAGTGTGACTGTATAGCCACTGAGAAAATAGTTTTTGAGTGATCCTGGTACCCATCCATCTCTCTGACTTTTATTTCCTCCATCCCTCTAACTTGTATTTGCGCCTCTGTCCTCCAAGTTGACAAAAATTGTTGGGCAAAGAGTGGCAGCAGGGAAAGCGTCTTCACTAGCCAGCTTCCTGTGTAGGCTCTCCTGATGACCAGAGGTCAAGTTGTATTTAAGGGGAAAAAAAAAAAGGCCACTAAAAAACCAACCAAGCAAGCCCCCAAATCTTGACAGTGTAATAGTAAAAATTGTACAAGTAGCTATCGATGGGTGATAGTGCCCATATTTTTGTTTCAGGTTCCTGTATTGCTGATCTTCTAAGTAATAGCAAACTTAAGAGAAAGGAGGGAAACAAACAAAGGAGACAAAATCAAGCTGGAATGTAAATATTTATGTGCATAGTTTCTTAACTTTTTACCTGGCATGGCAGGTGTGATTAAAAATATATATTTGCCCAAAAGATACTTGAAAATATGTCTGCATGAAAATTCAGGTGCTGTACATGTGGAAAGCATAGAAAAGACTGGAACCGAGGAACGGGAACACTTTGCATGTAATTGTCTATATTAAGTAATGATGTGGTGTGCTAGATACATTCTGTGCAATTTTATAGTACTTGATATTTCGTTTCATAGATTTCTTTTCCTTTTAATTTGCCTCAGAAAGTTGGGGGTGTAGAGAGCTGCCAGCGATGGTTGTTTGTTATTCCACAGCATTCTGTTTTATTTGAGGGAGTGTATCTTACAAAGATGGTGAATGAAGCCTATTTAAAAAGTGAGTTAAGATTCCATTGTTCTAGGAGAATACCTTAGTAATTCAAGGAAGAACTGAGCCAATTTCTTCCTGTGTGATAGTTTTCATATTCTGTTACTTTGCCTCTAAGAAGATCTAGATGTTTATTTGCAACAATCTTGTTCCCTAAAAAAAAAACCCTACAGTGCCTGATTTACCCACTGTGTTTCTTTTCTCTACCCCTGCTTTTTAACATTCAGTTTAAATTCTTTCTTTTCTTGGGGCTGATGTCTTCCTTGAAGAGATGGAGGAAGAAAGTAGGTGCTTTTCTTGAAGGCTGCAGTTAGTCATGGCATCATAATAGAAAGTTCAAATAATTACGATTTCTGATGACATTTTTACTTTCTTGAAATTCTTGATCTCGCATATGGTTGTCTGTCTTACTTGAGCAAGTTGTCTCAGCTTGTGTGCCAGAAGTAGGAAGAAATGTAGTTTTCCTCTCCAGAAGTGGGTTTATATATATCCAAAGAGACAATGAACATGAGGGGTTTTTTCTTCCAATTTTAATTTTTTTTTCCCAAATGTTTGATACTGAGCATTCAGTAACATGTTTGTTTGTTATTTTTAGATTAGTACTTGGGAATAAGGAACAAAGATTTTTTTAGATTGAGTTCAGCCTATATACACTGATCTGAAGGCCCATGTGGGTATTCCTGAGAAAGACAGCTTTTTGTCCTTCTTGGCTTTTGAGGATCATAGGCTGAAACAAAGAGCAAATCAGCAGGAGAAATGCTGTAACACATAAATGCATAGGAAAATGTGTTGAACCAAATGGACATCTGCTTTTTGTGTAGATACCAAGCCAGAATTTCTCTTGGGAGAGCAGAAGAAAACTTGAAAATCTAGTTTGTTTATTTCTGCATTTTTCAGTAGCCTTTTGTTACACTCCTTGAGCACTCTTTTATCCAGTTTTGTGTTGCTAAAAGATCTTCAATCACCAGGTGAGTCTGATGGTCATCTGAAGCTGATTTAAGACTTCTGCTATAAAGACCAGTCCCCACCTTTTTATCAGCTCCTTGCTGCTTCCCTTTTATCATAAGGTTAGTCGAATCAGCTCGAAGATTTGTCTGAAAACGAATCCTGCCAGACAAGACCTGTGGATGTTTAGCTTTCAGCCAGATCATTGAGCAGATCTGACTTGCAGCATAATCTTTGCAGCACAGAGGTAAAGCGAGGGAGAATATGGCCAGTTTGAGGATGGGCGTCAGGGCATGACAGCCCCTTTGGTGCTAGTACAGGCTTCTATCAGCCTGTACTCCTCACTACATTGCTTTTTGAGTGTAAAATTAGTCTATAAATAATGACAGGCTATTTCTTAACGTTTCTCTAGAGCAGGGAATCGTTGTTACCCCTCTCTTAAAAGAAGAGAAGCTAAGGCAGAGAGTAATTTTTTGTTTTTCCCCTGGGGATGATAATTGTACAGAATGCATTGATTGCATTGGCCAAATAAGCTGTGAGTATCTTTAGAAAATAAGATTTCAAGGGTGAAACTCACCTAACCACATGTACTGTAGGCATTTGTACCTGATTTTTTTGTGTATTTCTGGTGCAAAAAAATAGTCAGATCTTCATGTGAATCATCTCATCCTAAAGTAGATGTGTAATGCAGGTCTAATGAATCATGCTCCTAAAGTTACATGTTTTTCCCCTCGCTCTAATGAAGGTCTAAGCCAATAAGCTCAGGTGTTGATGTCAAAGGGCAGGTGAAATTAATTCCTTCCACTATTTATAGTGTTTTTATACAGGCAAATGACTCCAGACTTGTGTTGGAGTTCTGGACTAGCTTAGCTTCCTCTCCTTGTCTTGCTAACCTGTTGGAATTAATGGTTTTCATACCCATTTCCTGCTAAGGTTGATACATTTCTATTTTGTTGTCCTTTTTATAACACCTATTCAGAGGGGTTTTTTGCTGCTGCTTTTCTTATGGTATGTCAATTTTTGCATGTAGATCTGTCAGTGTTGTTTGTTTTTGTTCAGCATATTTGCAGACATACTGGCAAATTTAAAAATATCAGGATGAATTTCAAGATCAGTTGACCTTCATGCTTAGGTATGCAGTTTCCTCTGTACAGAGATGCAAGCTTTTGATTTGGAAATAGAACAGCAGTTTTGTTGTGTAGGTGCTGCTTCACAATCTGTTGAAAAGTCTTTACCCAGTACTGGCACTTCAGCTGCGGAGAAATGGGCATCTCTAGGAAGGAGCTTCCGTGCTGTGGTGATCTTCCTCACCCAGCACCAGTGCTCCCTGTGACTCCATGTTCCCTCAATGGTTGCTCCTGGGGTTTGTCTGTGGGGCATCACAAAGGGCAGCAAACCCAGTGAGCACTTTGGACGGTTGAGGTGCTGTGCTGGGCGTGGGGAGGAAGGAAGGGGTAGCCCTTTCAAGAGGTCTCTGCCACTGAGAAAACCAATGCCTGTGGAAACAAACAAGGTGTGTTCCGAGTGCTACGGATGTATTCCAAGGTGATGAAATCCTGATGTTATGCTGAGGGATGAAATTGTGTAGGACAAAAGAAAACACAGGGATGCCTGTCTTGCAAAGAGCTCTTATTGGCAGTATCATGTTTTCAAAATGGGTAAAGAGGAAAAAACACAATTTGCAAAAGAGATTTGCCTGTGCGTCCTGAAAAATGGATACTGTAACCCTTAATTATCTCTAGGCTCACTTAACCTTTCTTTTGTAAAATACCCAAACTGAAGTATTATTGCAACTAATAATTTCACTGCCATCTTAGTAGCAGGATGTCAGTGCTTTCCACTTTTTGGAGGCTGGCACAACTGTATTTTTGTTTGTATCCTTTTTAAGGGATCTTTCTCACAAACAGCGGGAATTTATTTGGCTTTGGCTTGGGTTTCTGAGTTAGGTATCCTCTGAAAAGTTGCTTGATTTCAAAAGATTCTGAGGAGTCTTTTGTAGTTTTAAAATTTGTAAATCTTTTTGAGTGCTCTCTTACAGTTTGAAGTTCAACTAGTGGCGTTATTTTCAGATGTACTATTTTCCCCCCAGTATGTATGAGCGGAGGAGGAGGAGGAGGAAGCATGGCTTCCTCAAGGTTGACTGTAATATTTTAACTTCTATAGCAAATGAGGTGAGAATGAAATTGTCAGAAGGACAGAGACTAAATTATTGAGGCGGTTGACTGTTTGAAGTGGCTGGGGATGTACTATAAAAGGTGTGAGTCTAACAGTCAAATGTGTAAACACCACCTTATTCCTTCCTTGTACCTGATTTCTCACCACTTGCTTTATATGATGAGAGCCTAAATCAGTGTGGGAGATATCGCAGCCATTCTCAAAGTGTTAGTTTATGATGCCTCCGCCAGAAGAACAATCTATTACCATGTAGGATAGCAAAGAGAAAAGCATTTTCCGGGAAGATTAATTGAAGTAATTCATCACTTTAAAATGAAGAAGGTGCATCAAACAAAAATAAAAGCTAAGTATTTTATGTGCCTCTATTGGAATTTGATAACCATTTGTTTTGCTAGAAAATATATGTGGACTGGGCATCTAGTGCTTGTCTACACAGTACAACTATGTGCTATAATTATATGCTATAATTATACCAATATAACTCCCTATGGAGACACTCTTATATCAGAATAAGAGTTTTTATGCTTTATCTTACTCTGCTTCCAAACCACGTAAGCTTAAGGGGGAAAGGGTACTCTTATGCTGGAGAAAGTTTCCACACTGAGATAGTTATATTGGTAAAATTATGCATTTTTTTTTTTCCTTCAGTGTAGACAAGTCCCTTGTGCCTTTTCAGCTTTGAACTTTAGTTAAGAATTTCTTGGTTGTGATAAGTGTCTAAGCATTTTTGTAGTGTATTTTTATAATGGGACTTGGGTATTTAAACCAATTACTTAGGCCAATTAACAGCTTCCTGGGTTGTGGATAACAATAGGATATAAAAAGGATCAGAATTCATGTTCCTAGCTGCTTGGATATATCTGCATTTTTTCCCCCTCTGTGATTTTACCAGTACTCGGTGTACAGCACAACAGGTGGAGTAGCGTGTGGTTGTCTAATGAGTTCTGTGTTGGACACTTTTTGTCTCCTGTTTCTCATTATTCCTTGAATTTTGTTGTGCTGTGGCTCTAATTGTGTGCATCTCCATGGATCACAGAAAGAAGCTCCCTTGATGAAGTTGAGAAAACTGCTTCCAAAAATGTTAATTGTTCAGAGAAGTGCTGAAATTTATTGATCTTCACACAAGACAGGACCATAATTGACTTCATAGGCACCAGTTGAAGAAGGAGCAACTCAAATTGGATTCAGAGGAAGGGGAAGCTGCAGGAACCCTTCTGGTATGCAGTGTAGTCAGGAGAAGGGTGACAATGTGTAGAAGTTGTGTTTGGTAGGGGTGATGTCTCTTGCCTGGTTCAGTCAAAGATGGGTATTTAGAGAGGGGTATTCACATGGATGGTGCTTTGAAGTTGGCCATCTTCTCTCATTCTCTTCTGTCCGTATCTCCTTTCTGCTCAGCACACAGCTCATCTCATCCTTACATTCACACCTCCCCAAAAACACGAATATGTAAATATTTTTTACAATATTTTCGCAGTTTCTGCAAATACCAACATAAGTTACTTAGAAACAGTTTTTCTTACATATTGTTTTTACTCCTTATGAAATGACTGGTTTGAAAAACATGCCTCTCTTTGTTTCCATAATTTTCTTTTATCAGTGTATCTAGTATGTTTGTAGTGTTGTAATGTCCATGTGGTCTCATTGTACTAGAAATTGAGGATTATGACTTGAAATGAAGAATTTCAGTAATGGGAGAAGTCGTACAATAAAATAGAGGTGATGTAATAACTTCCAAACTGTAGAAGAACAAGGCTTGAAGGGACATCAAGAGGTCATTTAATCTATCCGTCAGCTCTGAGACAGGATAAGACGGACCTAGTATTCATGGCAGAGATTGATCTGTCCTGTAGTAGTAACAGACTGAGCAAAAAGGAGTTATTTATACTTACTCTTTCCCCTTTTCTCCCCAAAGCTTTGTGCAAGCTGAACTTTACGCAGAATTGGTGTGAGAGATATATGGGTTCCTTCAGGATTACTTCAAGTTTCTGAGTTATTTCTGTATTTTGGAAATGCTTTGTTTTCTGTCAAAATAGTCTAATGGTGTTTGTGTATTTTTGAGTGTAATGCCCAATTTTAATTTTATCTAGTTGTGTGTTGTTCTGGTGTATTTCTTCCTGAAATGATTATTTTTCTGTGTTGGCTTTGTAACCAGTGTCTCCTCTTCTTTGGCATTGAGCAGTTTAGTTTAAAAATGTGTAGCATTTCATTTTCATACTTGACAGTATTTCTAGTGTGCAATCAGTTTCAGTTTTCCGTTTTTTATTCAATTTCTTTTTGTGTGAAAGAGCTGAGCAGAAAAAAGGAAAACAACTGTGGGTAGGAGTGTAGAAGTGAGAAGGGGAAGAATGTGTTCAAGAAATGATAGTACTCAGCAGAAGAGCTGGGTTTAGCTGAAATGTCGGGTTAGATATGAAGTGAATAGTGTGGCCTTAAGTAAAGATTTATATTTGAAGAAAAAAGGGAACATATGTTCCAGAATTTTACACGTGGTATCTGCAGCTCTTTAATGTAAAGTGAAGGTTGCAAATGAGTGTCAGATGAATAGCATCTTTCTAATTTGAATGATACCTGAAACTGGAATGGCAGATACCTTGTTGCTAAACTGAGTCTTTGGGTTTGTTTGCTCCATTTTGCTTTTTGGTTATGTCAGCCGTGAAACATCTGTCTTTGCTGCTAAATGACCTCTTATGATTAGGCCAAGTGATTTTGACAGAGTGAATGGTCTTGAGCCCTCAACAGCTGCAGGAAGGTGCTGATGTAAGTTGCTGCCTTGGAGAGGTTTAGATGTAAATATACTCAAATAGCTGTTGCCCCCAGAAATAGTTTACTCAGACTTACAGAAAAGATTCCCTGTACCTGTACTACTTCAGTGTTTATGAAGGTAGTGATTTGCTTTTCTTTTCCTCCGTCTAATCTGATTGTTAATTTTACTTCTGTTCTAGATTTAGTAATTCTAGGAAGTTTGGAATACGCTATTTTGGGTTGTGTCCAAAGGGGGCTCATTAATCTTGAAGATCCTCTCTAACAAATAAAGAAGTTTCTTTGAAGTGAGTTTAGAAAGCTGTGTTGGTGTTTCTGCATGATGGCTAGTGTTGGTTCTCTTATGGGCTAGGAAGTAAGAGGTGGGCATAGAAGCGGAAAGAAGCCAAGAGTTTTCAGGCAGAGAGAATTTGAAAATATGGTTTCTGCTATGGGAGAGGGAAGGCAATTCTATGAATATGGCATAATCAGGTTTCCTGTTAAATAATTTTTGTTGGATGAGACATACTGAAGAAGTGGATTTGCTTTCCTGCTTTCATATTTCTCAGACCAGGTATGTCTCACGTGTTGATTTTAAATTTAATTTTAAATGGTGTGATATTAAAAGAAAATTATCATATATTGAAAACACATGCCTTCTTTGTATAGAAACTGAAAGTTCTGGATAGTTGTTATACTGAAACTATGCATTTAATTCTGAACATCCTACAAGATTTGTTGCAGAGGTTCATATCTGTGATTAATCCTACTTCTTTATTTCTGCATTTACCTATATGTATGTGTTATATGCATGTGTTTGTGCTGAGATGCTCTGGGATGTTTCATAGTCTGCCAGGATTTGTGGAAGAATTTCTCCCGTTTGTTGTGATTGCAAGAAGAGCAATGAAGACTTAGTGACTTCTGCTAGTTTTGAGTGAGAAATAGGTGAAGGCTCTAGGGTAAACCAGAATTTGACCTGGTTTAAACCCAGGTCTGACTTTTTTATCCCTGAGTAAGCCACAGTGAACTTTGTATTAACATCAAGATACATCTTTTGGAGGTCATTTCTGTAGAGTTTTTTGGAAGTCATTCCCAAATCTCTGCAAAAATTTAAGTTTGTATGAAACATGCGGGAAGTAGAGCTGATAATATTTTTAAATCAGCATAGCTTTTAAATTATGATAACAAAAAGTTATTTTGCTTACAAAATATATTTGTATAAATACATATGTGTTGATCAGGTTTTTTTATTGTAGAAATTAAAATGTAAAGATGAACAGATCCCTTAATGCTTTGAGTTTTTTACTTGCTGTGTTTGTTTCAGTACACCTACTACATACAAAGTGCACTGGTAGTTTTAAAATTACTTTTAGAATTACTTGCAGGGCATTGTCACCACCACCTTTAAAGTGAAATTTACAACTCCTCTAGTATTTGTCCTTTTAATTCTAAAATCCAGATGAAGTGTAATCCCAGGAGTGCTGTTTTGCTGTTGCAATGTAATCTTTTTCAGATGATACATAATTTAGTTGGAAACAAATTAACAGCTATGAATGCCTAAAGAAAGCAGTTTAATAAACAAGATTTTTGGAAGAACTAATCGGAATTGTAAAATGATACTTGGGAATCAGTTACATTATACAATAGAGCGGTTGTGAATGTAGGCATGTGTGTGAATTCATGGTTTCCAGTCACATTGTTCTCTCAAGTAATAGAAGGGTTTTGACCTTCAGTTTAACTGTTTCTTCTGATTTATTACTTAACTATTAAACGTTTTCAATCAATAATGAAGATTTCCACTCATAAGTGTAGTTTGTTCTGGTGACTGATTTTTAATTTTTATTTTAACTACTGACACCCGTCGTTTCCCCCCTCCCCCCCCACGTTTTCTAATGCTTTAAATCACCTGTTGCTGGTGAATTTTTGTTTTACTCCTGCCCAGGAAGCTAGTTCCATGCTGCTGACTGTGTCTATGTTGATGAGGAAGGTCATTATAAATGCAAAATAAGCAGGTACTCACCAAAATTCTACTGCTCCAGCTCCACAGTATGGGTGTGTAGCTCCAGAGTTATTATTTGTTTGTAGTTGACCCTTGGACTGAGCTGATGCTGCTGGTACATCTCTAACTGGGACACTGGATTTTTGTGGTGTTCAACCAATGTGATACAGAGATTGTTGGATTGATGGAATGATGGTAAAAAAAGATGAACTGGTTAGTTTCCAGGTAACTTAAAATTTTACACTATTTGCAATCAAGTTTTTTCAACCTCTACAGGAAGGGGTTTTAATATAGAAAATATGTTACAAGAGAAGTTTCTTGGCAGCTGAAGAAGTGACAGGGCTTCTGTTACAGAGCTAAGTTTGCTTTCCAGATATCCTGATGCTAAGTATATCTGTTTAGGAATTCTGCATATATTGGCTCTAGCTAAGGGCTTTCCCCTATTTTCTTATTTTTAATTAAGGCCATTTTTTACCTATTTAAAAAAAAAATTGTTAGGCTTGAAAAGGGAAGATGCTAGATTAATGAGTAAGCTATCTGCTATGAGGCTAGAAACTAAGAAATACAGAAAATCAGTGCTTTACACTGCTTTTTAGTGTCCCAGTCTGCTATCCCTTGTTGTGAGTAGGATGACTGATTCTTTGGTTTTTCTGAACTTCTCTTGCATCTGTGGCAGAAGGATATAACTTAAAACTCTGGCAACCATTTCTCTGTGGACAGAACTTTCTGAACCTCCCTTAGGTGCAATTTCATGTTATGGCTATGGAAAAGGGAAACAACTAATCGCTTCTGTTTGCCTGGTGGAGTTTTGCATTCTTTTATCTTTTTATGCATCTTTATTTCAGTAACCTATCAATTTTGTAAATGATATTTGTTTCGGTGTCCCCCATCCATGTCTCCTCTCCTCCCCAGTTTTATTCATCATGAACTCAGACACCTGCCAAAAGGGAAGAAAATTGCATAAAACATTTCAAGTGGCAGAGCACCTTGTAGAGAGGAGTGGAAGATAATATTTGGCAGCAGTTAGGGATGCAAGTAAGAGCTGGGGGGTAGGAAGAGAAAAGGGGCTATGTTGTCTAGAGTATCTGTTAGATTCTAGTGTTCCCTGGACTCTGATTTATTCTGGAATTGCATTCTGGTAAGGTCAATTACAAATATCAGCAGTAAGTATAATAAGTATATGAAGTTTTTGAAGAGTTGTCATTTGCTTTCTTTTGGTAATAGTGTAATCTCAGAGCATGGCCCAGAAATTTTAAATTTGCTTCATTCATGAGCACTTGATGAAATCTAGTGTATAAGGTTGAATTTGAGCAGTTGAAGAGCTTATTTTTGAACTTATCTTAGAAACAGGTGATTTTTTTTCAACGGCATTAATACTGGTGGGGGGTTTTTGGTTGGTCGGTTTTTGGTTTTGGGTTTGTTTTTGTTTGTTTGTTGGTTTGGTTTTGTTTTGTTTCCCTTTTAAATATGTTTCCAGGGACATTTTTCCTTTGGAAGGTAGGTTTGTGAAAGTTTACAGTACCGTGTTGAAGCCTATTGATGCAATTTCTGCTTTTTAAAACTTTCTAGAGGTTTAGGGTTTTTTCCTCCCTTAGCCTACTCTTTCTGGCTCCCAGTCCTGTTTCTTATTGCTAATAAGTGACGGCAGTCTCCCCAAAGTCTTCACGTCACCTTGCTTGTTAAAAGAGCCTATAATACTTGTTGTTATGAGAGTGAAAAACCAGTCACAGAAAGGTGAAGTGTTGTGCTGGTGTTTGCATATCAGGTCAGCTGCTGAGCCAGGAATAGAAGTCCTGTCTTATGACTCAGTGCCCTAACCACTGGCCTACTCCGCCTCTCCAGAGCACCGGTCTTTTCCAAGAATATAGTAGCGATGGGGTATAGCAGTAACTACAGCAAATACAGGAGCTTTGCTTCCTACTCTGGCAGGGCCCTAAGGCTTACACACAGTGGGAGTAGGCTTTTAAAATACAGTGGGAGAAAAAAAAAGCTTCCTAAGGGGGCTCCTGGATAAGTTCTGTAAAGTTATGCTTTGCTTTGCTTTGTTTAAAAACAACAGCAAAAAAAAATTCTAATTGAAAATAGCTTTCCAGAAGGTTTTGGATGTGGAAAAAAGTTCCATGTGTTTGAAAGTCAAACTCTGCTCTACAAATAACCTTAAGAGCGGCCTGTGATTAAATCTTTTGTATATTCAACAACAAACTCATTTTATGCAACCGCAACTATGATAAAATTGAATTAAATGAACCTGCCTCTAAGAAAAGATACTGAATAGCTGAGTAGCACATTATTCAATGAATGGAAAACGGGGAGGCTGGCTGAAACTGCTGGGAAATGGTTTTAACATTCTATCGGGCGAAAGAGCAATTCTGTGAAATCACTGTATTTGTTTCCCCCCTACCTCCCCGCCCTCATTTTTTAAATAGCAGTGCTCTTCATACTGTCAGAATTCAGTGTTGTGACACCCCTACTCAAAAGTTATGACAGCAGTGTAATGACAGCTACTGCCTCTTGAGAATCAATCAGGCAATTAATTTTGTAAATGAAATGCTGATTATACAAAGCTTCACATGAGAGGCCCAGTGATTAAAATCAATTTAACAAATTGTTTCAGGTGGGACTTGATTAATAATTTGCCATAAATGCTGAGGATATATGACCAGCATACCTTTTTGTGTGTGTGTCTGTTAATATAGAACTATATATATCTCTTGGAGTGGAAAAAATCTGCAGCTAACTGTATGTACTTCTGGCTTGTGACCTAGATGTGATTGGTTATACCTTTTTGTGGGTACACTGTCGTCCCCAGTGTCCACAATGTCACTTTTTCAGCTAGCGTTCTCTCCAGCAATTAAATACATCTAACTTTTAATTTTATTTCTGTGAGTAAAGCCAAGTAGTTGAAAAAGTGTATTCAGATCTACTTGGATATTAGGTTTAGGAAGATTTTTCTTTAAAATTTAAAGTGGATGTGGGATTTTTTCCATTTACATCTCTCTTCCCCATCACCTATATTTAGGACGTTGTGCATTTTCCCCCTCTTACTCTAATACTTCTCTGCAGGGAGCCTTCCTGCAGAGCTCCTCTCATTCCACTCAGGGCAGCGCTCTATTCCTTGGCTGACGGACACTATTTTTAGTACATCCTTTTCTGTCCATCTAACGCTGTGTTTGTGTAAGAGCTGTACAAAGTAGGTAAGGGATTTTTTTTTTTCTGAGTTCCAGATGGCAGCCATGCACAGTGAGTGAAGGTGTTTACTTGTCTAGGAAGCTGAGAACCTCATTGCCAGACAAAATAGAAGTAACTGGTATTCTGGGTGGGGCTTTTCTTTTTTTAACTTGGTTTTCTGGGTTTATGAATGGATTTTCTTTTCCTTGTTGAGCCATAGCGTTGTTTACTGAGGAGGCCTTAAAGCTCTGAGACATTCCCTGGTAAATCTCATCTGAGAACTTTAAGTTACTATTTTCTCTTGCTATCTGCCTTGCTCTCTTGCTGGAGGTTGTTGTTTTGATAGTAGAAATGCCAGACTGAGAGCTCTGCCTGTTTCCATGCTCCAGTGCCAAAGCTGTTCTATTGGTGCAAGACCATCCAACACAGTTTTAAGTTCAGGTGCTGGACTGTGGATGTAAGTAGATAAAGCATGGTCATGATCTGGTAGCACGTAGGAGAAGCAGCTGGAATGAGTGTCCTGTTGTATAGTCACAGATAGGTTTGCTGGAAGACATTTTAAAGAACCCCTAAATTCTACTGCACTAGAAATTGCTGCAAACTTGTTGAGGAGGAGAGTAAAACTTCTGCATGCGTAAAGAAAAGTTGTCTTATTTGTATGGGGCATCCAAGTTGGAGAAAAAAATTCTAAAGACAGGACTATAATTCCTAAGTACTTCCTGGAAGAAGTTTGATATTAGGAAAGTGGGTTACAGGAGAAGGCTGAATGTTCACGTATGATGAGGACAGATGACACACATTAAGTTGACTTCAGAGTAATCTATTAGCTGTACGTCAATAACTGGCAACTTGAAGGGCAGCAGTTCTGAGTTGTGTATCTATGTGAACTTGGTAGAAACTGAGGATTGTTTTGGTCATCAGCTGTGTTAAAGTGTATAATTGCTTTTTGATGTTGTCTTAACATTTGCATGCACTTACAGTGGCAACCGAAGAGGTTAGTTATGTACACTCCATTAAAAACAGGTTTCTTTTCTTTGTGATGTTTGCTGTGATTTGTTCTTTCAGTAGTTGTTTAGTTTTATCTACATGCAAAATAATAAATAGTGAATGGCTGATTGACAGACCTTACAGTTTCTGGGTCACGTGTATTAAAGAGGACTCAGAAGAAGACTAACTAACAGTATATCCTTCTCCCCCACCCTGCAGCAGCAATTGCTTGTATAAATTGTTTGGAAGTGTTCTAGGAAAGTAGTAGTCGATTTTTTTTGTGGGGCATAGCTTTGATTTTTTTTTTTTTTTTTTTTTTTTTTCTTTCCTCTTGTTAATTACTTACTTTCTGTTTTGAGTGGGAAATAATCTTTCTGATGTCTCCCTCCAGCTGAAATCAGACAGTATGCAGAGCCTCTAAGACAAGGAAAATGGCTATTTATGTTAAATCTCTGCTGGTGTATGCTTCTTGATTTACTGGATTTTCTTTCATCACAGGCTTATGTCGAACTCAGCTTTTTGTTTCTGCTTATTACTTATTGTATTTGTGCAACTGCCTTTTTTAATTAAAATTTTAGTAAAACAGACACTAGATTTCCTATTTTTAAAAAAAAGGAATCGTGTTTGCCCATCACCTCTCAGACTTTATTATTAATGTAAGTCAGAATTTAATGTTGTACATTCATGCTTTTTTAATAGTTGCTTGCAGCTTTCTTATATGGATGTTTAAACACACATAACAAGTGTTGTGTTTTGATACTCCCACTTTTGTCACGTAAGACATTGGCTGAGGCGTCCTTGTACACGTTCATACAAATGATGGCATTATCTAGGAATGGATTATCTTTTCTGCAGTTCCATCCTCATGCCAGCTGTGTCATTGTATTATAGTGAATACTTGTGATTATCTTTTAGTGATAAATTTGTGACTTGGTGCCTGACCTAGAATTGAAAGCTCCATGCCCATCTTTCTTGGAATGTTGGTAACTGAATGTCAGCTGTCTTAATTTATTATGAGGTTTCAAGGATTTGGTTTTTATACAGAGAAGGGTTTTCTTTTTTTTTTTTTTAATATGGAGACAGAGGCTTTGGCTGCAGATCAATGAATAAACAAAGAGTTATTGTATTCATAGCTCTAGGAGTTTGAGGGGAAGCCTTCTTGAGAGTGTTGAGTTCATATTGTTTTGTTACAGGCACAAATGATGGAGTGTTACTTGGGATGCTCTGTGGCTTATAGCCACTTTAAATCCCAGCATTTGCTGTTGTCAGCCAAACCAATGCCTCTTTCAATTTTTTTTTTGTTTTGTTTAAACAAACAAAAAAGCAAACTTTCACTTGAAGGTACATCTCTCATGTAATTATTCTTGCCTTCTAGTGAATTGCTCTGTCTGCCTTGTAGAAGAGCACTACCTGAATGGGATTCATATCGGAATCCCATTGTGATCTTATTAAAGTGTCTCCCATTCCTTCCTGTCTTGAGATTTCAGTGGTGGGGGTCTTTGTGGCATCTTCAAATGGAAATGTTAGTGGTATTTTGGGACAGTGACTGGTGTTGTTCATATTCATAAACATCATTCAAATAAATATTTTGTTGTTAGAAGTGAAACACTGATAACTTAATAGTGGATATATATAATGTGTGGGTAACATCAGTAATGCCTTAAAAGTAAGAACTGATCTTGGTCAGACTGCTCCTCAAGTTATTTTCTTGTGCAACCTGCCTCAGATCTGAGTGTAGATGAGGTAACTGGGAGAACACTGGTTAAATGGCAAAAGAAAATGGTAGTGTATTTTTCGCTCACTTTAGGAAAGGTAAAATTGAATCTCAAGGTACTTCAGGGTGAGGTGATTTTTATATGATTATTTTGGAGGGGAGGAGAGCAGAAGTGGTGGTGATATGGAGTTTACAGATAGGTGTAGAATATTAATTTTTTCACTTCTGCATTTAGCAGGAATGTTGGATTTATGTATTCTTTTACACAAAACATTGGAAAAAGGAGCAGGTGAGAGAAAAAAAGGTTGTCACTTACTATTTGTAAGTAGTGTAGGCTTTTAAGTGTCCTACCTTAATGGTTGTGCTGTCAATTTAAAGACTGGGAATGAAACCTTGGCTCTGTTGAAATCATTAGCAAACCTTCCATTGGGTGTTTTAATGTGCTCATGAGGCATGTAATAGGCAAGAACTCTTACGAAATGCTCTGTTCTCAACAAAGCCTGGTAGTACATGTGCAAATGAATCTGATACTGACACAAGATAGGCACTATAATAAAGGGGTTATAAATTATAATATTGCTGTGGACTGAAGCAAAGAACAAGATCAAGGTATTTTGGGGAACTGCAGATCTACACGAAGTTTAAATGAAATGCAGCAAGTTGAAGAGGAGGTGCGAGATCAGAAGCAAAAGGCAGAATCCATCTAGGCTTGCCTGGAAGAATATGGCAGTGAAAAAATAGCATGAGCAAACACTAGATAAACTGGCAAAATGGTAATGTGTGTATGAGGAGTAAAATAGCACTAGAGAAAAACTGGACTGTTCTGTAAAGGAAGGAAAAGAGATGGATATCAATTACTACAATGACGCTAAAATAAAATTTAATAGGCAATTAAAACTTTGCACTGCAGCATGTAGTAGAATTAGCAAAGGCATGGAAGATGTGAAAATACACACATCATCCATTCACAGGCAAACATGCACGCTGGGTTTTAGAGGCATGGGACAGTTAGAGCAATGCTGTCATTGTTGGTAAACGTTAGAGAGCAGATGTGGAGTGGTTGGGTTATGATCCCTACAGCATAAAGAGGTTGATACTTCTCATCCTGTCACCAAAATCTTGTCTTTACAAACTGTTGGAACCAATGTTAAAGAAAATTTTGGAACTTAAAAAATGTTAAAGGAACCTTCAGATAAGATTATGATATGTATGTCTCAATTAACAACTCCTTCTAGTAAGTTTTCAAAATGTCATGGAGGAGGGGAAGTCTTGCTATAAGAATGAAAAATGGAAGTTTACAATAATGATAAAGCTAAAAATTGTGCATGCATTAAAGTTGGGAATAGTTACGTTGAACTTTTACCTTCACTGTAAGGGGAGCATATGTTCTTGATGAGCAGAGCTTTTCTCTTTCAGTTAAATGTATAGCTCCAGGTCTTTCTCACCATACCCTGGTCTGAAGACAAAATTTGTCCTTTTGTTAGAGAGTTCTCAGTGATATTGATCACGGACGTATTAAATTCTAAAATCACTTACGTGGTGAAGAAATGATGGAGCTTTTTTGTTCATTTTTGGGGGTGGAAATTTTTTTCCATTTTTTTCATTTTTGCACAAGGGAAACTGAGGCATTGTTGTAGGAAGTTTGGCCTGGTTTTGATGGCTGTAGGTTAAATATTTTGAAACACACAGTTTCTGGAAACACTTGCGGAGCACATCCGTCATCAGATTCAAAAGTAGTTCCAGTTGTAGGTACACAGCATTTCCTGCGATTTAAGCCCCATGATTTCAAGTCAGGATGCATTAAATTGGTAAATTTTGAAATTTTTGAGATTTTTTTGGTTTAGTGAAAAAATATGGCAGATACAGAGTCCATTTCTGCCTGAGCAGCACACAGCTTCTTTAAATGGTAGGACAGACTGCTTCATTTGCTACCCGTATGATAAGTGAACCCTTTGGTCCTATAGCTCACAAAAGCCCCTTCACCGCCATGCGCTGAGTGCCCTCGAGCAAGCACATCCGCTGCCTGTGAGGATTGAAATGACTGTGTGTTTAAAGACAGCTATATCTGTGAAGGAGACACGCTTAATGTTGCAAGGGCAAACTTAATTCCAAGAGCTCTCAGCTTCTGTAATGATAATGTTTCCTAAGCCTGGGGAAGAGCTGGCTCTTTGGTTTTGTTTTGCCTTGCAGAAATATGTTGACAGCTACTGAGTCACTGGTAGATGTCTTCACCTTTAGCTGCACCGCACAGAGGTTTGGGATCTAATCTGAAGGGAGTCAGGAATAGCAGTGGTGACTTGCCAGCCCCCATAAAGACCGACCAGTGCGTAGGATGAGAAATGTTTCCTCACTGAGTCTGTCTTTTCCAACTCGAGATGATAGAGCACTCTACTGTTCCTTCCCTGAGATCTTTGGAGGGAAGAGGGAACAGGCAACACTGACAGCTAGGGTTTGTCCCTGTGGATTGTCCCAGTAATTTGCTCAGGCACAGTTACTGCTCTCTCAGTCTAGCCCCATCATATTAAAGGATCTCCAGTCCTTGATTCAGATGCTTGACTTGGAGTGTTTGCGATAAGTTCTGAGTATCTCCGGGTCCCTTGCTATCTAGTGACCACAGCCCGCTCAATTCCAGTATTATGTGAGACACTGCAGCCCCTGGTGACTGGATTTACAGCAGTATATCAGGCTCTTCATCCCTCCACCTTTCTGAATTGGGGGGTTATCACCTGAGTGAAAGAGAAGCAGCTCACCTGGAGAGAGCACAGAGAAGTGTGGTGATGGCAGGCTGGTCAGAAGAAGGGAAGGAAGGGATGCATTGGCAGTGAGGCTCACTCTCCCAACACACACACACACAAGCTCCACTGCTTGGAGGTCACTAGTCCAGAGGACAGAGGCTCTTTGGCCTGTATCCATGTCACCTCCTGACCTTGTTTCCTCCTCTCCCCTTCAACTCTTTCTGCCTCACTTCTATCTCCACTGCTTTTTTAGCTCATTGTCTCTCTTTCTTTGTCTGGCAAATTCAAGACAGCCTCCATACACTTTGTAATTCCTTCGAAGAAGCCTTGCGCTGCCTTTCACGTGCTCCAGTTTATTCCTCCTGTGATCCCAGTCTGGTGACATTCAGGTGCTCTCTCTGACAGGGGCACATGCCTTGCCTTTCACAAATGTCCAGTGTCACCCTGGGAAATTAAAATTCTCTGCCTCAAAGCATAGTATTCAAGAGGTATTTTCAAATGTTTTTTGTGAGAACATAAACCAAGTATTTTTCTGTGACCTCTTTCTAAGACATAGCTGAACTGTTTCTGCTGAATTTTCCAGAGAATTTCAGCCTCAGGCATACATATGCCCTGGAAAATTTCAGCCTAAATGCTTGAAGTTTGGCAAAGTTTATATGCACCTGAAAGTAGTCTTAATAATGGAAAACGTCAGACTGTTTTAGCTGTGTAGCTATCCACATTGTTTATATTTAAGAATTGGATGCAGAAAAAAAATACTACACTCAAAATTAATTACACTTGAATTTGAGTAAACATTGTTATTCGAGATGAGACCTAGAAATTACACCCTGAAACAGAAGATGGTGGCAATGAATAGTGCTGTTTTGGCTTCATGGTAATCTCATGGAGGAAGCTCAAGACTCGCTTTGAAAAAGGATTTATATTGAGAAGATGAATATGATAGGTGATGCACAGAACGAGCATTGAAATACAGAAGTAAACATAGAAGAAGTATTGTGGTCTATAGGAGGAAATGTAAGTTGTCCCCTGGGACACTGCAAGAAGGAATCTATAGTTCATCTGCTTAGCCTTCGTGTTTTTAGTTGAAACTGTGGTGAGAGAGTGCATGATGGCGTAAAAAAAAAAAAAAAAAAAAAATTGAGACTATTGTTGTGGGCCGGCCAATCTGAAGTGGTTGAGGAGCCATCGATTTTGAAAAGTATGAAATATAAATAGTAAATTACCCAGGGACATTTAGTGGCAAAAAATAGAAACTTCTAATCTGGCTGCAGAGCAGGCAAATAATAAAGGAAAAATTGCTGAGTAATACTCACCCAAAATTAGAAGTGAATATGCAATTTGCTATGGCAGCAAAAAAGGGCGGTCCTCTTCTGAAGTGAATGGAGGTGTCATGTGAGGAGGAGGTTATCATTTCCATATGCTCAGGTGTAGTGTGCCCATATTCAGAATACTTTATTAGTTTGGGGTGAGATTTCTGGCAAATTGGTATTGGTAATGGTGGAGACAGTGAAAAAAACGAGGTTTGATGGGTTTTATTTGCAGTAAGAAAAGAAAAATAGTTCGTTAAGCAGTGACTACTTTGGAAAGGACGTATTTTGGATAGGGGAAAAAAAAAGTGTGTTAGGAGTACAAACAGCAGTAATGTGAAGAAACAGGGATGGGAGTAGGCAATGTTAGTTATTGTCATAATAACTATTAAATCAGAATATAATAGCCAGAAAGGACTTGTAAAAGCCATGTTACATAGGAGGTTTTAAAATTAAATTGGTCGGCAATACCCTGCAGGAAAACATGTATGAAATGTGCTACAGGAGGGAATCCTGCTCCTGATGGGGTGGTGGGCTGGCTGGGTGAATTAATAGGTCTTTTTTCATGGAGGATGAAGGAGAGGGGTATGTGCTACTTTCATGAAGATGAGATTGTGATAGACTTTTTGAAAGCTTCTGCGTG
>VZRN01005839.1:499766-523628 GCA_013397935.1 Dasyornis broadbenti | reverse complement strand
GCCCCCCTTCATGAGTCTAACCAGCACTCAGGAATTAGAAAAAGGATGTTGTGTTAACAATACAGGGCTGCACTTGACGAAGTATGGTATTTTTTCTGGTTCAGTTAGTCCTCTGTAATAAAACATGAGAGTAATACTACACAATGGTTGACACCTGTCCTGAAACTGTTACAGGGCTTGGTAAGTGCTGCCAAAAAGTCTAAAAATAAAACTTTAGTCCCTTACCTCCCTCCCCCCTCCATCACTGCTTGCAGTTTGGCTTTTCTAAGGGTCTATTAAGGAGGCAAATAAACATTCATGTGAAATGTGGGTTATGACTTACTTTTTGATCTGGAAACTTACTGGGACGCATGATAGCAGTAGGAAAATGCTGAAATATAGTGTTCTGTGTGCACTGCACTTCTTGGAAACGTCCTTTTCTTTCCACTTTCTCTTTTTTTTTTGATGTAAGAGAACAGACGTTTTCTCAAGGTTAAATGGCTTGTCCACTGTGTTTCTCTTGATATATATTTATGTTTTTATTTTATTTTTATTTTAACATTAAGGTCAGGAATGACCTTAATGCTGACTGATGCTAATCAGTTTGTTGCACTATAATTAATTATTTCTTAACTGAATTGTTTGGGGCAGTTTTTCTGCTTTTTCTGTAGGTAACAAACAGCCTCAAACTTACTTTTTTATTGTTTGAATAGAATGGAAGTCCCAGACTCACCTCATCTAATTAATCAGAGAACCAGGGTATGGTACTTTACCAGTTTGTATGTCAAGTCAGTATTTGATGTATAAAGCACTGAGAAAACACGTGTATAGCACGCCCGCGGTAAGCATGATGATTCTAACCTTTTTCTTTTCATGTCTGAAATAGTCCTTTGCTTGTGTTTCCCATCAGGGCAGTCCGATGGATCCGATGGTGATGAAGAGGCCGCAGCTGTACGGCATGGGCAATAACCCTCACTCTCAGGCACAGCAGAGCAGCCCCTACCCCGGGCAGTCCTACGGCCCTCCCGGCCCCCAGCGCTATCCCGTGGGAATGCAGGGCCGAGCCCCGGCAGCCATGGGAGGAATGCAGTATCCACAGCAACAGGTTTGTGGAGGATTTTTCTGGGTTGCTTTGGTTTCCCTCCTCTCTTTCTCTTCCTTTCTGACACTGCGGTAATACAGAGGGTGCAGGCGAAAAAGCACCAAAATAAGTACTTCTTGTGAAGAAGGAGGATGAAGGACTGTTTTAAAACTAAATAAATTATGTTCACGGTGTGAATGTTTTCTGAAATCCCTTACAGTTCAAAAAGGATTTAGTTTGTGGCTGGTATCTTTCTGGAGAGAGAGAAGTATGTCAAATGCCATGAGTTTTCTTTTTTTTCCAGTTGACACTACTTAGCCTTGCATATTTTTTGGTTCTTTGCTGTTGTTGCTGTTTTGTTTTTGGTATTTTGGGGGTTTTATGTTCTCGTTCTCTCTGTTAGATGCATTTAAATGTAAGATGAAAACCTAGAGCTGACATCAGTACATCAAGGCTAGTGTAGTCCAGTGCATACAAAAGTGTTACATATTTCTATCAGCTGTTTGTTGTTGTGGTGGTTGGTTTTCTTTTTTCTTCTCATTTTGATAGGAGTCTGTAACTTTTCCTATTTTTTTTTTTCTTTTACCAGCTCTTTAAAGTAAGCTTTTTTGGTTGTTTTTTTTTTTTTTAAATATATCAGAGTATACAGAAAGGTAAGAATCTCCTTTTTATCTATGTGGATTTCACTGTTGATGGAGACCTCTTGTGCTTTTTTCCTGCCCTTTTTAAGAAGGTCAATCCCAGTATGCATACCATATACTAAGGAAAATACAGCAGTTTTCTAGAGGGTGAGATAAACCAAGCTTGTCAAGAAGTTAATGTTTTACTAATTTTTTAAAATTAGGTACTTGTGTGTAGGCACTGAGAGCTTTACACCATGTTGTGAGATCAATAGATTAGTAACTTGATCACTGATGGGAAAGAACATTTGTTTTGTGCAACTGACCAGTCACAGATTAGCTTCTTTTTATGTAATTTATTGTTAAATATAGAAAAGAAAATAGAATTTTGGACTCCTGGCAGACAAGTGCCTGGCCAATTCTTGTTATCACCCATCCAGCAGGATGAGATGTTAATCAGACTGTTGATTAAATAACAGTTTCAAATATATTACGGTATCATTAGCAGTCTTAATTTTTATTCTTTTCTGTTGTTAAATAGATACTTACTAGAAAGGGATTGTTTAGTTCAGAAATGCCAAACAGTATATTTGGTTGCTAGATTCAGACAGCAAACATTTTGTCAGTTGCAAAAGGGAGGAGAAATTGAATAAAGGAGGCTTTATTTTTCTCTGTGTAGCTGTAGCCAAAGTGAAGTTATTAAAACACATTTTTAATTTAAAAATGAGTTATTCTGTGTTACATGGAGATGAGTGTTGAATTTTCAGTGCATTTGCTAATTGCTTGGTAATTGTAAATTACCCGTCAGCAGGCAGTGACCTGGCACTGCCATTGGCTGCCGGCCCCATCCGTCTCCTTGCAGTGTTGCCGTAAGTGGCTGAGCGGCAGCGCCGGCCCAAGCACCAGCGCTCTTCAGGGAAAAAGGGACAGGATAATTATGACATTGAATTTTTATGGAACGGACATCACCACCTAGGCATGATTTTGTTTTGGACAGCCTCCAAAGCTTCGTGTGTTAGGTTTGTGAACCTCTAATGATCTGAATCCAGTTCTTTTCATATTGCTCATATATTACCACCTTTCTACAAAGGATTAAAATGCAGGAATGCAGGTTTGTAAATTGAATTGCCAACTTACCAGCTGAGTGGTAAGTTGTCTTTGGCACAGGATGCCACAGTTTGATTCCTGGCTGGATTTATACTCCTGTGACATGAATATTAAATAAGGAGAGCCTAGCTACGCTTGTTAAAATTGTGTAGCATGTACCTACTTTAGATATCATATATATAAAATATATAATATTGCCAGAAGTTTCAGAAGATGAATCTCAGCACTTTCTGGAAATTGGACTGCTTTACAGTGTCACATTGAATTTATCAGAAGCGCAAGCACTTCCAAAAACTCGCTTGGTTAAAAAATACTGGGCCTTAAACATATACCGTGCTCAGATTTAAGTATTGTGCAGAGAGAGCATTGAGTAGATGCATTATGAGGGTGGAAGTGCCACACTGTAGGAAGGGTGGGAAGCATCAATGGGAGAGGTTGTTCTTATTTTAAGTTATAGTTTGCTGTTGCCCAAAGATAGCTGAGGGTGTCAGCTCTGTTTCCTTGGATGAAACAAGAAGGCTTTTTGTTAAACTGTGAAGATTTTTGAATTTTGAAGAAGACCTTGAAATGTTAAGTCTGGCTCTTTGTCAGCAAGTGTTGTGGCTTGAGGTTAGAGCTATGGGACTTGACAGATTTTGACTTGCAGGCTCTGCTGCAGGATGCTGCAAATGAAGAAATAAAGATGAAAAACAACACCCTAAAGATTGAGCTAAAATTAATGGAAATGGTAGAATTGAAGATAATTGCCTAGATATAGTTAGCTGGTCTATGTCATATTGCAGCAGAGAATAGTGTGTTCCAGCCTGCAGCCCAGAGGTGGAAGAGCCCTCTCGCAGGAAGGGAGGCCTCTGGCACAAGCAGTGAAAGATTAAAGCGGATGAAAAAGATGAAACGTTATCAGGTGCAGTCAGCCTATGTATCTGCAACATGCGTGTCAAGTATAGTCTGCTAACCAGTTGTAAAAGGGGTATCTACGAAATGCTGCAGACATACAACTTCTGGTTGGTCTAGGCATGCTTGATACCAAACACGAAGATGCAAATAAACCCCCAAATTTTCTTAAAATTCTGTGTGGAAATTGCAGGATGTTGAAGTGATTATGGAAGGAATGGGACATGTTCTGTGACATGACTACAAAGGATGCTGTGAAGAGGGAAAGCAGATCTCCTAAGTATTTGAGTTTGGAACTCACCTCTGATGAGTTATCGATGATGAGCCCCAGCACAACACACTGAGCCTTACATAAGGGGCACAATTTGAAATCCAGGAAATCTCTTTGCACTAATATAGCTAAAGATAAAGGGGTCGAGATATATAAATAGGCATATAGGAAAGGCAGGCAAAGTGTAGTAAAGGTAATGGTAACCTGAGATTTTCACTTTCTTCTCCAACATTTGACAACAGAGATAAAGATTTGTCATGTGAAGATAGGTGATAGCCTCTTGGGACAAAGTGCTTGAAGAGTGCAGCAGCATTTTGTAGGATTTTAAGGGCATGTACAGTTAACTCAGTGTGAGTCAAATAAATATATAGAGGTTTTGGATTGATTTGACACCTATATGAAAGGGAAGGTATGAGAAGGAAGGTGATACTAAAAGAGTCATATGCTGCTTAATTTATAGGATTGCAGACTGCGCATATCTCTTGTCAGTATGCATTAATATGGCAAATTAATTACTTAAAGATTTTTCTATTGTTAGGGTTATTGGGGTTTTGTTTCTTTCCGGAACATTCACCTTCAGTGGGAGAGGGGGCAGGAAGGCAAGGGGAAGCTGGGAGCAAGATGACCTGTGCCTATGCTGTCAGTCTTCAACATGATTGAAACACAAGTTGCAACAAGGCTTTAAAATGCTGTTCTTGCATGTAAATCTTAATGCAGCTATCTCATAATCTCATGTATTCTCTCTCCTGGTTTGCACACAGTGAATATAATTTCAGAATTATTAGCACTCCTGATGCAGGACTTTAGGGAATATAGGTAAAAAGAGAAAGCAGAAAAACATTGTTTCAGATTTAACTTTCAGTTTCTAATATCTTAGCTATCACTTGGAATTAGAAAGAGATGATGTCAAAGTTGAAAATCCTAATATGCAGGGATGCCTAGCATCTGAAAACTTTGGGCTTGATTTTGAAATACCTTTCACTATGAGTGAAATACTGAGTAGTAAGATCTGATTATAAAGACAATAATTTCCTTTTCATTTAATTTCTTTTTTGCCTCCCACCCTTTTTGGACCCCAGTCAAACATGTGATGATGCCATGATCAGTTCCTTCTGGATTTGGTTTGATTGCCCTCTCAAAGTGTTTTCGTGCTTTAGTGCTGTGTGCCGTAGGGTAGCCTTCTGCTGCTTTCTAAAGATGTTTTTTCTTTTAAAAAGACCTCAGAATACCCATCAAAATAAGGGGCTGCTTTTTGACCAGTGAGGTTGCTTTTTCATGATAATAGCATGCAATACTTTATTCTGTAAAGAATTTCATTAAGCTGAAAAATCATATACTTGAAATATTCTTGTGTAGGTTTTGAAAGTTTTCGGCAAAGTTTGAAGGCTTGGATTTATGAATATGTTTGAAAAAATTGAATGGTGTGATGTGCCTGTTTAATCAGATGATCATTGCCTGATTGATTTTTTTTTAGCATGCATTAAAATTCCTTGTGTACTTGATGGACTGGAACAACAACTTATTGCGTAAATAGGATTGTATTGCTATAATGCATAGTAAATTCTTTATGAAAGATATTTGCATGGATATGTACAACAGCCATTCCTAATAGCTATTTAAAATGTAACATTTCTGTACTGATCATGCAGTTGCCTTAGTGCCTTAAGCCTGCTTGCTGTAAGGCAAGTTATGAGGGCTGAGCCTCAGTCTATTCTTTCTTTTTTTTTTTTGCTATAGAAGTACTGTGAGATGAAAAGGTGCTAATCGCTTGCCCCTTTAATTTTTTTTTATATTCTTGATTTGCAGAATTTAAAACTAAATGTTATCAGTGTCCTCGCTGCTTTAAGAATGGAACTGTAGATATTCAGAGAAGCATTAATTCCATTTCCCCCCTTTTTTGATAAACAGATTATTTTGAGGTGTAAGGAAAATATGCTTGTTACTGTCTTACACGGCAAATTTCAACTTGGAGAAACTTTTTTTTTTTTTTTTAAAGGGGCAAAAAATGTTGTAAAACCTCTAGGAATATCTAGCAAGGATTTATTGTAATGGAAACTGCAAGTCAACCAGAGCTATAGCAGCAGCAATGTGATTACATCATTTAGGAAAGGGTTTACGTGCCCGTATTGGGTAATGTCCAGGGTTGGAAATGTTGAGTTTACGCTCAGGAAATCAGTTGGCTGTTGGCTTGGCAGGTAGAGTTTTAAAGCTAGCGAACACATGTGTTTACTACTGGTTGTCTGGTTGTGTGTGTTACTTTCTGAAGTCATTTTAATTCTAAAAGATTGAAGTATACCAAGGAAGTGAGCCTTACTGTCATGTTTTGCGCTGAACCATTAACTCAATATGTGGTCCATACATAGAGCAAGTACTGGTCAAGTGGTCACCTTTTTTGTCCTCTGTGTGTATAATTGCTGTCAACACCCAGACAATACTAAATATGTTGCAGTTTTTTGCTCCTGAGTAAGTGTTAGCACAATTGATGCTAGTCTTGGTTAAGAGAGCAGATACAGAAAATAAGCACCATTTTCAGTTCTTAGCCTACTTATTTTGCAAGAACAGAGAATGAATTGATGTGATTGAATCTCAAAAACAATCAGCAGAGGACAAAACCGTGAGATGTGTTGCTTTTTCTTAAAGATTGATAGACACATTTGATGCACACACATAAGAAGGGAGTGTGAAGCTTTGATCAGCATGTGCTTCAGAAGTACATTTTTCCAGATTTTTGTTTGATTTACCTTGGGGATTTTGGGGGCATTTATTTTTGTTTTGGTATTGGTTTTTGTGGGGTATGTTTGTTTTATTTGGGTTTTTGTTTGCTTGTTTCATTTATTTTGGTTTGCTTTTTTCACTGGGCATTTATTTGGAGCTGTCACTAGCAGATTATGGACTTTGTTAATTCCTGGAAAGCATAAATGTTGAAATTCTAAAGGATTATTTTTCCCAACTTTCTGTTCTGTTAAAAACGTCAATACTTTGAATTTAAAGAATTCCTCAGTAACATTTTATTTGAAGGATATATCGACCATCCTGTTGAACTTCGGTAAACTTCTATGAAAAAAAAAATATCAGTAAAGTAAGTAGAACTGCTACTTCCTGGAGAATGTAAGGTTTGAACCAGAAAAAGGGACAAGAAATCACAGCTAATTGTCTTCCTTGTAAGGTCATCTTTAAAAATGGGCCTTTTGACAGTCAAGTGTTAATAATTGCAAAGAAAAGTTGCTGCTCTTTGTCATGTAAAGAAATGGGATTTTTAAATTTCAGATTTAGGAAAGTGCTAAGTACTGTGCTTGTGCAGACTGTAGGAAAATGTTTAGCATGGTTCTTTCTTTTGGGTATACTAAGCCTCATTGACTAAATTGAAAAAAAGGCTGCTACTTTAGTTCATGGCAGGATAAGGCTTTATGTTGTATTGTCTCCTTTAGAATTATCCCTTCTATTGAGTGTAATTCACTCTATAGAGGGAGGTGAGCACAGATTACAGATAATCACAATCAAATTCGACATAAGTTTGTGGTCTTTATGATAGTTTAGCTCTTCATCTTAATGCTGGTCATCTGAGATTGTTTACCGAAGAAAATCCCTAAAGTAACAGAATTGCATTATTATGGTAAATAGAGACATTTCAGTAGCTTCCATCATTGTTTGAAACTGTGTGGAAAAAAATGTAGGTTGAAAAGGAAAAAGAACTGATCTTTCAGCTGGTGAGAGATAGCTCAGAAATGAGACTGGGTCAACATTTTTGTTTGTTGAATGACTATGTAATGATGTTCAGTAAATGCTAATTTTTCCATCCATATTGGAGTAAGAGGCAGACAACATTTGTACAGAAAGTGTGTAAGAATCATCAACGTATTGTGACAAATGAAATGTATTTTTGTTACTGCTAAACAATTGTCATTTAGCTGGAATATTTAATAGCTGTAATCACATTTGTTGTTCTGCTTGGAAGTGGGGGCATGAGGGAGGAGAACATGCAAGTCCTCTGTGTTGGTGTTCTGAAAAAAGTTGCTGTTAAAGGAAGCAGCAGTTATTTTGTTATTGGGAGCTTGTTTTGCTAGCAGAATTAGCTGTCAGTCTGCACTGGAGTTAGGCAGGAAATAGATTTTGGTGATCAGGAGTAGAGAACAGAGGGCTGTTTACTGCTTCACTAGGAAGGTACAAAATCATTTACTTATGAACTGCTCATTTTACATGGCAACAGGAGACATGAGTTTATTTACATTTGAAGTAAAATAAACATCTTGCTTTAAGAAAAGGCTGCTGCGTTACTCTGTTCAACAGCTGCCATATAATGACTGTGCCAGGAGGATTTTAAAGTGTAGGTAAGGAATAATTGACTGTTACTCTTAATATTATAGTAGTTTTTTGTTAATAATATTAATCAAAGAATAATTGACACTCAAAACTATTGATGTCCCGACCCATCATGCACACATACTATAAGATTTTTATAACCATACTGTAACTGTATTTCCCAGTATTCCTGAGGGAACTCAGCTATTTTTTCTTTTTTTTTTTTTTTTTTTAATCATGGTATGAGTTTCTCAGAAGATGCTATCATTTGTGTGTAAATTTGAACTTGCTCGAAGGAAGCAAGGGAGGCAATAGGTTTTTTAAAAACGGCGAGTGTGTTTCCCACAGCTGAAAATAGGGCTGAAGATAAGAAGGTGAAAACAATGGGAAATTTGCTGTGACTTCATTGGAAGTAAAATTTCACTTCGGGGGTCACATTGCTGGGGTTGGATGACTTACCTTTAGTAGATAGCAGAGTGGGCAGAATTAATCCTCTAAGTCAATTGAACAGAATTTCAGAATGAGACAGGTCAGCACCCTTTTCTTTGGTCACCCTGGGACAGAGTCAGGTAGTTTTGTTCTTGGAACAATAGGCCTTTCAAACAATATCTGATATTTCAGTAGTTCAAGATTAGATTTCTATTGCTAGCAGCAACTTTATTTTTTAAATAAACTAAGATTTATATTAGATTTAGCTTCAGCAAAACTTGTGCAAAAATTACAGTAGGAGAATAAGTACTGCAAAAAACCAAAAGCATTTTCCATACCTTTTTTATATAGCCAGTCTTAAATGACACAGGTCCCATGCAGTATAGTTCAAGCTTGCACAGTAACCTCGCTTTAGTTTTGCATGATTTATCACTTAGAACATTTAGACTTTTTGTGGGAGTAGATGAGTTACAAAAGCTTCAAAAAAAATCTTAAATATATTTGAGAGTATTTTAATTCTCTGTAGGTAATTTTTTCTAATACTCATGTCTGCTCGTATATTGCATTTCTCCTTATAATTGTTCTAACTGGGCACATCTAAAAATCCTAATGTAAATACTTTAGACTTTTGGTGTTTTGTTGTTTTTCAGACTGATGAAAGAAAGATTTAAGAACTTAAGGAATAACCCAGATCTACAGCTCTTGCAATCTCTATAGGCTTTCATTCTTCTGCTACCTTGGGTGACCTCATTTTTGGGTACTTCTCTGGTACTTGTTCAATGCTTTGCCTAAAATAGAAAAACTGTGTTAAATGTTTGCATCTTTGCTGATAATGTATTTCATCTCTGAATCTTAGAAAGTCTTTTGGGGGTGTGGAACAGTAACAAGGAGAAAATCAGTGTGTGTTTTATTTCTTTGTACACTCCATTTATTTCTTCCTCTTCTGAATATTGTTTCTTAGTAATGCTTTTTGCATTTGAGTGTAAGAGCAAAACACATACCAGGTAATAAACAATTCAGTGACTGGACATTATTAGAAATCATATTTGAATCTTATAACCAAATACACCTTTAGGAAAGTGAGTGGATTTAGTTTTGGTATGCACATCAAAAGGAACAAATTACACTTGCTGTTATTTTTTTTTCACAGAACAGTGTTAAAAAAGATTTTTGCATATTTCTTGGCAAACTATAATATAACTTGTCTTTTGAGACAAGAGTCCAATCCAAATAAACAAGGTTTATATAGCCACTTAGGGAGGATGTTGTTTTAATTATAGAAGTAACATTAGTTATCTGGAGTCTATGTACATCTGTGTTTTACAGGCCATGTTGGCAAAGATGTGCTGAACAGGACAGGTTAGCGAAATCACCTTGTTCTTTCCACAGAATTGTCTCTCTTTCCAATCTGTTTTGTACTTAGCAAGTGATGCTTAATAGAAACAAACACGTAAAAGTCTGTGCCAAGAACAGACTGAGCCTGTGCAGGAACGAAGCAAGCAGGGCTGCTCAGCAAGGACCTCTGCTTTTAGCTACTTCTGCCCCTCCTCAGAAACTCCACTGCTTGCCTCTGCTGTCTCTCCTAACTTTCCCAGCTGGCAGCACTGAAAATTGGCATGTGTTTTGACTCTTCTACCGTACTGGAGAGCGTTTTAAACAACAGTTGCAAATTGACTGGTTTGTAATTTTTCATTGGTTTCATTTTATTGCTGGTTGGCAAAACTGAGGAAAATCAGAGGCCAAGATATCCCCCTACAGGTTTGGGAAGTGTGTACTTAATAGATTTATGGCCCTTTTATGTTTGGAAAGTAATTCTACGGACGAAACTATTATTTCTAAAATGAACCTTAAGTTCTGCAGAAAATTATAATTTAGACCTCGTGTTCGCCAAAGAAAAAAATCCTACCTGATGCTGGAGTGCAGGCAGGTGGGTTTTTAGTCCTCTGAGGTGATGCTGGGAGAAATTCCATGTATCCTTCTCAAACTGAAGATTGTTTTATGATCTGAGTAAATTTGCAGTCTTGCAGCAAATGGTGAAGAGTAGATTCAGTAAATGCCAAGATTGTGTGGGATATTTGGCCTTTTCTTCTTTGCTTTTATACATTACAAGAAAAATAATATTTTTTAATATTCCTTTAGGCCTGTAACACCAGGGTTACAAGAGGAGCATAACCACAGAAAGTAATTGAAGACTGTCCAGAAAAAGATCAGATATACTTTGAATGTATTAGGTGTAGGCTTTTCTTTCTTCTTTCTCTCGTGTTCTGTCATCCCATTTTTGTCTTTCACATATAGAACTGACTAAAAATACACTCCTATTCTTGGCACGCATTAATATCCTGTATAGCAGAATAAAAACTTGACAAAATATCGGAACCCTGTGTACATGTGAGTTGCTGTGTTTTTACTGGAGTTGCTTTAGACTTGCTTGCAGGAACTTAGAAACTTCAGCTTTCTGCAAATCTGGTTAAAAAAAAAAATACTTAACCTGGTTGTAAGACTGTTGCTTAGAGGAATGTGGAAAGGTCTATATTATGTATAGTGTTGTGCTTAGTGGAGAAAACATGTTTTTACTTGAAAAATGTTTTTTATACGTGGACCTGATATTATGTATTCTACTTCCAGACATAGGCAGGAATGCCTGTGTCCTGAATCCTTTCAGGTAATAAACTTAAGTGATCTCAGTATTTTAATAAATATTTGCTGAAAGAAAGGAGAACACACTTCGGCATTTGGTGTTAATCTTGTATCATTTGCAGCATTTCATTACTACATTTTTTTTCTTGCATTGTGGTTTTGTTGGGTACTTTTTACTGTCTTAGAGATGCAACATTTCACAGATTATTTGGCATTTGCAATACCAAATAATAATTTATCTGAAAAATGTGCATGCAGATTCTTAAATAAGAGTTTGGTAAAAGGCATAGAAAGGAGCCTGAGACTAGTAGAGAAGCAGTATTGGCTGTGCTAGCACTGTACATGGAATGATCATCCACTTCCTGCGTGTCAATAAAAATGCAGGAGAGCACCTTTCTTGACACAGGGGTTGCTGAAACATCAGTGCTGTCTTTTTTTGTAATACTCCTGTGGATGTTTTTGCACAAAGTGGTATCTGTCAGAGCTTGAAATATTCTTGCACAGTTTCCTTTGAACAGGTAGCACAGGACAAGTTCTAGCACATAGCTGCTTGACATGGGGCCGCCTACCGCGGGGAAGGAATGCCTTGCTTAGATACGTCAGAGCTGATGTGCTGAGAACTTTGCCAGTCATTTTGCCGATTACATACTGGGCTGTGAATAATTACTGAACTTCCATTTTGAATCACAGATTTATTTCTTTTTCCCTTTTTTCCTCCCCTTTTAAAGTAAAACCGCAGCAGTGGGAAATACTGGCAATCCTTTAACGGTTTGTGATTAGCCTGGAGGTATTTTTACAATGAACGTAACATAAATCTGCACGTCTTTATTGCTATGCCATCTTTGTTTTTGAAATGCAGTATTTGTTGCCTTTTTGTTGCTTTCAGTAGTACTGTTCATCTAATAACCACCTGGTGTGGGGTGTGTGAAATTACAATGGAAAACAAATACAGTGAATAGTTCACCTAAAAGATGCAATAAGAATACTAAGACTTAATATTTTCTTGAAAAAAAGATGCCATTTCTTTTGTTATTTTAATATACTTGGCAAGAGATTAAAGGTGATATTTGAACAGTGGTTGCAAACGGAATAGTCTTGTTTTTGCACACTTGCTGGAGTTCTTAATCTATGCTGTTAACATCTTGGTTTGGAAATTGAGATAATCAGATACCAGAATGTGATATGCTGTGAAAACCCCAATTGTGTACAAAAAAGGTAGAATGAATTGGTCATTAGGACTCCTTGAGAGAATGGGAATTCACTCTTGTCCCATAATTTTTCCTACGGTTGAAGTCAGTGTAAGTGCTTATTGGAGTAAGCTACATACAGCAGTGTATTTGTGTGCAGTTGCCTTGAGGGATTTTTCTTGTCTGTTTTTTTTCAAGATTCCCTATCTTGGGGCAACTTACTCTTGTTTAATTGAAGGTGAAATGAGCCTTGCAAATATGTTTGTCAGCTGAGGTAGAGGTGTACATGTTTGTCCGTATTGCTACGTTAATACTGTTTGTTACACTATATTTACTCGTGCAAAATTAGGTGAACAACGAAAGCCTGAAACCTTGTTCTGGACAGAGGTGTTATGGATGCTTGGTCAGTCTTCTGCTTACTCTCCAGGGTGAGGAAACCCTGTTGCTGGGGAGACTCCCTTTGAAGCCCTGTTTGTGTTCAGGAAGGCCACCACTAGCCATTAGCTCTCCTGTTGGTTTACATGATTTTTAGTGAAATTTGCCTAAGGTCATGCTATTCATGCCAGTTTTGCACTTACCACTGCAGTTTCTAACTGGAGGCACAGAAGGCTTCCCAGTTGGGTGGGGGAGCGAGCCTACCAGCCCTTGCTGCAGCAGCCTGTCCCTTCACAGAGTTATTTAGTAGAAAACTGCAGTGGCTGTGAGCTGATCTGTCTCAAAGGCCTCCCCTTCTACTTCTGAGACAGTCAAGGTAAATGTAGTGACGGTAGCACTGTGTAAATATCTGGACTTGTATTACAAAAATGCATCTTGTCACAGCAGTCGTTTGGATGGAGGTACGTTTTGATAACTACTGAGAAAAGACTTGCCATGTGAAAATAAGTGTACAGATGCAAATCTCAGAGTTGATAATCTTTCTCCAGAATAAAGCTGGTGATGGTGTGTCGCTGGCTACTGTGTTTTGGTGTCTATGCCTAGACTTGTCATACTTTTGGATACCCTGCGGTATCACTGATTTAGAACTGAAACCATACTGCATATTGAAGCAGTAGTTTCCTTTTTTTTTTTTTCTGGTAGATAACAAAATTACTATCTCAGAAGTTTCAAGGCAGCAGAAATAAGTGGACTAAATCCATACTGTGGGATTAGAGAACTCTGAAGCTGTGAAGCTTGAATTGTTCCACTGACCAGAAAATAATCCTGGACAGGCCTTTTCTGACATAAAGAAAGGAAAATATGGCTCACAGTCTTGAGGCTGTAGAGACTCCCAGAAGATGATTACCATGGGACATTCTGAAGTCTCAGGACGTCCCATGAGGTACGAGAAAACCCACTTTTTCCATTTAGTGCAAAAACCCTAGCACCTCCCCTTTTCCCTTTCCCCTTTTCCCTTTCCCCTTTTCCCTAGCTGCATTTGGCTGTCCTGTCAGTCAGCTTTGGTGGAAGAATTCACACTGGTAAGGTAAGGTTTTGATGCTAGTTGCCAGGAGGCGGAAGCTTTTTAAAAGCCTCTGTATCCAGCTGTTTTGCTCAAAAGGCCTTCCTTCCCAATAAGCAGTACAGAAAAAAAGATCCTGGAAGTGTCCCACTGGTAGGGTAAAAAATTTGGTCTAGAAAGTTGTTGGTATTTTGGAGAAGGTGGCTGTTGTCCGCAAAGGGAAGGGAGCATGTTCTGTGGGTGAGCTCCCCCTAGTAAGCAGAGAAGTTATTTTTTGGGGTCACTTTGGCTTGGGCGAGTAGAATAGCTCAGATCTGGGGAGCTGGGGATGGAGGGTAAGATTACAGGAACATATAAGCACACATTGAGATTGAAATCATGGTTTTCTGGACAGCAGTGATCAAGGCACTAAACATGACAGGAGGAGCACGACCCACCAACCCCTTGCCCCCAATACCCATGCACATACCACACACCCCCATTTAATTGCCTGTACTCTAATGTTGGCACTCAGGATACTAAACAAGAGGAGCTGAAATTTCTCATTTACAATTATAAGTTTTGTCTGCTTGGTATTACTTGAAATCTAGTGGAAAGGTTCACAGGATTGGAATGTTAAAATAAATGGTTACAACCGATTTAGAGATAATTGAATGGATAGAAGGGGAAGGAAAGTGGTACTCTATATCAAGAGTGATATTATGTGTTTCTGAATAACTGAGTACTCAAAAGCAAATGATACTAAATGCTTCTCAGTTACTGTCCTGGCAGAGAAGGCAGGAGGTGAGGGTACTAACCAGTACCTGCTTGGCACCACTGAAATGAAGTAAAAGCAAGATGACCAGTCCCACAAGAACGTTACTTGCACTGGGGAGAGAAGGGGGATACAGGGACTAAACAGCACTTGCTGCAAGTATTGAAACCATTAGGAATTTCTGTTAAAAACTCTGTGTGTAAATGCAGGCAGCAATTTGTCTGGAAAAACATTTTATCTGGCACTGAGGAATTCAAAAGCAAATGAAGAAGAGCTAATCACTGAAGTAAATTAGTGGTTTTTTTAGTTGTAAGGACCATAGCTTGATTTAACTAAGCTGTATGCAGAAAGAATTGAACTCAAATAAGCAGCATCATAAAATCTATGAGCATGGATGCATACAGATTGATAGATATATTGTGTACATACACAAACATGTTGCTTTCAGAGGGACAGCAGGACAAAAGATGGGAATGGTCGTGAGTTGAATCAGTTGGGAGGGATTCTTTTTTTCTCTTTAGATGATGTTTGGAATGGCTTAAAGGTTTTTTTACTTAACAAATAATTGAGGAAGAAGTTAATGCTGTCCTGCTGTTCTTGTTTCCAGCATCTGTCAGAATTTTAGAACTAGAAGCTTCACTTCTTGAAGCAATTTCTTGTTTTGTTTATAAAGAATATTTTGGATGTGGATCAAGTTTATTTTTAAGTGGTTTCTTTAACTAATGAAGACCTGTTTTAAAAGGAATAAAATTCCTTCAACTATAAATGAGCACTAATTGTGAATTTAAAAAATGATCTGGTAAGAAAGAAATGTTCTGTTTGCCATTTTTATAATGTAATAAGCATGTTAAACTTAAGGACTGAATAAATATTTGTTTAAGCACCTAATTGCTTAAATAAGTGTGTGAGGACATTTAAATACATTTTTCTGGTTAGCAAAAAGACTTGCCAAGCACAGTGTGAAAGCTTGAGCTAATAATAAACTGAAACAGAATAGTTACCAATCACTGAGACTAAACTTCTCGGTAAAATAATAACAAAAAAAAATTAATGCAACAGAAGATTAAAATACATTACTCATACCACATTTTCCTGTTGCCAATTTAAATGAAGACCAGACTTATATAGAATACTTTGATTTGAATAAATCCATTGTGATCTGCGAACTAAAATGCAGTTCTCACTTACGGGATATCGCTTTCTTCTGGAAAAGCAGTGATAGAGAAAGCTTTGAAGGTCGTGGTAGCTAATCAGTTGAGTGCCCGTTCCTTGTGCAGTCCTGCAGTTTAAAAGCATTAATATGATATTTGGCTGAGTAAAAGAAAGTGATACTGGCAAACTGGATCTGAGCTTTGGTGCCTCAAAATGGCTGATAGATATGGTGCTCAGATACAGGGTTTGTGATGGCTGTAGTGAGCCTGGAGAGTGTGGTTGATTGTAAAAATTCCAAAGAACTGAATAACCTTTTAGGTTAAAAGGAGGTGACTCAGGTCTCTTGGCATGAATCTGTGTATAACTGAATGCATGGAACAGAAGTTTTAAAAAATTTTTCAATCCAGCACAAAGGTATACATGGGCTGTACTTTCACAAGGAAGGCCCATTGGCTGGAGAACTGTGGCCATGTGCAAATGCCGTGTAAGGCTTTCTGTGCCCTTCAGGTAACTCAAACAATCAAAATAACTCAAAAAAATCTGAAAATTAATATGGTCTTTAAAGTATTGAGTGACGTGAATGTGAAATCACTTTCCTTCTGCCATATTGCAGTCAGAGTATTTGTTTTCATTTCTGTAGTGAATCACATGTTCCAACAGTGTAGTCAGTTTATTAAACCTACACCACATTGTTATACCTTCAGAAAGCAGAAACTTTAATTACTAAAAAAAAAAAAACGTACTCTGTTTCCTAGTTTTGTAAAACTGAGTGCTTTTTGTGGAGGTGGGTTCTCTGGGCCCAAGATGTTTGCTGTCAGGCAAGTAATTTAAAATGTGTGTAGAAGGTGTGAAAACACCTTGTGGAGATGGAAGGTATTCTTACTTCTTCTGAAACACCACACATAAGGTGTAAGAGTTCAGAAGACACAGAAATGGTATTTTGTGTCTCACTTGGAATCATGGTCAGAATTGCACCTGCATCCTGCAGAAAAGAAACCTTACTTTGAGAGGGCAACTAGCTGGCAGGCCAGCCTGTGGGCTGCAGTGGTCTCCACAGCAGGGGCAAGCATGGCTGTGAGAAGCACTGGCCCACCATAGCTGATAGGGAGGACTTCTGAACAGGAGATTCAGTGAGTGGTACACACAGAAGTTTATCTCCTGAATTTGACTTGGCTCAGCTCTGTAAAGCTCATTTAAAACAGAGAAACTCTGGGTTGTGTTTTTTAGCTGTTTATATCCCACTGAAGCTTACTGAGAGTGTCTCCAAGGAAAGGAGATCAGGTGTGGACTTCGCATGAGACACTTCTGGAGAATGCATTTTTGCATTTTTTAAGTTGGTTAGCCATCATCTTGATTCTGAGTCTTGCTGTGAAATCAAAACCATACAAATAAAGCAAAGATTACGTTAGGAGTTTCCAGGTGTGAATGTGTGCAAGTGTACACATATTAAGCACTCCTATGTATCTGTTCGCTGCCTCGGCATGCTTTGGGAGTAAGGGTCTTAATACTGATTGATTAACAGTTTACTTTCAAAATTGACCACAAGGAAGCAAGTTTAACAAATTCATAAAACTATACTGTGGATTAAACTGAGGCTTAATCATATCAATTTAGTCTGACTCTGTTCATAGCTAAGAAATGGCTTTATGTTTTTTAATACCTGGAAGCCATGTTACAATACACTCAGGTTACTTCAGGTAATAACCTCTCGTTTTTCTAGACAATGAACAGACAGTTATTACTAGTTTTTATACAAAATATGAATCTTCACTTCAGAAATTTTTGGGGTATTTTGGAGAATAAATTACACTTAAGGCCCTCTTTATTACAATTTTACATTTAAGTTTTGCATTTAATAGTTCAGTTTTCTTTCAGATTTTGGTAAACCAAATAAAAATGTAACTGTAGTTATATATTTATGATATTTTCAGTTGTATGTGCTTTTAGTAATGCATGTATACTACATACTAATGAGCAAATGAGATAACACTTTAGAATTGGAATACAGAAAGAATCCTGGTAATTAGGATGCTTGGGTGCAAATTTTGACTCTGCTGCTGAACTGCTATGCTAATTTATTATAAAATGTATGATACTTGCAAATAAATGATAAAATACCTACCTGGTGCTGCATATTAGCAGTGATTTATCCAAATAATGTTTATTGAGCAGAAATGGTGTTCTTGCAAAATATGGGAGGGAAATCTGAGTTTTCAGTGTGCTGGAGTTCTATCTTGCTTTGAACAAATCTACTCTTACACATCAGGTGGAAACGCTCGTACTGTAGATGCAGCAATTAATTGCTTTTATCTCGGCACTTAATTTGATCTCACTTTCCCACCCTTAATACAATCTTGTCTGGAAATCTTTTGGTCTAAGTTGATGTCAAATGTGCCATATTTCCATCATGAGAAACTGCTGCCCTCTGGCACCGGGGCTCTAGGTTTGTTGTTAAGAGTAGCAGGGTTTGCTGTCTTGTGTGCCAGCTCAGGCTTAGTTGGGTTACATCATAGGAGATGGTCTGGAGATGAGGTGCGGGGAGACCTTTAGAAATGAGTATGGGTAAGGGAAGCAGAAACCAACAGAGATGCACTCAAGAAGCAACATGGTCAATGCAAAGAGTAGAGTAGGCATCTGCAGGAGTGTAGGGCAGTGGAGTACAAAGCTGGTATGACTGCACTGAGAGGAATGTTGCAGTGACTGACCTGGTGAGAGCACACATAGGATATGTAGCTATGCAGGCAGGGGAAACTCTAAATTTTAGGTACTGTTGCTCTGGATGAAGCATCAGGACTTTGGAGTAATTAACATCAGGATGGTTGATGGTTTATTCAGGGACAATTAGTTTTGTGTTTTCTTCCGTGAGTTACTGATGTAGGATGTTACTGGATCCCTGAAAGATCGGTATACTACAGTGGGCTGTGTATACATGTAGCTTGTAAGTGTAAAAGCAGATTCAAAAGTTTTATTTAAGTGGGCAAACTGGTATCTTTTTTCCTTAGAACAACAATTTAAGTGTAAACTTTGTAACCCTTTCCATTTAGCTGTCAAGTGTTGGTTGTCACTTTTCTGAGTAGGATAAAAAAAAAAAAAAAGATGGCCAGCAGAAAAACATCTTGGCCTACTGTATCGCTGAGGAGAACTGGGAAAGCTGTGTGTGGGGGCATTCCCTTCCACCAGCCATACTGATGAACAGTAGATGCTTGAAAACAATTCACTGTGTGTTTCTGTCCTTTCTCTTCCATCTGGTCCCAGTTTTGTGAAATTGTGTCTTGGATGAGCTATACACATGCACATATACATAAATATATCATATATACACATCCATATATTTGGTGTATCTCCATATCCAGAAGCATCCTGACAGCATGGATTCCTGGGCAGTAGTAGGCACTGCTCTTAGTCACGGCACTGGCTGTTCTTGGCTCTGTCAGCCATAGTGATGCTTTAAATCTGGGATTTGCTACGACAATTAAATACAGAGCATGTATAGCTCACAAATCCTCCTCTGCCATGACCCTAGATATTGATTTATTTGATTGGACAGTTGGAAGACTATTCAGAATTACCTGTGGAGCAAGCAGCATTTTGAAACCAGTCTTTATTGATATTAAAATGATTTATTGCTCCTTATCATTAAAATAACTTGGAATTTGAGTCTGACGTTGCATAAATCTCTAGGTAGTGGTGGGTGTTTGAACAAATTTTATGCAGTCTGCTTATTCACTTAAAATTTTCAAAACAAGTATTCAAAAGCTGCTTCATTTGAAAGGACAGACTTTTCATAGTTTACTGGGCTGCAGATTTAATACCAATGAACTCTGAAAGCTTTTGCCAGGACTAGTGCACGCATCTTTGTATTACTCTACAAGTTGGTGGTTTAGCTGAAAAATAAATTGTAAGTGTCAGATCTGAAGATGGGCTTGTGTGACTGTAAATTTGTGTGTGCAGTGGTGGTTTTCTTTTTTCCCCCAGCTATGTTGGTTAGCCTGGTAAGACTCTCTCTCCCCCTACATCGGCTTCACTTTATTTATTCCATGTATAGTGTTATTTGTTTATTTATGTATTTATTTTTAAGTATCGTTTGCATTCCGGTCTAAATGTGCTTGAAAATTACCATCTGCTCTCCTGCTATTTAGATAGGGCATGCTACAACTGAGGTGAAGAGCTGTCACATCAAATATTTTCATTCTAGCTTTCGCACCTTTGATATCGAGTTACATAATTGCAGTGCAGGACCATTTCCAGGGATTCCTTGTTTTCTTTTTAACCCTACCATTCCTTCTCCTAGTCTTTACTGGATTTAGCTACTTTTTGAGAGCATTTCCAGTGCAGATACACATTTGTGGGTGCTAGGAGGAGAGAGTTCAGCCCCTGAAGAAGGGCTTCTCTTTTTAGTAAAATGTTAAAATCAGTACAATAAGCAGGAATATAAAAACAGAATTTGCCTATTTATGATGCAAAATGTGTATATACAGATAAAACCGGTAGGAGTATGGTGATTCTGGGTTTGGTTGTTTTTTTCCCCCCCTTTCATTTGGTTGTTTCTTTTCCATTTCCCACATTTCTTGTCTTTTCTCAAACAAAGTAAAATACTGATAGGTCAATGACATACACTGAATATATTTCCTGTAATGTTGAGCTTTAATCTACCAGTGCTTTGGTGGGTTTTTGTTTGGTTTTATTTTTCTTTAGTTTTTGTTTTAATTTTTGTTTTGTTGGGTTTGATTGGCCTTTTAAGTTCAAGGAGTAGGGGAGGTGGAAACTGCTCTCAAAATTAGACCATTATAAAAATGAACAGTTCATCTGTATTCATGCTGACAGTCACTTTGGGTTGAATGGGAATAAACTGACAGAAGATGGCGTTTGGAAATGAAACATGACGGGAAAGCAGTTAGCACAAACTGCCCAATAATTCCTTATAGTCAGGAAAAGAGCGCTGTTATAGAGCAGGGGTTGTGCCAGTAAAATAGCTGTAAGGTAAATTAATGATTTTGCAGTACCAGGCAGTAAATTTGGTGTATGTCATCTGCCTCCTCCCCAGTGGTTAATATGGTAATGGGGTGGGTACCAGAGCAGACACCAAATTCCAGGTGTCTGTATCTGCTGTGAGGTAGAGTTTATTACATGGCTTGTTTTGACCCACTAGGGCCCTGGTGGGACCAGCTGGTGTTGGCCACTGCCTGGGTGAGACTCCCTTGTCCTCTTTGTGGAGTAGCAGGTAGTTCCCCTGCATGCTTCCCAATCCTTCTTCTTCACTTTTCTAGAGAGTAACAGTGGTCTTCTGTATAATGGGTTTGGGTTCTTTTTTTGCTTCTGCTGCTGAAGCATTCTTGTGACATCCATTGAAGGGGTCTTTGCTTTCACTGACATCTCAGTGGATCTTTTCTAGCACCAGTGGACACTGTGGAGACTTTGGTGGCAATTTGATACTGCCAGAGCCTCTTGTGTTTATGTGGTGTGGGCATCTCTCTGCTACTCCATCCTTAATGCAGCACTTGAGTTACTTGAGCTTGAGTAGTGGCATGGAGGAGCCAGGCAGTGTACCATGGCTGAGGTCATGAAGCTCTGCCAAGCGATATCATGAGGATAGAACATTTCCCCCCAACTAACCCCCTTTTTTTCCCCTCATTTAACCCAGAAAACCGTGCAAGAGAGATGCTTCAGCTGAAGTTAGTCTCTAATGGTTAGTTGTACCATAGTGTGTGGTATCAGCCTCTGGTGTGGTAGCTGTGACGTCAAGCCTGGAAAGGATGCACCTGTCTCGGATGGCATCATCCTTCCTGTAGGCATGCATGTGTGTGCCATGGGCACACTTTCTCTTACAGCAGTAGATGGGACAATCTTCCTGTTTGTAAAAAGCTGCTCCAGAGTGCAGGACCACAGCTGAAGTTGTAAACCCAGAGGGGAGAAACAAACATTAGTCCTGGATTGATTCTGTTGTCTGAGCTATGCCAGAAGGTTTCGTTCCTATTTGCTGGTACCACTTTATTATTTGATCTTGTGTTTCATTTCTTCTGGTTGTCAGCTGAAGCATTTTTGGGGATACTGGAAACCTAGTAACATACCCTCTTTCTCTGAGGTTAGTGTTTTGATACCATATAGAGTTGTGTGGAGGGCATTGCCAAATTCATCCCAGAAGCAGTTATGTATTTGCAGTATCATCCTGAGTTTGTTCTTTCACAGGAAACCAAAAATATTCAGCCTCACTTAATTGATTAATTCCCTGCCTCTTTTTCTGCAAGAAGAATAGAGCACGGGAAGAATACATGTCCAGTCACTAAAAGATGGAAACTGCACAGCAGAGCTTGGTTTATGTTTTCTTAGAACTTACCTGTCTCCTCTTTGCAAGGACTCATGTACTTCAGGTAATTGAATGGGCTGCAGGGTACATTGGGAATTGTAGTTTTGCAGGGATTTGTGCTCTGAAGATTAATAATCTTACAACCCTCAGAGGGTGATAAAGAGAAGATGTTCTCATTCAAATTGTTATCTTGTATTTCAGAAATGTGCTTTGAGCACTGAGCGTATCTTCAATTCATCTCTTCAGTTTTTACCTTGATACCCTTAGTAATGGCAGTATTTTAAACATCTAGGCTTGTCTTTCTCTTTCATCCTTCCATTTTTTTCTGCAACTTTTTGGGTTTGTTTTGGAGATGTTTACTTTATAAGGCAGTTGCGGTTTTCAGAAAACTATTCTTGAAATACAAAAATTTAGGAAAAGTACTAAAAATGTCATTGATTTTATAACCATCTAGACATGCAGGGTGCAAATGGAACAAATAAGTTGTCAGTGTTTTATGTTTGAAGAGTGCTGGCAATATCCAAGTAACTGTGTTTTAAAGAATAATTGATATAGTCTCTAACTTTCAGATAATTTTTGGCTTTTCTCTGCCAGTGGTTTTAGCAGCTTTTGTTATAAGTTTATTGAGTTTGTTAAATACTGGTTTTGATTTAGCCAGTGAAGTAAGTTATTACTGAAGTGCTTAAGTAGGTTGAACACACAAATCCAGTTAGTAGTAAGAAGGTGACCGTCTTTCTTCCTCACCCATTACTTCTTTATATTTACACCACGGAGCTGCAGAGGTTTTCATGGCTCACTGAAAAACTAAAAATTCTTTATTGTTTCTGTGTTTTTAACACTTGCTTAAAAGTGGCTAAGAATACATACAAATACTTAGAAAAATGTAACTTTAGGCTGGTTGGCTGAACCAAAAACTCTTGCTGCCTTATTTATTTTTCCTAACACCTTTCACATCCCTCAAGGCATGTTATGACTTTGAAAACCAGATTATATATGTGCATTGACTACCGAAGTGCTTAAAAAACTGCAGTATGCTAAACACGTTACAATGTATTTGGAAGAAAGGAATTGGGAAAAAATACTTAGCAAACTAAATTGGTAGGAGACAATAAAGAGGCAAAATAATTCCATATAGTGAGAGTTTATTCCAAAGAGTTGAGAGTAGATGGTGGGCTTCATAGCTCTGCCATAGATTGGAATGAAAGGTTTAATATGCAGTGTCCACTGAGGTAATAATATCTGTCAGCTTCACTGATATATTTTATATATCATTGTGAATTACTTAAGCATTTTCAGATGAAGGACTAATTACTAACAGAATTCAGTGAGGATGTCTGTGTTAAGTATAGATGTGTATGTATGTATTTAATGTCTTGGAGTGATTTTTTTTGTTTTTTTTTTTTTTTGTTACATTTCTGAGATTTTCTTTCGCTTTTTATGCTTTGCGGGATACAAAATACAGTGTGCATCAATCACGTTGCTGTTATATGGGGCTTAGCTGGTGTTACAAATCTGAGTCAGACTTGGGCAACTATGGGAAGCAGTTTCCTTAATTTCGGATGGCTTTCTGTTCCTTGCAGCGCATTGATTCCAGTTGGATCTCCTGCTTGTCCCTGTGGGTCAGTCCAGTGCCTTCCTAATTTTTGTAAAGCTTAGCAGTGTTTTTCTGAATGAGCAGAAGACCTTTGAGATTTTTTTTTTTTTTTTTTTGGG